>VZSF01010784.1:263975-360020 GCA_013398295.1 Chionis minor
CCCCTCGCCCCCGCCCTGTCACTCGCCTGCGGGGCGACCGCCGTGCGGGGCAGCGGCGCCGCCGCCCGGCTCCCGCACCAGGCTGCGGTGCCGGGAGAGGGGGCTTCCCCGGGGGCGGGGGGGCAGCACGGCCCCTGCCCACGCGTGAAACCCGGCCGCGGCGCCGCCAACACGGGGGTGGGGGGGGGTGGGTGTGCGTGTCCCCACCCCTCGCAGCCGCGGGGCTCCGTGCCCGGGCTGTGTCGTGTGTGTCACCCCCCCGGTCCCCCCGGGAGCCGGTGGCCCACGGCCCGTGGGGGTCACGCCGAGGGGTCGGGGGGGGGAAGCGGCTTTCGGGGGGGCCCCCGCTCCGAGCGCGGTGTTTTTCTCATGGCTTCTCTCAGTCACCCATGAAAATTTAATGAGGCATTTAGGGCTGTTACCTCCGGAGTCAATGGAGGAAGCGCATTTAGCCTAATGCACCGGCTGCCGAGCCCAGAGGTCTATTGCGGGCGGATCAGAAGTCATGGGGAGACTCTCCTTTCAACACGAAATTCACGACCCATTAAACTTACTCTGTGATAACAGCTTCTTTACAAACGGAGACCCATGGAAAACGGAGGCTGTCATGCACTTCCTGAAAGGATTTACATACAGAGAAGTACATTGGCGAGGTTATTGCTATTTCACCAGTATTATCTCCAATCAAGGCGTAAAAGCAGCTCTGCTCTAGCTAACTGAGGTAAATGACTGAAAGAAAAGCTTTTTGCAGCCTCCAGACAGATCTGATTCACCTCCCGGGTCTGAGTGGCAGCGTCTCCTTCGGCTGGCGGAGGAGAGGGCTCAAACCACTCCGGAGCATCCCACATCTGACCAGAAATTAGGAGCGAGACGTTAACGCCGGGCACGCAAAAACCTAACGGCTGCTGTGTGCTCTTGGAGGTGACGGTCAAGGAGCGACCGCCAAGATGCTCGCAAGGTGGGAAGATGTCTGCAGGTTATCCTACCTCCAACCCACAGGCAGGAGATCCGAACCGATGTGGCAATGTGCTTAACAGGGCAGGGAGGGAATCTCCGCATCCGAGAGAGGAGGGAATAACAGGGCAGGGAGTGCCCATCCGAGAGCGGAGGGAATAACAGGGCAGGGAGGGCCCATCCGAGAACGGAGGGAACGGCTGAGCAAACAGATTGACCGAAAGCGCATGCAGAGCTCCGATAACAGTCTCCAATATCTTCAGCTTCATCTTCCTCAATTATTCGTCCGATAGCACATTAGGTATTAAGCATAAAAGATAAAGTCGTCTAATAACCTTTACAACGTAACAAAAATGCACTTCAGAAGTCATACCACATTTATAGCAGTAGTTGATGGAGTGGAGACTTTTACTATAGACCTGTTTTCCTCAATGCCATTCAATACAGAAATGAAAGGGGGGGTTATCAATTGAACCCACTTATTCTGATGTAGATTAAAAAAGTTAAATCCTGGTAGTATACTTAATTGCGGCAATATTTCCTGTTGGTGAGAATTTCACCTTCTCAGGAAGACAAAGAACTTAAGAAAAAATAAAGTAACAGAAGTCATCTTTCCCTTAGGAAATGTCAGACAGCATCCTCTAGATGACGTGTGGTTATGCTCGTCCGTAAGTGTTAAGTCCAATAAAATGCTGCTGAGCCTCAGTTCCCAAAGGGCACGTTTTTTGTCGGGGAAACAGTAAATGACTGCTCTACACCCTTGCCCATTACACTATAAAATGAAGTTGCATTTACCTCTGGCCTCACTGAGGTCCTGCAGTTTACAGGAAGGGTGATGGCTGTTGACTGAGTAGAGAAAGGACTTTGAATAACTGTCAACTTCATTCCCATTTCTGAAATTTATGGATGCAAGTCACACTTGCTAACAATATTTTTTAAATATAAAAGACTGTACGAGCTCACAGCTTGTAATATGAATGCAAATGAACTTGTAATTATACTATGCAATTTTCTACTTTTAAAAAAAAAACTATGAAAATAGAACAGACCTGAAGAGCAATATGAACGGCGGTTCTTCATTGTGTTCCTTCATTATGCAGGAGTTGCCACAAGCAATCTGCTCTGTTTTAATGTAAAATATTTTTTTAGGCCATAACTTTGCAACACAAATTCTCACGTGAGAACATATATATGGTCACAGTTCTTCCTATCTAGAGAAAAACATGACCAAGATGCAAAGGAGCAAGAAATTTGGTGTGACGATTGGCATACCCTTCTTTGGTCTTTATCTGTAAAGCTGTTTTAAACTCATCATTCCTACATTCTCCTTTCTGACGATGTACCATACCATCACAGATTAAGGGATAAACCATTGAGTTATTTACTAAGAACTCCAGGCCAAAGCTGTCATTTCCACTAATTACTGACGAGCTGGAGGAGCTGAAGACAGGAACCTAAAAAAGTACTTATCTGAATTATTTTTCCAATGTGTTGGATAGTCACCTCTGCGGCACTCAGTCTCTTAGTACTTCCTAAAACAGCTGAAGGGAAAGTAGTATCATCTTCTTAGTTCTTAATTAGGTTTGAGCCAACAGGACAATGACCATAAGCTATTTAAGAGTTCCGGTACATATTACTTGAGATTGGGATGAATTCAATGTTACAACCAAGAGCACTGCATAAATTGTTTAAAGAATTGCCTCAAAATAACATTAAAATATCCTCTACTGATACCTGCACACCTGGATTTTAAGTAATTTGTTACACTACTCAGTTTACAATATGAACTGCAGTTGCTAGCACACCGCTGTAACAAGTACCCCACAGAGCAGAAAAGTTTACCTGGAAATAAGAGATAATTCGCCGAATAATTATTGAAAGTGAATTCGCTGATAATTCATAGTCAAGTTTTCTGACTCCCTAAGAAAAGGGTACTTCGAAAACTTCCCACTTTCACTTCATCACCAAGTTAATCAGCATCATCTAACCCTGGTTAGGCAAACAAGCTAGGAACGGAGCTCGTTTCCTTTCGGAGCAGACCCAAATGAGGACCTTTTGCTGAACGATGGCTCTCCACAGCTTCCCCTCCTGAAATCTGCGCTGCTGGTGCAAATTTTTAGCATTCTATTGGCCAAGGAGAAGAAAGTTTTCTTTTATTTAATTCACTGAGTTTTGTCCAGCTGCAAGCCTATGTGTTTCTCACGTGAACTGCTAAAATAGTGTCCACGCTGTAAAACTAGAATCATCTTGCATAAATGGCAAATCACTAGGCCATAAAACCTGTTAGGTTATTGTCAGCGCACATGGGTAATATCCATTAGTATAAATGAGAACTGGACATTCTCTGAGATGGAATATAGGTTTTATTTTCATTAAACTAATTCATCTGTCTCAAGCTGTGGTGATTATAAAGGGCTAGGAAACAATGCTTCAGAGAAATTTTGAGAGATGTTCGAGAAGGAGCTTTATGTGGTGCTTTCAGAGAACCTAGAAGTGAAAGATACTTGTTACACTTCACTTGATTCAAGGGTGATTTTTTGGAGTGGGTATTCAAATATTTGAAAAGAGAATCAGCCATTAATTCTGCTATTAACATCTTACTAAAATACAGAACAATGTGCAGACCATCCCTTGCCAACTGAGCTCTCAAAATGTCAGCTTCTTCACAAAACCACTCTTCGCATTTACCCATCTATATTGTAGCCCACAGCAGGATCATCTTGATCACCCTGGAGATACTCTATGCGTATAGTTCCTCACACAATAGTGGTTTCAGTTTAATAAGTTCCTCTAAGGCAATTAGGTACCGACTGAAAATAATACCTGCTGCATTATCAGTAGCTATGGTAGCCCATCTCTTACCATTGTAGCCACACAGTTAGCTCCTTAGCCTTTCAGCAGAATTAATCACAATTTGCATTCATCCTCTATTTTCTCAAAGGGGAAGAAACTCAGCACCCTCATTTTACTAAAGATCTATTATGGATATTTTCTTACCTACCTACTTACGTTACCTACCTTACCTACTCAGCTGATAGGTGACTGAAATGAATAAGGTGCTGAACACTACTCTTGCTCGTCAAAAAGATCTATGTAGAAAAATTGTGGTGATCCTTCATGAAAAATGAGAAGCAGCCCCTCATCTTCCTGCAGGGGCGCATCAGGAAGAGGTTATGATCATTCTTGACCACACAGCACAATCTGGTGAAACATGTATTACCCTGGAAAGTCACGTACATCTACGAAAAGCCAGCACACGGAAATACTAAACATAAAATTAAGTCTTGAAAGTTCCAGATATTCATCACTGGTTTCTGAAGATGGAGCTCCTACTGTATTATGGGTCGGTCACAGAAGGAACTCCTCCTTTCATGCAGCTCAGCAAAGATGGCACAATCTTCTAGTTAGACGTGCAAAAAGGATTCAGGAGCTGGGTTCGAATCCCAGCTCCATCACTGACTCGTTGTGTGACCTTGGATGAGTCAATCTGTACCATCTTTACACCCGTCCCTGCCACCCCTGTTTCACAGGCACACTGTGAGACTTTCTCCACTGATGTTTGGCAAGATGGCAGAGACACCCAAGGACGTACATGAACACTAACCACTGTTATACGTGTGACCATTCATTCCACTTTGAGTCCAGGAGGGAAAAATAGAAAAAAGATCTTATTGTTGTGCCCACTAGCTCCTGTTTTCTCCATCGCATATTCATTACTGAACTAACCCTGATGAAATCTCTTTCCTCAACTGCAAATGAACAGCTCCAACACACATTCTAAGACTGCCCCTCTAAAATCAATCTTCGGGTAGATGGTAACAAGTAGATGCCCATCTTGCCAAATAACGGAATTTCTGAAAGCACTGGAGATTATGAACCACATTATTTCCCAGATGCCCATGAAAGAGCCTGTGATTCTTCAAGCACAGTGATCAACTTCTTCACAAATCCAAACTGCTTCGTATTTCAAATCCTTTTTGGCAAGGTGCAGTTCCCTTCACAGCCAATTAACTGCAAACTAATTCAGAGTGGGTTTGCTTTTGCAAACATAAGTATCAGGTTCCAACAGAGGAAGTGTTGCTAAGAGCATGATATATGCACGCGTTCCCAGTTCCATTGTTCTCCTCATTCCCCCCAGACATCTCTGATGTTCCACATAGAGAAATCTCTGATTTTAAATAAGCTCCTTTCTAGGAAAAGTTCACAGATGAAGAAAATTTTCAGCATCACTTATATACTGAAAGCCCACACGTTCCTTATTACTTTGGAAAATGCTCACACTAGTTTAAACACACGTGAACTGACGGCAAAGGGTAGCTACAATGCAGAATGTATATTTACTACAGAAAAATCTACCATCTACCCATGGAAAATGCAGATCTGCTTTATAGAGAATTTTGAAATTTGGCTGTATTCTGAATTAGACAGTAAAAGGGAGTTTGGAGATTTTGTTTTAAGCCCTCTGCTTTGCCAAGAAGAAAGCTTATTGCAGCTTGTTTTTATGACACAGTCTACATTAACAAGCAGCCAACACATTTAAGCTCTCTGATTTGGACAACACTGCAACTTCTTTCTACTAAGTATATATTTATCTTCATTATTCCTTCATTTTCAGATGTTAGCTTTACAATCAAAAACTTCAGACTCGGAGGTTCCTAAAGATCTTGGCTGTTGTCATATTCTGTGATTTTGACAGCAAAAGATCCAGTTGCCATTGTAAAAATCATTTTTGTTAAAAAGAGATAGACAAACATGATATTTAGGACTGCATTCCCCTCAATTTCTGCCAAAATAACAGGTATTCAGCAGACAGCAATTGTGTGTAGTGAATGTCCTCAACAAGTAAGCTTGTTTTTCATTTCCTCTTATGTCACATTACATTTTCCTCTTTATATTTTCCTTCAAATATTTAGACAGAGCAGAGAGTTTTAAACGTGTCATTGACACAAATAAATGTTTAAGCAGTCATTCTACCTTGGGTTCAGCTCTTGTCAGATCTGATAAGTTAAATATCACTGGATCTGGTCAGTAATTGGATGGAAGACCTCTGAGGAAAACTCAAGTGCTGAAGTAAGTGGCACTAGTTATTCAGGAGGTGTTTTTCTTAACCTCAGACTCATCCTGAAAAATGCCCTCAGCATGGTATTACGAGCACTAGCTGAACAAGGCATTTTCAAGCACGATTTAATGTGTTACTTCTGTCAGGCACCAGAAAAGATTCCTTAACGCTTTTCTTTGAAACTCACTTAGCCCACTTTCAAGTTAGATGAGCCCATTGCTATGTAAAACTACCTTCGAAAAATATGAAATAAACTTTTTATCATTTTCCTTTTAATAATAATAATACATTTTAAAAATCTATTGATTTAACAGTAACTTGTACATTTCATTGCCTTTACTGTCTACGTTCCTGACCTTTCCTTCTACCCTCTCGTTCTGGTTCTGAGTAGTCAGCCTCTTGGTCTCACTCATGGGTACCAAAGCTTAGACATTTCCTTTTGCCGTTTCCGAACCAACATCAGCACAGCTATAATCATAGAATCATAGAATCACTTGGGTTGGAAGAGACCTTCAAGATCATCGAGTCCAACCATAAACTTGTTAATGAGAACACATTCATGAGACAGCTCTTTTTACCCAGTAATCTTTAAAAAAAAAATATATTTAGCCACAAGCTATTGTCTGATCCGAGCGCTCACCCTGGGGTCAGCAAAACAGCTGGAATCAGAGTAGAATTTTTTTTTTTTTTTTAATCCCTCCAAACCCAGATATAATCCCTCTTTAACAGCTGCTGATTATTGACTGTTTTGCCACTGCTGCTTGGTGACGGAAGTGGAACTCACACTGATGGGATGATCCCCAAAGCTCACCCATCCTTCAGGTTATGGAGTACGTTGTGGCCACGTCCTGAGGAATTCTGTGAGGCTGCTTCACTTGCTTATGAACTCAAGACTTCCACGTGTGTGGCTCAACAGTAAACCGCTGCCAGGCCAAATACAAGATCTCTGGGCTTCTGGGACCCCTACAACACAGCATGAACTTCAAACTAGCTCCTGGGATGCCGATTTTCTCTTTGTCCAGTAAGGAGCTGGACCCGGAGCTCCCCATCCCCACGCACTCTGCACAGTGAAGGTTTGCACAAGTCTGGAAACCTCAGCTCCAGGCAGCATGCCAGAGTTCATCCAAACATATTTGCCTAAGTTGATATTTCTGTAGTACATTTCAAAACCTGACAAATCATTACTTTCTGACGTTCGGTATTCGTATTTTTTTCTCTTTAAGCTTTCCAGGCAGAAATGTAAATTGCAAGTGCCACCATAGCAACTCAATGCAGTAATACAAATCTTCAAGTAACAATTTAAATGAAGGATGTTTGAAGTATTTTTATTTTGTAATAAATTTATAGGTGTCAACTAGATCAGGGCTTCGTTTCTAAAGGGGTTTTGCTGTTTATCTAAAAAGACAATCCTTCACTTGAAAGAGACTATAACAGTAGCCTGAGACAAAAACACAGAGGTTTAACAAAACATCTCAAAAGCATACTATTTATTTATATTAGAAAACTGCTCAATGGTACAGTTCAGGTTCCTAAATGTCTACATCACTTTTTATTCCTGACTTTCTTATTCACATTGAATAAGAAATTGCAACAGAACCAAGACAGTCTTATAAGACTCGGTTGTGGAGTCCTCATCCACTGCCACAAAAACAGGGTAATTTCAAAGATAGATAACGAATGGGATTTTAAAAAGACTGATGGCTGTCACATGCTTAAGGCTCAGTTTGAGATTATGCAGCATATACACAGAAGAGGTGACAGTTTTTCAGATACCTGGTTCCTCTGGCTGAGGGGGTATATCCTGGTATCAGGATAACACTCAACAAATGAGAGAATACAATGGCACCTCTTCAACCCAGTATGAGGGTAAAATTCCGGTTTTAGACGCTAAGCATGCACTATTGTAACTTTTGGAAAGCTTATTTTCACATATATTGTGCATCAAAGACTGAATCTGTACACAAACCTCTAGCAAAACTGACAAACCAGCAGCAGCATCCAGAGGAGAAGTTACATGGAATCAAGGTTATGTATGGAATAAAAAGGCATTCAAGTTACTTTAAAGCTGAATAACCCATTCCTTTCTGAGTTCTTCATTTCTCATCAACATCTACCTAAGTGTATCTCCCTTTACAAAGAAGTTTGCTTCTTCAATAGAAGAATAAATTTGAACAAGAACGCCGAGATGTTTGTCAGCTTTCAGAGCAGGGAAAAATCCATGTTTTTTTTTAAAAAAAAGGCTTTTGAACATGCAAGCATGTTCACTCTGGACTTCAAATACATCACAGACATGGTCTTTAGCAAGGAAGAGAATCCAAATATGATCAAATGGACAATGGATTACAAAAGACCTGTAGCATTCAACTGAACAGTTACCTTCTGTTGAAATATAAGCGCTTGGGACTGATAAATGTCCATAAATAATGCGGCAGAGGAGTGGGTGGTAAGCAAGCCTAGATCCATCTGGCCTGTTGATGAGGGAGAAGGAGCGCTGTAGAACTCACGGCTGCAGGAGTGTGAGCAGGAATGCATACACAAGGGTACATGCTGGATGAGAAAATGGAAGCGTGCAGCTCCCTCAGCCTCACACCCCTAAGTGAGCTCCAGTCCTGCCTGTCTGCGCTGGGTACGTAACCTCCCGCGAAGACACGAGCGTGACTTGGACTGGAAAAAGCAGAGTTCATGGGAAAGTCTGCTGAAATTAAGCCCTACCAGGCAAGGAAAGTAGAAGTTGCTAACATTTGTATACAGGTAGCCATAACTCCATCTTCCCACTTTTCATATTCTGTTAACATCTTCCTTTTCTAATCCACAGGGGGTTTTGCAGTCTGCCTTGACAGACCTGCTCACTGCTTTGCCGCTAACGTAGTCTGGAAGCTGAATCCTTCTCCCTATAGAACACTAATTTGCTACACCTTCACGAGATGATTGTGCATTCAGCAAAACTGAAGCACGGATTTTGTATGTGTTTTGATGAGCCATCAACTATTTTAGATACCATTCAAGCTCACCAACAGATTCTAAAATGAAACAGAATCTACCTCTCATCACATGCACAACAGGATGTAACAGATGTCACAGAGAAACCAAGTAATAGCATTTTTCATGGTTGAATTCAACAATTACCTCTGTGGCTCCACTCTGTGGACTCTGCCATAAAGCCCAATAAGCAGGAAAGAGACACATACCCCAGGAGTTCAGCGTAGACTTTTATAAACAAAGTCTAGCAAGGCACAAGATAAAAAACCATCCAAATACACGTCTTTCACACTAAAACCCACCCAAGACCTAGGCTGTTTACACTAAGTCCTGTTGGAGCAAAGAAGGACATACACTGTTGGAGAAAGAACAAAACTGATGTCTCTTCTGGGAAGAACAGAGACTATCGTGCCCATATTTACACTATAATTTCACTCTCACGGCTAATATTTGCTGGCAGGAATGGTGTCCCGTTAGTAATTCCACCACTGACCACTTGCAGCCAGTATGAACACGCTGTAAACCCCCTCTTACAAAACAACAGCATTTGGCAGCTCCTTCCGAAACCCTCTCCAGATGAAAAGCCCGATGAAGACACTTTGCTTTGGCTCATTGCACAGGAGTTGTACATGGGTTTTCTGTCCCTGTGCAATTTCCTCCTGCAACGTGTACTCAAGGTTAAAATGCTGTCCTTTCTCCTTGGTGATATCTGTCACTGAACTATCAAAGTATACATGTTACAGAGCTTGCCAAGTGGACAGTCAAGCGATGCAAAGATGGCCTCTGATGTACATTGTGACCTTACCGCATTCCCTTGAAACACCTAAAAAAAAAAAGGAAGGAAAAGAGCCTTTTCTCTTTTCCGCTTGGGGAGAGGGGGGGATTAAGTGGCTCGTTGGGTACAGTAGCCTTCACGTTTATTGCAATTATTACAGCCCCTACAGGCTGCAGCTGAGACCAGCACGCCTTTATGATGAGCACTGTAAGACATAAAGCAAGAGAAAAGCCTTATCTCAAAAATGCATAAACTAAACACAGCTAAAAAGGCCGGTAAGAAAACATCCTCCTTTCTTCCCTTAATAAGGAAAGGCAGCATATGGCACAAGTGATTTTATCCCCTAAATCCCAGTGAAATCTGTGGCAAAGCCAGGGGGAAGGACCCAGGTCTCTGCCAACTGCTCGGCTGACACCTTCACTTGGGAACCACGCGCCTGTGACATGGACCTCATCTACCGGGGACTGCAGCTCTTTCACACCCTGCAGAGCCTTTGAAGAGACCTTGTAGACCAGTAAATCAACATTTACAAAGCTCATTGCATACGTGGGCCTTTCTGGGACAACGGCAGTTTGTTAGTTTCTCTGTATTCGCCCCAAAACAAGGAAAGAGAAGAAAACCACAAGCTTTGGGCAGTACAAATATTAGCTGTAGGAAGCATTCAGGCCATGTATCTGGCACAACCTCTAACTCCTCTCTTTTACCTGGTCTGCGTATCCAGCTGAAAATGTCCATTTTACTATCTATTTACCTGGGCTAGTGTTTGAATACTCGCTGTGATTTAAACATCACCGCACAAAAGAGCATTAATGCTCAAACGTGACTTAGAGCACAGTTTAACAACAATCATGTGGGAACGATCTCATTTCAGTTAAAAGGGAGTAGGATTAAATGCAATTAAGAGCTCCCAATGATGTAATAAAGACAACTAAAAAAAAAATAAAATCAAGGCAAGTGGGCAAGAAGGAATCACCTTTCTGTCTAGAAACAGTAAAATAATGACAGTCTGACTGTTCTTAGGGTCACCAAGGCCAAAATGTGCAAAATGACCTTCATTAAGTCATAGTTTGTACTTTTGCTGGGGGACTGTTGCATCTGCTCCTTTCAATTTGGCTTGTTTGAGTAACAAAGCTCCCAGCGATCATCCAAACCTCATTTGAAGCACCTGTGAGCAATTCATTATATTAATATAACAGCAGGGGAGGAGTACAGATACTAATAAATAGGTTGTTGAGCAGCTTTTGCTGCCAAGGTTGTTCTACCCAGCAATGTCCCCTCCACCCAAAAGCTGGGGTGCTGCGCTGCGACCTGTCAGAACACACATCTGGTGGTGGAGAAGCCTGTACATTAATTTTTCCTTTCAAAACAGTTGATAAACTTGTGTCTAATACTTCTGAGGGACTCGAGCATGATTTGAAACAGTTTGTTCTCAGTTAACACAGAACAAATGTTCTCCAGCTAAAGGTGGCTATGAAAGGCATTTGGTAACGATTTGTACCAGCTGGGCTTCTCATTACTTTGAATAGATTTGTGTAAATCAGCACATAAAAATAAGCAAGTGGTCAATGCCTTTAATTGCATTTGGATGTAGTGTAGTAATAGCAAATACCTGAACTTTTGCATTATTCCTCACATTCTGCAGTTTCAGAGGATAGATTTTTTTTTTTAATAGAAAGAAGAGCAGCAAAAAGATTTTGCTGTTAACATCTATTTAGTGTGGTTTCAGTTAGTCACATTTTGCAAATGTCAGTGAAAAGCAAAGGTCAACTGGGAAAAAAACAGCGTGCTATGGATCCGTACAATTACAGAATGCAGAGTAGCACGGGGTTATAGAATAAGCTTCGGAGGAAAACATATCTGCAGTACTGGATAAACACGTGGTAAAATACTGCTCGTGGACCAGCTTATCTATCGCCTTAAAATAGTAGGAAAAAAAATATCATTTATGTTACTATACTTTAAGATCATTTTCCCAAAAAACAGAGGAGAACGTCACATTTTCAATTCATTGCCTCTTTTTTTTAAAATTTGGGCAGCTTTGAAACAGCCGTGGTTTTGACAACCGGTTTGCAGGCCAGAGCATCCTTGCTGGGCTCTTGCTGCAGTGAATCCTTCTTCCATCGCACAAAGGGACCGCAGGAATCATCAACAAAGTCCCCACAGAAGACGCAGGCTGTATTTCTTACTCTACAAAGGACGCTGGGAACATGCAGTAAGGCCTAACTTTTAAAAGTGTTTAGCATTATCTAAATCAGTATGCGTTAAGTACCTAAAAACCCTTGTTGCTCTGTCTGGTATTGTCTTCTGTCTCTATTATTCTGCTGGATATGGGAGTATTTTTCCAGCCACCTCAAGACACACTCTAAGCTTTGATGAGTTAGTGCTTGTAAAGCACACTGAGAAACTTGAAAGGAATGTGCAGTTAATAATTATAAAGTATCTTGCCCTTGCAGATTTGGTTGAAAGTTTGTTACTATTATTATTCTGGCAGGCACGCAAAATCCATACAGAAGTGTCTCCAGACAGTTGAACAGGAATAGGCATTGCCCCATTTTCATCCTTTTATATAAAGAATATAAAATTAAAAAAGGAAAGATATTACATATATCAACAGCCAGGAGGGAGAACATTTTAAACACAGAAGTTAATTCCATCGATGTAATTTTGTATCGATGTAACACAGTAAACAACATAACAAATCACAACCTCACTTTTCCTACGTCACCGTAAGCACGGATTAAAGATTATTTCTTTCAGCCAATCTTCTCTTCAGAAGACAACCTTTTTATTCTGTAAGTACATTTGTTGGTTTCTCAACATCCAATTAAACATGCACAGAAAAGCCATAAGGCTATCCAATTTGTATTTTTTACTTTCAATGAATTATTTTAAACTTTGAAGCCATAAAGTAACAAAAATCTGTTATTATCTCTTTGGTGGAACTGAGTTAGCAGAAATTGGTAAATGTCACACTGCTTGTAGGGTATCAAATATAAGCAAACATTTGCACATGTACTATGAAATCTCTCCAGCAACATAAAATCGAAGACTAGATTAAACTGCTTTTATAAAAAAAGATCATTTTTATCATTTTTCTGTAAGGGACGATCATTTGAAACCTTTCTTTGAGCCGAAAAGAATTACATGACACAAGCAGGTTGAGGGATTTTCAGTAATTGTATCTTTCACATCTATCTTCTGCATAGATAGCGATGAAATAAATACTGCGTGCGAGCAAGTATAAAAATGTACTTGAGGTACTTCTGTTAGATAGAATCTCATCCCCTTGAAATTGCCTTTCACATGAAAGATGCCCATTGACAACCAGCAGTTTAACTAGTTGGGAATATATATAGTCAGCTACCACTCAGCCTTAAACTGTTATCTGATTTGTCCCATAAAGCAAAATATATGAGGTACATGATACAGCATGGGGATAATGTACAATAAACATAACTTACGCTGCAGGAAAATGAGTTCCTGGTGGATCATCTCACAACAGAATCAACTGTGTTTGAATCCGCCCAATCTTTAACCAAACTGTTTTCTTGTTTATGTTACATTATCCCATAAGCAGAATTAAAACTGGTCTTTCTGTAAGATAGGTCTGTGATAGTTTTTAAATTACTTATTCTAGTGAGGCCTGCCAAAACTTTTTTCCCCTCTTTTGAAAATAAAATATGCATTACTTGTAGCAGGGGCAAGGAAGTACAATCATACTATTCTTTTCTCAGCCTTCCCTCTGAATCTTCACAGAGCGTGCAATCACCATTGTCTTTCTACGTTTCTTCTCAGGACAAGAGAAGCTACGGTTCATAAAGAATGGAACGTATTTAAAAGACTTTCATAGAATCACAGAACGTTAGGGGTTGGAAGGGACCCCAGGAGATAATCTGGTCCAACCCCCCTGCCAGAGCAGGTCCACCTACAGCAGGTTGCACAGGATGGCGTCCAGGCGGGTTTGGAATGTCGCCAGAGTCGGAGACTCCACCACCTCTCTGGGCAGCCTGTGCCAGTGCTCTGCCACCCTCAAAGTGAAGAAGTTCCTCCTCACGTTGAGATGGAACTTCCTATATTCAAGTTTGTGCCCGTTACCTCTTGTCCTGTCACTGGGCACCACTGAAAAAAGACTGGCCCCCTCCTCCTGGCACCCTCCCTTTAAATATTTGTAAACATTGATGAGATCCCCCCTCAGTCTTCTCTTCTCCATACTAAAGAGACCCAAGCCCCTCAGCCTTTCCTCATATGAAAAATGTTCCAGTCCCCTAGTCATCTTTTTAGCCCTTTGCTGTCCCCTCTCCAGCAGTTCCCTGTCTGTCTTAAACTGGGGAGCCCAGAACTGGACACAGGACTCCAGCTGTAGTCTCACCAGGGCAGAGTAGAGGGGGTGGATCACCTCCCTCAACCGGCTTGCCAAAGCAAATGATTCAAAAATCAGTAAGTTAAAAGCTATCCAGACTTCTGAACAATAGCTCACTACATGTGTTCACACCTAAACAGGGATTATTAACTTATGCCTCCGTTAAAAAATCAGGGGAAAAAGGATTTCCCCTGGAAATAGGGGGCTTTCTACAATAACTATTTATTTTCTCCAATGAATGCAGACTCTATGTCAAGTCTTATCCATAGCGCTAGGGTTATGTCATTTTGTATATATTAATCATCATCATTAGATGTTCTATACCCCTTTGAAGTTGTAAGTATTGGGAAAGAAAGTCTTCACATAGCTTGCATTCTCAAATAATTGCTATAAAACCAAAGGCAGAGGTTCTGGGGTAACTTTCTTCACCTAAGCCTGTGCTTTTAAATACCTGCATTGAGGGAATTTGAACATGTAACCCAGACAGTATAAAAAAGTACAGAAATTGTGGCTTCAGGACCCAAAGGCCCACTATGAATTTGTCCTATTAGATACTGAACAGGAATAGCCCAGGAGGACCTGTGCCCTGAGGAACCCATCGCCTAAATAGCTGATACAGCCTGTGGCTGGAAGGGAGCCTGGGACATGGATTTTGACAGCAACGAGTTTATTATTCTAATTTGCAATTTCTGAACGAAGAAAAAGAGCGTTATTAGGTAACCTAATGAGATGAGAACAAAAGGAGATGGGGTAGGGAATTCTGGCAGAGAAAAGCATGGTAAGGAAAAGGCACACGCACAGCGAAGCCAAGACGGGGATACAGCGATACAGCGCCGAAGGAACACATGGAGTTGGAGCAAAACGGTCCCTCCATGGCTTGTGGGTGGGCAAACACCACAAACTCTTCTAAATAGCAGTTTTTGCACAGGCACTTCTATGGAAAACAAATTCATTATTTTTTTAAAGCCATCCATGTCAAAACCAGCTTTTGATTCATTCTGGCCACATTCCTGATTTACACCATTAATGGGTTTCTAAGCCCTCTGGTTTGTTAGCATTATACAGACTTTATTCTGAAGAGCGCAAAAAAAAAAAAAAAAAAAAAAAAAAAAAAAACAAAAACCCCCAAGGGTTGAAAAAAATTTGCCAAAAAAAAAAAAAAAAAAAAAAAAAAAAACCAACACCCCAGCAGGTTGGAACAAATTTGGCCATAAATGGGTTTACAGGAAAGTAATTCCCCTAAGGTATCCCAAACTTCCCCTTATTGGCACAAGTTCGCTGTAAACACAGCCCAAAATTTTGTCTCTTCTCATTGACCATCTCCCTCTAGTTTACTTGTGTTGTGGGGTTTTTATTATTTCTTAATTGGATTACAAACACTTTCGACAAAAACAGTAAAGCGCTGCCTCCAAGCTGGCTCCTGGTAACAGTATGTTCTAAATGTATATTAACTCAATGTTTTAATTTCAAACTGAATGCAAATTAAATTAATCTTTCCATAGAAATAGTAACTTGTCATTTTCCTCAGTGTTTGCCTCATGCAAAATTTGTTCACAGTTTAAAAAGCCATTTTTTAAACTTAAAGCAAACAAAACTGGTTATTGACTTCAGAACAAGCCCTGTTGTCTTGCGTTATTCCAGATCTGTACTTGGTGGAGGGATGTCATCAAGACAGTTTGATCATTTTCCAGTCACTGCTTTTGCTTCAAGCTTACATAAAGTCTCGCAAGCTGTTGGAAATAATATTATACCTTTCTGGTATATATCGTCTGCTTCGCTACTGTCTGGGAGCTTACTGCAAGGTATTGACAGACATATTTCTCAATTTCCTTGATGTAGTTAAAAAGCTTGTTTTAACCACAAAATTTGTCTTCCTAATAAAGGACTACAGGGTGGTTAGTTTTCACAATTAATTCCTTCTCACTCTACAGCACTTGCCAGCTTGGTCCAGAAAACAGCGGGGCAGGGACGGAGCGCTACTTGCACACAAAGTGATACTCATCTCTTGCTATTTGGCCAGCAACCCCTCACGTCCCTTGGGAGGACAACTGTGGAGGTGTCCTTGATCCTCATGGGACTCCCTGCTTCACGGGCCTGCAAAAGGTCAATCAGTGCCAACTGCTCATTAACCTTCTCCCCCTGTTGGAAATCTACTGGCGCGCCTGGTTATGAAAACATCTTTGTGAGAGCAGAGCCGGGGAAATGGAGGTGCAGGGTGTGGTGGGAAGGGTCACACGTCTTCATCAGCAAGCAACAAAAGGAAATGGAAGAAGGGATGACATTTCAGGATTTTAATTTCCATTAGCATCACAAAAATAACATATTCAGCACAAAAATAACGTATTTTCCACAGGGCCTATTTACATCTGAGGCTGGAGTCTCTTCCTCCTGACATTTAAATTATGGAGAAATATCTCCCGGGATTTATCTTTGATTTTAAGCGATTAGTTGTTTTCCGTTTAGGACACCTTTGAAGAATTTTAGCCAGTACTACCTGAAAAGGTTTGCTGTGACATCTGATACTTGGTATCAGCTCTGTGGGGAGAACACAGAAGCGACCAGTTACTCTCAGAGGTTTTCTATGTCTCGAGTCCTTAAAAATAATGTTAACTGTAGAGCTTAAATCAGCACTGCTCCTCCTAACACAGCAGCCCAAGGCTGCCAGAGGCATTACCATTGCTCTATTGAAGCTTGCTGTGAGGTGGAAATACTACCCTGGAGTTCATGACTTCGTAGCTGTAAGAAAAGATATAACCATCAGATCTTATTATACCATCTTAATGCACAACTCGGTAGAAAGGGAAAATCCCATGCAGGACTCCGGGGACCAAGAAATCCTAGAGAATTTATTCGTGGAGGAAAAAAAAATAAATCCAAAACACAAAACCCAAACAGGTGGCAGAAGGAGCAGGTTTAACTTTTTAGCTGCATGGTACAGACACTGAAAACTGGAGAACTTACATCCTTATGATCCTCGTGTGACTGGCACACTAATGAGCAAATTTCCCTCAGGCTTGCCCTCCCTACTAGTTTTTAACCATGCACACTAACCAGCACAACCCGGTTCATCAAAAATGTTGCATTTATGGGAGGTTGGGAAGAAACCAATTTACCTAAAACATTTTTTGCAAAGATCTCGTATATCCAGGACGAATTTTCTGACCAAAGCCCATGAAAGAGACCGAGATAAAAGAAATCCAGGTTTAAGTTCATGCCCTCCCTAATTCGAGTCCAAGTATTCAGTCTCTCGTTCCCCACCCTTTTAGGTCAATGAATATTTATTCTTAGAAAGTGGAAGGAAGGGCTTTAAACAGAAGAGATCAAAAGCAACAGAACAAATCGGCCGCCCTGTGGCGGCGTCCCCCTCCACATGGGCTGCAGGTGGACAGGTTGAAAGCTCCGCTCCGCTTCCCTGAGGATGCTTCTCCCCATCCACACCACCATCTCACAGGCCTTCACAGGGCTGCAAATGGAAAAGAGCTTCTGATTCTTGATCGTTACGCATGCTATGCATCTCTTTTTGGGTTGTGACTAATAAACATTTCCATTTTTAGAGCTGCATGTCTGCGCTTGACGTTCACCTCCCCATGCTACCAAGCCTTTGTAGGAACGTTCAAAGTATTCACTGTTCTTCCCCTTAATGACGTCTCGTTGAAGGGAAACACCATTAATGTTTCAGCGGTGCTCGTTGTACGCAGGATAGCAAGGCAAATATTAGCTCAGGTTATTTTTATGTTAGCTTTGCGCTCTGAGCGGTAGTGTTGCCGGCAAAGCGATCAGGCAGGATTTCACATGTAATTACAGCCCGAGAATGAAGTTTGATGACTTGCAGAAAATATCATGAGATTGATCCACTACTGAAGAAGTAAAGCCTGATTCTAACAACTACTATAAATGAAACTAAGCGTTGACTTTGCAGGACACGTTCGTTTTCATTTTAACACAGACCTACAAGTGACGCTATAAACATTGCATTTGTTAAAATATTAATACAAGTATCTATGCACAAGGAAGAAATAATTGGGTGGTGGTTTTATCTTCTGACAGAGGAAAAAGCCAATTTAAAAAAATATATTAGTTACTTCCCACAGACAGGCCTTGTAGGTTAGCTACAAGGAACTCATAGGTCACATAAAAGTACAATGATAAAAAATGCAGGCGCTGTGAAACATTTATAAAGCAAAAGTATGAGGGCGTATGTAGTTTAGAATCTGAAATGACATTTTGGCATGGAAAAGATCTCCCACGGGGCAGTTTTGAAACTTCCAGAAATTCTTAAAATGACATCTTTCAAAATGAACAATCATCAAACGCGCTGAAGTCGTTACCTCAGAGTGCTTTACTGATAAGTCAGGCTGGGAATACGCTAAAAATAAGTTGCCTGGTTTTACAGCTTGCAGGACTGATGTGGCTGGCACGGCGTGCCAGGAGCCACGTGAGTAATGCCCGTGCCAGCCACCGTTGCAGTTTGTACTAACCCAGGTGTATTTTGACAGACCAGAAGGAGCATGATGGGGAAACGCATCCATGGAGGCGAGCAAAAGGCACGTCTACACCACACAGAGGGACACAGTGGCCAGATGTCTGGGCAGGCACCGACACGAGCCGGCCCGAGCCATCCAGAGGTGCGGTCTGACCCAAAACGGCTCCGAGGAGGTGATCATACTTCGTGGCACATCTGCCCTGTGACTGCTGGGACAACATACACTTGTTTTGCGTGGTTAGTGGCACAAAGAGAGCTCTCAAAAGGCTGAGCTTCTATTATTGAGCCTGTTTAGTTTGGAGAGGAAACGAGAAGGCAGGAAATGAATGGTAGAATGTAGGCAGATAGCCATTTATTTAGTAAGTTCTGTGGAAATCAGAAAAAAAGCCCCAAAAACCTGCTAAAAGGAAATTCCTTTTTTGTGCGATGCATAATTAACCCATGGACCCCTTTTCCCCAGTCCTTGCTAAACATGAAAGCATAGTAGGATAATATGGATTTGCTACTGTTCTTAGGTTTGCTATGGTTCTTTTCTTTCCTAAAAATGGAAAACCTGAGGTGCTAACCATCAGCTGACAGGAGTCTGGCACTTACAGGTATAGCATTTTGCAGTAAGTTTCTTCCATCTGAATTAGAGTTACCAGCCATTGACAAAGACAGAATAAAAGAATAACTGTTCTATTGCTTTCACCCACCACTGATCGTCCTTTAAATGCAAGGATGCTTTTGCATTAATTTCCTTAACTACTACAGATACGAGCAGAAGTCTGCCTTCTGCCCCCAAATGAAAGGTTTATTGAAAATAAGACCACTCGATGCCGACTGGAGTAATGGTTTGCACAAAATCTACTACTATAAACTCATAGAAACACTTCTGTCACCTTTGCCTCGACCACACAATTCTGAGAGAAGCCAAGTTATGTTGCTGCACCCACGTCAGCCCTTTCTCCATCACCAGAGGCGCTACCCGCGAGATCACTCGCTTCTTCCATGTGGTTCTGCTACAGGAATCTGGGTTAATTTAAGCATATGTAAGTAGCAGAGGTTTTTTTTAACTCCTATGTGCACTCCCATAAATCTAGGTTAGTAAACAACTCTACGCGCATTCCCTTGCTCTTTGGTGTTCCATGCAGCAACTAGGAAAAAGAAACAAAACCTCACACGAAAACTTGCAATAGTTTCTTGTCCACAGAGGAGCCAAAAGGCAGACGGGAAATACAGGTTCAGGCCAGACCCAGAGCTGCAGCTCTCCCGCTGCGTTAGAAGCGAGACCTTCGGGAACGTCTTTCCCACACCATTTCCATTCAGCCCGGTTCTACGGTGCCGCTCGAAACAGCTTTTCATTTCTTGGTTGCAGGCTGCTGATAGAAGGAGAGGCCATGAGGCCCATTCACGCAGCAAGCACCACGCAGGAGTGCTCCATCTGCCTGGCCACTGCCTAATCCCACCCTGTATTTCCTGCATGCCACTCAAAACCCCCTCTGGAGAGAGAGAGCTTGCTCATTTCTTTATAGACTGTTCCAGGCATTCAGCGTTACGGAGTACAAGCTTTCCACAAGTGTTTATTAACCGCCATAGAAGAGAACACGTTATCCCATTTTGTAGACAAGAAGCAAATAAAAAGGTTGATTTAGGCATTCAAAATTAGTGACTAGCTCTTAAGCATGTATTCCAAAGCACAAAGGGCTAGAATCTACAAAGGAAAGGTCACAAATATTTTAGGCTACTTCTTATTACAAAACCAAAAACTCTCCCTCCCCCTTCACCTCATTTTCAAAAGCCATACCGTGTTCCACCAAAATTTTTCCCACACCCCAAAGTCAGCTGGAGGCAGACACTCACCACGGATCTATCAATCCAGCAGTTAAAAGACAGAAGGATATATAAAGATCTTGCTGTCAATTGTTCATATCATCAGAGCTGTAGAGGAAAAATCCACTTCACCACTTGCACAATGGCAGGACCAAGGTGCACATTGCCCAGCGAGTAAATGTTTTCTTTGCAATAATATAATCCAGCTTTATATCAGTTAGGAGACTTAAGAGAAAGAGAGTGAATTGGTGCCCACGCAATAACTTAATTCAGAGGGACTAAATTCAGCAACCAGAGCAAATGATGACTTTATTAGGTGTTATCCCAGATATTTGTGTGCTTTTAGTACACCCTGATGGGTAATTGTTCAGCTGGTGAAATAGTGGCGTAGCTTCACAGAAGTCAATGAAGCTGTAACAGTCCAGCTAAGGATGATGTACAGAGCTGTATACATATTTTCCTCTTTCTTTCTTTCCTAATTTCAGCATTAATTCTGGTTCCAGAACGGACTGCAAAAAAGACAGTAACACAAGCTGCCCCTTTTTGCACATCAGCCTATCCCTCTACTAATTCCATGATTTTGCCTTAAGCAAAGAGTAAAAATGGGACCTTATTAATTTTCCCTGTGTTCTTAAGTACAGATGGAAAGTATTCATAAGACACTGCATATAAGAAATTAGCTTTCAGTCCACTTTTGACCTTGGGTGGCTCCACAGGATTTACCGTGGTGTAAGATGGAGCAGAAGCTGACCAAACGCTGTCACAACCAAAATCCTGCTGGCTCAGAAACACAACAAAATGCAGATGAAAGGCTTTGAGCTATTTCAGCTTATATAGTTCTACGCACAAATCACACATAACTAGGTGGACTCAACTTTGCTCTAAAATTCAATGATGGTAATGAATTTTTACATCTTCTCTGCTATTAGCGACTTGCATGTAATAATCCCAATAATATTATCTCAAATTCCTATGATACTACAATATTAATGGAAATGTAAAACTAAACTGCTAAAACTTAAAACCGATTAATAAAATATCCCGTCAAAGAGATTCATTTCACTTCCTAAAGCAAAGAACTTCACTTGATCTCAGAGCATTAGCTATTTGAAATGCTAAAACATTTTTCTTTCAGTCGTAAAAGATTTTTCCACAGGCAAGAACTTGTTTGTCACTACTCACACAGCAGCCTTTCCACAAAAACAAGAATCCTGCTCCGTATCCTTGCTTAGGCACTGGAGTGTCTAACAAGACTAGTTAGAGGTTATTCCGGTGAGTTAATTGGGTTTCGGAAATGGTTTGGAAAGAGACGCTCTCTCAGGTTTTCTCCTCTGTTTGGGGAAATACGACTTGCCAGTCAAAATTAGGATCTCTGTTAGGATGGGCAGCATGTGCAGACCTTCACTCCCATCTGCTTAGACAGTCTGGAAATGAGACTAAAAAAATCAAATGGAGAAGAGTCCCACAGTGAAGCCCCAGATGTGAAATTTCTCACTTTCGAATATCTGAGTTCAATCTAAATTTGTGCTGACCTTATCGCAGGTGACTTGCCATGGAGATCCATATCTGAGTTTAACAGAAAAGCCAATTTGAAGCGGTAAAGCAACCCAGCACATCCTCATGACTGCCAGAAAAATACAAACATACTTCTCCTGCTTCTTCTCTGGTTTCAACCAAGTGGAGCACTCGGTACCCTCCCCGGGGACACCAACACAAAGAAAATTCCCAAAACACAGGGAAGCATGATCCCAGTTCAGGCATGTTCATGCCGGATGCCAGTTGGGACCAGCACACTCCTCTTCTATGCATCCAGCTGTGTTGCAAACTGCCGAGGAGGATGCAGCGTGGTGCAAATTAGCATGGCAGTGACAGACATCTCATCTCATCTCATCTCATCTCATCTTTCAGTCAGGAGAAGCGCGATTCACAAATGAGAGAGCAGAAGAGAGAGCGAGCTTGGGGCGTAGATGCTGCGAACGCGCCCCACTGAACTTCACTCGTTCGATTAATCCCTCTGAAATCACAGTTCTGCACATATGTAAATACTTGCAAAACAGCAACCCTCATTTGTGCAAGTGGAGGGAATTGATACGGCTTACAACTTGAACACAGCACTGCCACCCACGGAACAGATGGGTCCTTACAGGAGATGCATTCAAGCTACCCAGACTCAAACAAATCGCTGGACCAGAAGCCTCCAGCTTCCGTCCCGCAGCGCAACAAGCGGAGACGAGCTCTCTCCTCAGTCATCTTGCCATCCTGCGACTCCAGAGGAGCGCGGTTTGACTTCCTCAAGGTCACTTCTAGGCTCACAGCACCACTCATGGAAGTGGGACCCACCTGGCTACCTTTGGCCAGGGAGATGCGTTTTGGTCTCCCCTGCTTTAAAACAAGTAAGAGGAAGAACAGCTCACACCTCCATAAAGCACAGCTTTCACTTAAAGACATCTAACATAAAAGTACTCCCAGGGTACTCTTTGCTTTCACCAGAAGCTTCCTTGTTTTATAAGCTCCATTATTATGGCACTGTTAAAAGGTTTAATGATTTCAATAGCCCTCTTGATTTAAGCCAGAAGCCTTCACTCTCCATCGAGTATCAGACCTATAGGCTGTTAACAGAAAAGTGAAGAAATCCTCTCTGAAATCTTCTAAGGCTGATGGTCCTCAATTTAGTACTTTTATATTAGCCAGAAATTCCTCTGGAAATATTCAAGACTTTCACAATATTAAAAAATAACCCACTTACTGAGTTCTAAATAATATTTATTTTAGCTAACGGCAGTATTTTAAAAATCCTTGGTTCTATAAGCCTATTAACGTCTAATACTACCAAGTTCAGCTACAGGAAAAAAAAAAAAGCCTCCTCTTGCCGCTTACTGACACTGGATGTCATCTCAATGGCTAGGATGCAGTGCTGTTCCAAGGATTATTCCTGCAGGAGAGAAAGATATCTAAGACGGGACATGTAGAAGCCGCGCTCACGGAACAAGCAGCGAGCAGCACAGAGCTAAGCCGTACAGGCAAACACCTCTTCTAATTTCATTGTATTTATAGGTCAGCTAGTTTTATTTTGAAGCACAAGAGATTTACGAGAAAAATTCATTACTGCCACTTGCTCTGATTTTCTTTCTCAATATAATTAAGCTTTGCTAATTGTCTATCATGATTAAAATCATGCCAATAACAACCTTGTTTCCCCATTTGGCTGTGCTCCAGACTCTTCAGAGCTCTTGTTGAGGGGCACTTCTTCCTGTAGCAGTTGTGAAAGGTCTTTTACCAAACAAGCAAGGTGAGCCGTTGGCCTCTTCGCCAATAAATTCATAGAAGTCAGGATTCTGCCCATGGATTTTCCAAGGGAAAGAAGATAGTCGAAAAGAAAAGATGTGATCAACAACCGTATTTTAAGTAAAAAGTGAGATTCACTGAAGATTCAGAACTCATTCTTGCAGGTCAGAAAAATGACCTCGAACTATAGACAAAGATATGGAGGTGTTGAAATGAATGATTACTTCAGGGCTGTATTATCCTCCCACCAATCCAAAGCCGGTGTAAAGCATGGAAATTCAACCAGAACGCAGGAAGGGAAGAAAAGGGGAGAGAAAAGGGGGAGGATGGGGGAGAAAAAAAGAAAGAAAGAATCAGTGCTGTTGTTTCAGCACAAACTGCTGTTTCTCAGCTTCGCCCCCTCGGTGGAAGGCAGACTGGGGGTGCAGAGGACAAGACCAGGGGCTGAAGGCAGCTCTGCTTGGCACTGGGCTCCACTGGTCGACCCCAGAGGACCCAGAGCGCGCCCCAGCTCCAGGGAGCAGGACACTGCTGGGAGGCCAAAGCCATCCTTGGCTTCTTCCTACCTTCACTCTACTGCCTGCTCCTTAGGAACTTCCCGTGATGAACAGAGACAGAGCTTGGCTTTTAGCACCGTTCATCAGCAGATTTCTGACAAAACAGATTTTCAGGGGAAAATATTGATTTATTGACACTGAGATGTTTTAACCTTCGATGCTCTTGTTTCCCAATAGCTCTTTTGCTGGTTTGCTCGGGAATTGGGACTTCCACTGTCCACTGCCTTGGGCAGCCCTACCTGGCACCGGGAACAACGATGCAGGGGTACCCGACTCACAACCAGGCACCCTGAGGTTTTGGGACTCCAGGCTTCCCAGTAAGGGAGACAGACACAGAAGAAACACTGCAGGCCCCACAGTCTGTTTTAACGTTTTTTTAAAATCCTACCGGAGGAACCCAAAGAAGCCTCAAGTGAGTGCGTATGTCCACGCATCACTCAAGCGTCCCAGAGTCCTGATTCCAGAAGCAAACTAACCAGATCACCACATAGCTCACCTTTTGGCAGTATAATACATGTACCTGGACTTTTCTAGCTCATTCACAGTTAACTCTGTGCACTTCTGCTATGTAACACATTCTGTGCCTCATTTCCCCTCAGGAAAAGAAAAAAACCCACTGCCTTTTCTCTCCACCTCTGTCTAATTTACACTGTAACCTCTTTGGGCCAGGACCTATTTCTTGTTCCGTGTTCATACAGCGCCTAACACAAAGCCAACCTAATCGCAGTCCCTTTTTTAATGCAAATGTAATAGAGAACTGGGCTGTCTGAACAGAAAGGGTAATTTTGGTTCCCCCTCGGTAATGGACTTTTTCTCTGGGAACAGATAATTGGGCTGTTTTGTCATTATTCTTTTTAAGTGAGGTTAAGGTCCTATTGGTGATAAAGTGAAATATGTATTGTGGGCTAATCAGCAGTCCATATCAAAATGTGCTGGGGCAGAGCTCACCCTGCATTTATTGAACTCAAAAGATGGGTTGTACTAACACAATTAAAGGAATAATTTGCCTATGTACACACGTAGATGATTAGACTCGGCTGTCTTCTTTTACTGCAGACCCTGCAGAGAAGGGTTTGAAGACTAGAATCATGTCCATAACAATTACAGGTCTAGACAGAGACCTGCCTAAAGGCACGAGCTACAGTTAGAGCAGTTTAAGTTAGTGCCTCCTCCAGAGGAAGCAATCAAAGAGGCAGCGGTACTCATGCTCCCCGTCTACCACAGTAAAACAGACTTCAGCCCAGCTGAGCTGTTTCACTTGGCTCTGCAGAGGACTAGAGGGACGCGGACGTGCTCAGCCAATGCATCTCAGGTGGGAACAGTAGCTTCTCAAGCAACAGAAGCCAACTGGGGGCAGCGGGGTATGTTTTCTCGCTCCAGCATCAATAGCGTCAGCGAAGATGCAACCTGGAAAACCCAGTCCAAGGAACAGCAGATTTGATCCTTCATTCTTACATACCACTAGTTATCAAAAGGCTGTTTCTCCTCATGCAGGGAAGTACGTTTTCACGGTGCCGGGGTACAGAACTAAAAAAAAATAATTCTTCCTCAACTTTGTTGTCAACTACATTTCAAATGCAGCAACCTCTATCTTGGTGCTATTTGTTTCAGTCCAAGAGAAAGCAAAGGACTGCCAATCTTCCATCATTTCTCAGCATGAAGGTCAGCTTATCAGAAAATAACATCAGTGGCAGACATTTAAAATACATTTATTCCAAGGTTTCTCCCGCCCTTTCCCATGAATAGTAGATTTAAAACCGCGAGTAGATAGTCCGGCTTTTCCGATATAATAGGCTATTCTGGTCAGTCTTTTAATGCAGTGAATCCGATTTGCTTCCCAGTGCAAGTCAGAATGTTGATACGAATCACGAAAGCATATAAGAAATACACTTTGGATCTATTAGAAACTTTCTTCCCCTGCAACATTCACACAACCAAGATTTAAATCAAAGAGCTCCTCCCCACCAGCACGCAGAAAGAAAAATCCTTGGCTCCAGGATTTACACCTTTCTTTAGTGAGATGGATCCTAATTCTGAAAACCTCCTACAGACACTGCAAAGAAAACCTGCTCATTCCAGCTGTTACCTGTGTCTCAGAATTCTTTTTACACTTAGATTTTAATCCCCTAATTACATGACTTGTAAGCTACTGAGTTCTCTGTTCATGAGAAATTGTCCGGGATATCTTGCAGAAAGAAAAAAGTGGTGTGTTTCTGCAACGCTTAATTCTCGCACAATGAAGAAGTATTAGACCAAACCTACAAAAGCCAATCTGAGTAACAAAATAATTATCATCCACTCATTCCTTTAAATGGCAGGGAAAGAACTGTCCAATATATTTGAAATTTCAATGCCTTTTCTTCCAATGCCTTAGGCATTAATGGCTTTTGAACAGGACATAGTATGTAATTTTCTTAAGGCAATTTTCAATGTTTTTTCACCTTCAGAAAGAATGCACTGGGTTAATCTTTCCCTGCTGACATCATAAAGATGATTTCTCCAGTTAAAAAGGTCTTCAAAACAAAAGGAAGAAAGAAAGAGTTCATTTACAGTTTCTTTGCTGAGCAGATAAACCATACTTTAGCATCGTTCAATGACATCTTGTGGGACAAGTGTCCATTCAAATGATTATCATATTGCAATATAGGTTCCAGCAGTCCCTGAATAAATTCTTACATTATAGTCCAGGCTCCGCTGTATAAAGAATTTAAGCATCTCTCATTTGTGACTCAGGAGACCTGGGTTATGCTCCCGGATCTGCCATTGCCCTCTGATATGTTGCCCTGCAAAAATCTCTTTGCCTGTATATCCGTTTCTCCACCTCTAATATGGGGATCGGGATATCTTTATAAAACACTCTCCTGTAGAGGGATCAATGTATAATTGTTATGTTTCACCCCTTCAAATGGCTCTCTTGGAAAGCAAAGAATTTCAGTCTTCATTTAGAGTGCAAAAGCCGACGTGTCTACGGCATTTTTAAAGGCACTTTGACATCAAGCTCTGAGAATGTGTAAATGAAAATACCTCTGAAACAAATTCTGTTTGTTTTTCATCCATTGTCTGTACACACTGACATGCAGTTCATCTTATCTTCAAGGGAAAAAAAGTTAGCACTTAAGCACTTATTTCTGCTGAAAAACCATTCATATAAATAAAAGAGAGACAGAGAGAGACAAAGTGCTCTGTACGGACACTTTAAGCTGACAGAGAAAATGCTCCTACCACAACAAACTAGAACGCACTCTGGGAGGACAGCACTACTCTTGATCTTCATCTTTTAAAGAAAATGAAGAAGAATGAATAGCTACGCCTCACTTACTCTTGAAGCAAATCAAAAGGAATATTCTGGTATCTATTTTTTATCCTCCTGTTCCTGTTAATGAAAACAAAAGACCTAAATATTTGATTACTTCCCTCCTGTGTCAAAAATAATAGTTCATGTCCTTTCTAGTTTGACAGAAAGGAGACTTGTTAGATCTGAGTCCTTTCATCTGAAACGCTATCATGCAGGTTTGCAGCGGTCTAACCTATTAAAATAAAGTTGAGCTCTGAAAAGCTTCCTTCTTTTTTTCCCCTTTTGGAACTGCACTGCAAGCAATGATTAGATTGCATTTGCCAATAAATCTATAGGGATCAGTGCACCAAAATAGCTACTCCCTCTCAAACCCATCAATTAACAGGCTTCCTTTGTTAATGATGTTACCATTTCGTGATTTGCCTTAAACCTTACTCCATTCCCTCCTGCGCCCTTCAGAACAAATAAGACCAGGCTAAAGGCTCTGCAAAATGCATTTAGGACATCCATGTTTGTGAATTTATATTCTAGCAATTTCAGCAGTACTTGAGGTTTTAACTAGCTGGAATCTCAGACATGCAGGATCTGTCAAAAATATGCGGTTCAGGTGAAAACACATCTGAGTGAGAAAATACTATGTCAGTACAGAAACAAGTAAAGTGACCACAAAACTGATTTGAACTAATAAAGACATAAAATGATAAGGGAGGATAATTTTAAGAAATCTATATGTAGAGATAAGGAATTATGTTTCAGAAAATCTCATGTAGCATCCAATTACCAAGAATCAAGGAAGACACGGGAAGAGTGACCTCACTCCACCAAGGTCATTCAAATTATTCTAATAGCAACTTCCTGCTTGTCAGTATTAGCCATAAATATGGGCAGTTTGACTTGTTAGTCGTATGGGGTTTTCCTGTTGTACTGCATAGTACATTTGATTACAACACAGATTCCATTGCATTCCCACAATTTTCCCTCCAACTGCATTTTCAGGTCAGCTGATGACCCAAAGAACCCAATCTTTGCACCCAGCTGTACCCCAGTTCTGCCACTCTCTCACTTTGCCCCCTTGTTTTTCCACCGACAGTGGATGTGTTTTACACAGTTCTTGAAAATCAATGCTTAGCATGATGCATATATTTATTTAAATAGAACTTCTCTTTCCAGTAATTACTGGTGCAGCAGTATTTTTCCTGCTGATGTTTTAAGTAACCTGAAGAGTAGGACAGAGAGAGAGGGAAGAACGAGATAAAAAAGCAGTTTAAACGACTCCAACCTTTTAGCAGAGCTGTGCCAGTCTGAAGCTGAATAGATCATTTGGAGTGTTCTTTCCAAATGGTTGTGTAACCAAAAAAAAAAAAGGAAATAAATCAGGGCATGATTAGTCTCTGTAGCAAGAACTAGGTAAGAGAACAAATCAAATTTAACACTAGGAAAGCAATAATGGAAAATGCCTGTCTCACCGACAGTTCCCTTGAGATAAACAATCTGACAGCCCTGAGCCGAGCCAAGCCGGTCTTCCCATCAGTACTGCAAAAGCCACTTGTCCATGCTGAGAACTTTGTAGAAAAAAATATCAGCTGTAGCCTGTCCCTTGTTAGCATTATGGATCTCTATCTTCAGCAAAGATAAGCAATTTAACAACACATTATAATCCAGAAACTTATTAGTCACCCTCTGAGATACTCAATTAACATTTTCACAACTCCAAGAAGTTAAAAGGAGCCAAGAACTCTCAAGTACCTTTGAAATAGTTAACACCACATTATTGTTTTCTTACTATTTTCCCTTCCTAACCTCATCATGTAACAGTCTCTCTAATAATTCCAGGCCTGCCATGTTAAACGTTCCCTACCCCGCGCTGCCTCCTCACGAGCAAGAAGGGAGTCACTGGGAGCGTGGAGCCCGGAACGCAGACAGACTGTTGATGTAAGAACACAAATATGCAAACTACAAAAGCTTTTGTTCCACATGATGAAAGCCAACATCAGTACGGATTACACCACTCGCGGAGAAGCCAGCTAATAGAGCACTTGCAAATCATAATTCATCCATTTTGCCCTGACAATTCATTTCATAGTTGTTTTAGAGGAGTAACACGGCCCTGCCTAAGGCACTGCCGCCTACTCGAGATAACCCAAAGAGACATTACGCCGTTCAACAGGTTATCGACTGCCTGTGTGAAATCAGAACTGACGACGGAACAAAGCGACGGAAGAACCCGATCTCACGTTTAGCAAACCAAAGTCACTGGAGGGACCATTACGGGAGCTCTTCCTTTCCCACTCCCATGGCACAGCAAGTCCCAGTCTCTCTGGCTCAGGCCCACAAGCCAAGCTCAGCGTACCCACCTGCCCGCTCACGGCGTGTGAGCTCCCAAAATGGTAAGGAAATTGTGCCATGGATACTGCCGCCGCCACGTCCGCTGACACAAGTGACACGTCCCTGAGCCGTGACTGCAGCCCCCCGGCTCACCTTGCCCCCCGTCGGGACTGCATCTAGCTCCTGACTTCCACCAGCCAGGAAAAATGAGATGGTGAGGAATTTATTAGGCTTTGTAATCATGCATAACAATCTGCTGTACATCACGACTTAAACTGGAAAATACGCCTGACAGTAGAATTTCACCCTCGTTAGATAAAATGAGGAAAGGTGATTGTGTGTGATCCTTGCCCCATGCTTCCATTGTGAGAGAGAAAGGCGACAATCGGCAACAGCGTTTCTTATTAATTACACATTATCTCTCTGAATAGACGGGGGTATAGAGATCTGTCTTCTTCTCACTCTTTTTGCTGGTGCAATGTAAAGAGACGCTTTTACTAATTGGACAACAATTCTTTGGGCTATAAGCTACTTAAACTCCTAAACCCGACACATGAATCCCAAACTAAGAATGAGGTACTTCACTTTCCGATAGACGTCAAGGGGAACCAATAGTGAATTTTAACATGACTGAAATTACCAGGGCAAAAAGCCACTCAACACAACCAGCGAAGAGACATGTGTGCCTTGTGTCCCATCTCTCTCCTGCAGAAGAGACTCTGCCCCTATCTGACGTGCCCTGCCCTGAGACCGCTGCCCGCACCGTTTCTGTTAAATATGGATAAATACAGGGAGGTGACTGTATTTATTCAAAACCAGCTAAAGAAAGCGTCCCTTGCTCTGTGTTCCTTAGTGGTCAAAGCACTTGGGTGTCAGAAACCCAAATTCTACCTAGATCTTCCACATCTTGCGCAAGAGATCCTGCCTCCTGCAGGCTACCCTCAAGCAAACCCCAGACAAACTAAATGCCAACATCCTCTGCTCCGTTGCCTCACCCTGACAAATTTCTAGTTACTCCTGGAGGCGCCCTCCAGTTTCCAAAAAATCCTGGTCCCTGAGAATTCTCCTCTCCTGCTCGCAGTCCAGCTCACGATGGAACTCTCCGTTCAAGCCAGGCTGGGAGCCCGCAGGAGGCAGCTCGCTCAGCCCCCAGCGCTGCCCTCCGGCGAGGGCTCTCCCTGCCTCCCTTCAACCTTCTCTCAGCCCTTCTGAGAAAGATCTAAGATCAGTGAATTAATGCACTCAAGTGTTTATACTGGTCTCCTGCTTTGCAGAGAGGTTTTGGAGTATTTCAAGTTCACATGTTTAAAGTCTTTCTCCATCAACTATAAGCACTAGAAACTTAAGAGCGGAACAAGCTGAGAGGTCGAGACCTGATGCCCTGAGAAAAAGACAAGGCACCTGAGAGCTGACAAAACTCATTTGAACACTGACATGACACTGTTAGACGGAACGTGCCCAGAAGTCACCGGGTTCCTTTAAGTACTTACACTGTGCTATCGCAGGATTTCAGAAACCTAAAGCACTAGAGATCAGTGCTTTAAAACCTCCCCTGACCTAAAGCAAAAGGGACGGTGCCGAGGAATAGCCGCTAATCGTTTGTCAGGGATCTTACTTGCCCGACTCCTGCAGTACTCTGATTTTGCCTGCTGGGTAGTGCCGGAGTAAGGACGGTCCCTTCAGACTACCAGGATGGGTCAGTCATGGTGCTCTGAATATAAATTGGCTGCACTCATTTGTAATGTTTTCCTTCCTCTGTTGCGCTGCTTCTTGATTAATTAGTGCCATTAAAGCACCTATGCAGAGTACACATGACAACTTGCCTTGCATAACAGCGGGAAGAAAGAGCAGGTCCTTCTGAATTCAGGGAAAAGTCTCTGAAGTGTAAATAGATAAAGATAATCAAATTCAGACAAGATTAAAATTAACAGACTATCAACCAAGTGACACTATTAATAAATGTCCACAACAAGCAGGGACAGAAAGGACTCCGAAAAGACCAAATGTAATTTAATTAAACAAATGAGAACATATGAAAGAAACCATAGCAGATAACTACGTGAAAAGACAAATAAAGATTTCAGCAATAATTGATGTTATATTATTCACTGTATAAAATGAACTGTATCAGTGTTCCTCTCTATTTACATAGCAAGATGTAGGTGGAAAACCTTGGGATTTTAACTGTAACCTTGTACAATATAGACACTTGCTCTTCGCATTAATAAATGAAGTTTTGTTCTCTGTGTAGCGCATAACATTAGGCCACGTGAGTGCAGAATATACATATGTACTCACAGCAATCTTGTGATGCAAGCGAATACCATTATTCTGATTTTATGGATAGAGTTTTACAACCTCATTAGTCTTGAGGCAACAAAGCTTTGTTGGTAGGGTTTGGCTTGATATTACAGAGCGTGAAAAATCACATCCCATAATCTACATGACTAAAATAGTCGAAGTTTCTGATGTAAATGCAATGAGGTTGACAAAACCCTGCCCATCAGCTTGGCTTATATTTATTGGAGTGGCTATACTGGCAGAATACCTCTTCCGCTCTTTCTCCACTCAGCCCACCAGGCTAATGGCGGGGGGAATTCTGTAACGGAGCTAAGCCTCGATTCACAAAGCAACGAAGGGATTTGCCAAGGGATGCGGGTGCCCGTGCTACAGCCGGGAGCCAGCTTGCAGGAGAACAGCCCGTCCTGGCAGGCAGGAGAGGAGCAGGCACAGCAGATGAGCGTGGCGGAGCAGGAGGCTCCTCTGAACCCAAGGCAAAAGGCACCCAAACAGGGGTGAGACCATGGACAAGCTAGAGAAGAATGACGCATTGGCCAGGCCTGTGAGGACGGGGGAAGGCAGAGTTTCTCCTTTAAACCTGTTTCTTCGGTTACTCAAAAGATGAATGGGAAGTCTCTTGTTCCCACGTTAACACTTGAAGAAGAACTGTTGTGTGTTACCCCAAACTCAACAACCTCCCAACAGCACGCACCCAACTGCCCCTGCAATGCTTGGCCACCTGCTGCTTAAGGCAGCACTCGGACACCTCAGTTTCCAGCAAGGTAACTCACCATCCTCACCCACTACACTTAAATAACAACGCAAGCTACTACAGAAGGCGGCGGCATACCAGAACGCACCAGCTATTTAGGTGACCCTCCTACTGTCGGCGTGGCTCTGCCTAGGCAGGGGAATACGCATCGGCTCCTCAAGGAAAAAACAAGGCCAAAAGGAAAAGAAACTGAAACGAACCACAACCTTTTAAAAATGACAGTCATGTCGATACCAAAGCTTCCTCCAATATAAAAATTTTGCCTTAAAAAGTCCCCGTCCAGAACAACTGGGACAACTAGGTTGTTTTCTCTATTGAGACAGTAAAAATTTCCTTTAGAAGACAATGCCACCGAATGGTTTGCTATTGCATTCTACCTTCGCAGCACTGTATAATGTGGCAGTTTCCTAATTGTCACTGTTTCCTATATCACTTCACTAATCAATTCATGTGATTTTACTGCATTTCAACCACCCCCCCACAGGAATCGTGGAGCGGTGGGTGTTGCTAATGAGATCCTGTGAGGACCCTGTGTAATTGACCCTCAGCTATACAACATTTATATCAACAAGCTAGAAGAAAATATGAAAACATTGTTTGATAAAAATGTCAAATGACTGACAAAGATTAGGAGAATGGTAAATAATGAAGTAGAGAACGTATTGATTCAAAGCAACCTGATAAGATCAACACAAGCAAACATTATGTTCTCCGCAATCCGGCTATTGAATGAGTCCTAAATCCTAATTAGGAATTAGGAAAAACTGAATCCTGGGGGCAAAGGCACTTTTACAGGTTGGAGCAGTCTATTTCGGGAAGCCAGCAGCTAAAAACCAGAAAAACCTGGAAATCATGACCAGACATTGCCATTGTAGCAGAGGGGTAATGCGTTCCATGACCGTGTTAGCAGAATGAAGCCACGCAGGAATAGAAAGATGATATCACGCTGTTAATGTGAATTGGTACAACCACAACAGTAACGTAGCAGTGCTGTCCCCATGACGGGTCTTGCATGAAACAGCCACAAGAATGATTAAAGGAATAGTAAATATGTGCTAAGTGCAAAAAGGAAGGAACTCAATCTCTTCAGTTATTCGGAATAAAGGAGAGGGCACAAGTTGATCACAGCTTATTAATACCTACATGGGACGCTGAAGTTCAATAATTGAAGCTTCTTGATGAAATAAACAGAGCTATAATACGATCCAGTAGCTGGGAATTAAGCTAGGCAAGTTCTGACTTGAAATGAGATGGTGGCTTTTAACAGTGAAATTAATTAACAACTGGAAATGATTTATCGAGAGTTAAGCTGCACTCTTCAACGTTGTAAACCTGTATTTCACAAGTGGGTATTTTCTGACAGGTACACCCCAGCTCGGCTGGACTGATTCAGAGTAGCCTTCAGGAGGTCAGAAGAGATTATTACACTGGTCCCTTCTGGCTTTACAAACCACGGCTGTCTAGATCAATCCCCGTTCCTACACCTCTGGCCTTGAGTGTTTCCTTCAGGTCATTAAGTTTAACATCCGCTCTCTTTTCATTTAGAATATGCAACTCAAAGCTGTAACTGCTGCCTTAATTTAATGGTAATTAAACCTGAGCCAGCCTCGGTGTTTTCTGTAACCAACTCACTCTTGCAAAGGAAGAGCTGGACACAACCTTCTGGAGCCACCATCTGAGCAGGGTTCCGGGAGGGGAGAGGGACAACAGCACACCTGACTCTACCCCAAAGGACAGTCACAGCCTGCAATTTAATTAAAGGGCCATGTCATCCGAAACCATTTGTGGCATGCAGGACCACAAGAACAAGGTATTGGTTAAGGAGCAAAGGTAGAGGGAACCAGCGCAGAGTTCATCGAGTCCTGACATCAAAAGACAATTCTGCCATTGAGATAAGCTTCCCTCAGCCCCTGTCCCATGGTAATGCAGACCTTTTCCTTGTCTACATCCATTTCCCTCATTGGTGACACAATATGGCCAACATTCCCCTTCGTGAAAAAGTTTTTCCCAGTCTTCCTCCTCCTGTCCCTTCGCCCCAGGCCTGATCCTATTCAAGCCTCATGCAGGCTCTGCTGAGCACCACATGGTCTTTTTGTTGCGGCAAAATAAACCAGTTCCAGCATCCAAGCTCACACAGCTTCCAAAACTGGCTCTCATTGGTGCTGTATGGAAAGACATAGGCTTTTATTTAAAATAAAGATGATTTTTAAAGGTTTCAACTGAAAGCTCATTCAGCTGGTCAACAAATTGTGCAATGTTGCAAATATTATTTACAGCCAGCGAGTGCAGGACACAATATATCCTAGCTGAATAATGCACTCTAAGCAAGTACCCATTAGAGATGATGATTACGCACCACAGCACCTCATTAAGCCTTTGACTCTCTGGTATCCATCTAATCAAGACAATTGCACACCATTGTCATGTTTCTCAACTACAACACGACCTGCCATGCTTGAAAAGGGGCAACTTCGGAAACTGCAAAGGCACCGCTGCCAGCAGCCGAGTGAAAAATGGGAAAGGCTCCATATGCTTAAATGGCTCAAAGGGGGAATGTTTAAAAACAGATTCCAATTACTGCAGTCCTGACAGGCTGATGTTTCCTCTGAAGGAGACGCACGCACACAAAACTCCATCAGGAGTGCTAAAACATAAAGTGAGGTCTGTTTGTTCCTCTCCGTACGCTCACACGCTTCTCATGATGTGTAAAGAGAGCTAAAAGCCTGTACTCTGGTCTTTAGAGAACTAGAAAGAGAAATGCCTTTAATCTTAATAAATATATGTGCTTTGCCTAAGCTTTACATTAAGTTAAATGAAATAAAATAGCACTCTTTGACACAGGTCAATGGAGATACAAGCTGAAAAACTTTAAACCAAAGACTGAACTGTTTTTCCATGCAATACACAAACTGGCTGTGGACTCCTTTCCTCCTGCTGCCTGAGACGCACGTAGTAGAATTAGTTTTTGAAGTGTTAATCATGCTATGACCACCAACCAGGTATTTTCTACTTCGTTTGCAAAGCACTTTCCAGTCATTAGCTAAGTTATCTAACAACTACTTAGCAAAAAAAACCTCCCCCAAAACACAGAAAACCAAAACCGGTATGCATATGGTGACCTGGGAAATCAAATCTAACAAGTTTGCTCTAAAATCTCTTCTAGTTAATGCAGAAGGCAGAAAGGAATTTGCTCGTAATATATTGTCATGCACGCAACTAAGACAAGACTCAATAAATTGTTAGTTTATAGAGAATGGAGTGTGGGATTTATTTAACCACATTGTTCAGTAGAGATGACACAATCCATAAACTCATCACTAAAATAAGTAAGAGAGCCTTAAAACAATATATAGATTGCTGCCACCACCGCCATGTGCCACTTAAGATGACAATATACATTAGCAAAATATTTTAAGATAGATAACCTCAGATGTAAAACATTACACTGCTGTCTTTGGATTTTGGTCTGGTCTTAAAATACAACTTTGTTTTTATATAAATGTAACCGTGTTTAAAAATCAAAACTAACGCTTGTGCACCAATCTATTTGCAGGGCTATAGATCTACCAACAGAAGCGATAAGGAAGAACGAGCCCCAGACATACCATGCGATTCGGTTTCATTCCTGTTATTAGTGGAGGTAATTTATTCAATGTTGTAAACACTTGCAGCTCTTGGAAACTATCCGAGGCTCGAGTGGAGAGGACTTTCCTGAGTTGCCTGGGTGAAAGCTGCTTTCTTGTTACTAAAATGTCATCAGGGAGGTCAGCAATAAAAAGCATCTTATCTCAAGTGGAATACTTCGCATTTTTTAAAATGAAATTCACTTTCCTCATGTATTCACGGGAGCTCACATGGAGATAAAGAACACGAGTGCCACATTTATTCTGCCGACATCTGATCATGCAGGACACGCGAGCCTTCATGCTGAACAGGTCTTAGTTGCAGAAGTGAGAACCTCCCTTTGGCAAGGCTTGGTGGCTTCTCCAGCAAGTCACCATCTCTCTTGCTGGTCTGCAAGAGAGCGGTGAGGACCAGGAAGGATTTCTTCCTTGAGATCACGCTGATGGCACAGTAGGACTATCTCAGAAGTTTCAGTAATGTAATAAAAGTCTGTGCTCTGAAATAAAATTAGGAGACTAATGTGACTCTGGGCTTCTGAACAGACTGGAGCCTTGTTGGTTTATTGCACACAATTTAGTGATAGTCATACCTTTCACGGGTGCAAAAGCTTTTTTTTTTTTTTTTTTTTAATAATAGCTACAGAAAATCGATAGATTTCATGAGTTCAATTAATCCCAGCAGCTGCTGTGCCAGAGTCCGTAGGAAACAAAGAAATTTTCCATTTCTAGGCTTTGGGACTAAGCTACCCCACTGCTGTCTGCAGCGGAGGATGGCCCTCGAGTACCTTAGGCTGCCGGTCCCATTAAAGCAGGTTCTCTTGTAATTTGTCATTTTAAAGAATAATCCCTTGTAATTTATAAAGGTAAGACAGTGCTAGACTATGTTCCAAACGAATAGAGTCATGCAGTCCTTTATATTTAAATGTGTTGGATGGCCCTTAACCATAAAGCCACAAGGATTTAGGTTTGGATAATGGATCCAGGTCCTCGGGGCAGCCCCCTCTTAACCTTGCTGAGTTACACGGAGGTTCACGCTAGAAGACTTACCTACTACTGGTACTTATTCTTAAGTAATTAGAGGACCATTGAGTACCTGAAAATCCATTTTGGGCTTTTTTTCCAAGGTGCTGTCTTTTGTGACAGTGGATACTCAGCAGGAGGTCGGAAAGCCCTCGCAGGCAACTTTCCAGGGGAAAGTCCAAGGTTCCAAAGCCACTGAGCACCCATGCTCTGGGAACCACCAAAGCACATCAGACTTCACATCTTCCACAGGGACAGCTATGCATGTTGTTTGATTCCAGTTTAACCCCTTTCATCTGTACAATTGAAACCTGCGAGATACCTCTTACTTACAACATACTTCCTTGTCCAAATCCCGATTCAGCTGTGACAACCAACTGCTTGACAGGGCCTGGACACCTACGGAGCTGACCCGTGCACAGCGGGGACCTTACTGAAATGTGTGACACACAGTCTACATCTTCTCCAGGAAAAAGGTCAGTGTTTTATTTCTCCTAAATAGCCAGTTTGGATCCTGTAAAGGGCCTATAAAGCTGGTCTTGACTAATTACTTTGTGGTAAAAGCGGTGACCTCAAGTAGATCATTGTCCTTTATTGCTGCCAGATTTTATACCAAGACAGTTACCCTGGTGTAAAAAGATGCCTTTTCACATCATGGCCAAAGTAAAAAGCCTTTGTGTTTCCAACCCTCATGTGGCATTTTTTTTGCCAGTGGCGAATCTGAGCTAAATTTGAAATGTTCCTCGAGTGATTCACCCCTTGCACAGCCCCAAACAGCTGCCTCGTGACAATGTCACTTCCCCCCAGAAAAACCATTTCTACAAGAGCACCTGGTGGCAGTGCGAGTAGAGGGGACACACCGAGGAGCTGCAAAGGCCAAAAGGCCAGCGATGAGCCCGAGTTCAGTGGTCCTGAACGGGTGGTTTATAGCCCTGATAACAGAGGTAGCATCCCTTTGTCAGCCTCAGGTGTGGGGTTTTTGCAGCAACACAAGATCATTCCACGCTACTCCATCTATCAAAAGGGGGGGAAAAAAGGTCAATACTGGGATCTCTGAACTTGTGCCATATTACATGCTGGTTTTATATCCTGTATTATCAGCGGCCACGTACCACAGCGTTGCAGGCACTCGCGTACCCGCCGAAGGAGGACCGGGAGCATTTTCTCCTGTTGGAGTGCGGATCAGTTTGTATTTTTCAACATGACGATTGTGGCTGCCAAACCCGATAATGAAAAATTGAAAGTCAAATAACCCCTATTAGTCTGTCAAAGGTTGATGGAGCTGGTATTCTATTTTCCCATTGTGAACGACTACCATTGTTAAGAGCTGACAGGCAAATCTCTGCAGAAATATGGACTCTTTGTGGGAGCTATTTATAGTAACGTATGACAATGCAGTGCTATAATATGCATACTAAAGCATTGCCTGTGATATGCAAGAGCCCCCTGGTACAATTTCTGGATTGTAAGGCAAAATTCCATTAAGATAAGAACATTTGAGAGACCTAAACAGATGAGATATGGCAAAGTGGGGAGGGGTTTTGTTATGGCACACGGCAACAGCGTAAGTGTGTACAACAGCCTTTTAGGGATGAGTAGAGAGAGCACATTTATCAATACCAGAGGAGCAAAAATGTCAGGTTTGTGTGTATTTTTCTCTGCTTTTCTTTTTTGGTGGTTTTTGTATTTTGTTTTGTTTTGTTTCATTTTGTGACCAGTTTAAAAGCAAACCAGATCTGTGCCTTGATCCCAGAAGAAGAGGGAAGTGCTGTTCATGATGGTCAATAGGGAATAACAGCTGGATGGATGGCGGCGGGAGGGATTTGGAGGTGCTCGCTAATAAATATTGAGTATTAGCTGGGACCAGGTACCTAGTATGCTCAGCGTATGCAGAAGCAGGTCAAGGCTTCGCAGCAGTGTCAACAAAGCCAGGACAAAGCCCAAAGATGAGGACCAAATGAATGATTCCAGCCGTTCCTGAAGGACTGGATGACATGTTGGGAAGAAGGGAACGCAGAGTGCAATGGCAAGATAAACCACACGACATGGCTGAGCATACACTAGTATGATTAAGCCCTGTGCAGATGGCCTTCCCCTCCTCCTTGGATGCCAAAACTCATTTTGGAGAGGCAGAGCGGCGTCCTGCGTGCCAGTGGGGAAGGGAATGGAAAGGGGAAGGGGAAGAGGAAGGGGTACCAGGACTTTATTTTTTGTGACAGTGTTTGCTGCACGCATCTGAGGCTCCTGCAGTATTGCCACCCTCTGCTATGTCATGCCTGCACTAACCCACAGCCGAAAAAGGCAAACCATGCCAGCACTTCTCCTGGCACTCAGGAAACCAGATTTCTGAATTTTCACTTTAATTTCCAATTTTTAACTCTGAACCATTTCTGTGCTTCGTGCTGTCAGGAGCTGGTCAACAGAAGCATCTTGATTTGATGGCAGAAGGTATCAACGTAAGACTGCATGCTTTGTCGATCGCACACTCGTCCCATCGGGGTTCACTTCTACTGTGGTGGCTCTGGGGGACTTTGATCCCTCTTTTGGGTGCTGTCATATAACCTTAATGCGTTTGAAACCTATGGTGTGTCAATTAGAATGGTAAAAGCCAGAGTTAACAGGACAAGAACGCTTCAAAGACAGAGTCAGGATGTGGTAACAGCGTAAGCAATAGTAGAAAAGCAGGGAGCTTCCTCGTTCCCCTCGCGCACGCATCGATTTTGCAAAGCTTCTGCAGTTTGCATTCACTTACCTGACAGAAAACTTCTCAGCATACAGATAACACACTTACAGGCACCAAACAGTTATCTAGCCTGCTAGATACCATTATTGTATAGAGATAAGACACAAACACACACATATAAAGGAAAGAAGCTAAGACTGATAAAACTCCACGAGCAGAGAGAGCAGCTTAAGACTAAGCAACCTCTTTGGCTGTCGCTACCAGCTCTTTCAGCTAAAAAACCCACAAAACTCAGAAGAAATCTTTAAAATTCTTGAACAGTTACAGCAAGGTCACCAAATTCCACCCAAGCCACCGGTGCCTCGTGCGGTTCTTGCAGTCGTACATGCAAGCTTGCTTTTGCTCCGATCTCACCGGTTGTATTTTCTTCCCTTTCTTGCCTAATTTTCCGGTTATCAAAAGAACAGTGTATATAGGAGGCGATCTGCATTGCGCGTGGGTTTACGTTCATGGCATATGGTCCTTCACATCGTAGCCAGACACTTTGTCAAGAGAATGGAAGGTGAATATTAATGTCTCTTAAACCACATACCAGTGCTAATGAAGCTCCTTTTGAGGGGAAGAAAGGAATAAAATTGGACATTTAAGCGATGATTATGAGTTATATTGGCTCTGAAAAACACCTTGTCCCTTCTGACAAACTTTTTTGGTTTTAAAATGGGGTTTTCAAATAGGTCTTTTCTTTGGTGCTGGCCTCCCTCTAATCACAGGAGGTCTCATCACTGATCTCAAGGAAAGAAGGGCTGGCCAGCAAAAGCCACTTTAAAACACATCTTTAAAACACATCTGTGAAATATCTTCTACCACTGCTTTGCTGTTGTTTTCGCAAAACACCAGAGCTGCTCCAAGCCGGAGCCTCTCACAGGAGATGCTGCCACACTGAATATCAAACCCCTCTTCCATTTCAACCCTTCTGGTAAAATAAAAATGGAGAAATAATTTGCTTTAAACAATCAAAAGATTTGCTGTAAAAATGCTAAAATACTTCAGCTTGAGACAATGAAAGATAATTCTGGATCATAAACCAAGAGCACTTATGTATGTGCTGTGAATACATATAATGAGGGTTAATGTTTAAGTATAACCTGAAGCATTAAAATACATCTGAACAAAACAGCGACATGAAAATATTTTACAGTATCAAAACACAACAAGAAAATCGCACTTATTTGCTGTGATTTCCTATTCAGAAAGTTTTCAAACTTTCCAGGCTCAACAATTCCTTCACAATTCTTTAACTAAATGACCCTCTCAGTCCTGGCCCTCCCTGTGAGTTGTTGCTTAAAAAGCTGACGCAAACCTCTCTCGTTTCATTTTCTTTTATAAATATTAAACAGAAATAAAACTTCAGAATTATCCACTACAAACCAAGTTATCTTCTTGATTTCCAAAGGCTTTGTATCAGGCCCTTATGTTTAGTTGCCACTGTTGTAGGGGTAGAGGAAACCTCTACGCTGTAAAACTTTCTTTCCCACCTGTAATTCCCCATAAATGAATCTTGCTTTAGTTAACTTTCTGCATCATCTTACTTTCCCGTTAGCAGTTGCTTTGTGACCCTCCCTCTGGACTATCAAGCTCATCACAGGTTCAGGAATTACCTAATATGTTATCTTTTTAAAAAGAAAAAAAAAAGAAAAATATTTTTTGCATCAGGTCTGCACTCCGCAACCATATTTGACAACTAATTGGCTCCAACACTCAAAGGAAACAACTTATATATGATTTAAAATAATTAAAATCTTAAAATAGTACGATTTCAGGGGTAGAGCTAGCCTTACAGCAAGGATTTCAGTTCTAATCCTGGATGAATAATTAGCTGATTCAGATGTGTACTTATGGGGACAATAGTGTTCCACTAGGCAGAAAGACACTAAAATAATGACAAGTGAATTAAAGAACCTGCGTTACCGACGTGAGGAGCTGACAGCTGATGCCTGTGTTGTCACATAAGAGGGTGGGTTTGCTATTATTTGAGCCCCTGGAACCCTTTATGAAGTCTTTAAACTACCGACTGATTCAGAAGGCGGAATTACACTTGATTGTGGGTACTCAAAATATTTTGTTCAATCATGCGGTGTATTGCTCACAAGAAAGGAAAGAAAGGGAGAGAAGGCGGGAGCGGCGAGACATCATTCTCCACGGCTATGACAAAGGCAGGCAATTAAAAAAACCTCACGTATTAATAATAATTCCCAATCAGACAATATTGGCTGAGTGTAGCCTCCCTACCCCGTAACCATGCCATCCCTGGGGCCATGACAAAGTCCCCCTTCTCCTTAATGAATCCTGCCCCCACCAGCCTTGCGTCCTCCTTGCCTTCCCAAGCGTTGTGTCCCCATCCTACTCCGTGGAGCAGCTTCGAGGCAGCTCTCCATAGGGACGGCAGAGCCCCTCAGGCCACTAACCTCTCTGGGAAGTGCAGCTGCAACGTATGGACACTGGACATTGCTCCGAAAGGAAAATGTCAACCCTTGGTTCTAAAACTGCTTCTCAAGGCCAAGAAAATACGAGTACGGGATCATGTGGCTTGATTGAGGTGCTCACCTGCCAACATTGCAAGGAGGAGAGCACACTTATGAAAGTCTGTGTGAAATAAGAATTACTGATTTAGTTCCTTGAGTACATTAAATAAGAGAGTTTTGACTTTAAATCGATAGAAAAGCTCAGAAAGTTAAATACAGGAAACAACAGATTATGCAGAAAATGATCCTTGAAAATTTTTGCACTTATGCAATACCGGCTAGAAGATTTTATCTCCTTCAAGACTGGAGGTCTTAGCTCATTAAATGTCAGTATTTCTGTCTATTACTCCAGTTTGTATTGTGGTACCGAGCCCATAAATTTGCGATGGGTTTATGTGAATAGCTGCACTGGGGGGTTAGCAATAAAAAAATATACAGCAGGGCACTGGATCTTCAGTAAGGAGGGAAGTTGTTGTTCTTTACACAAATCTCAGGAGATTAAGCAATGGAAAAGTATGTCAGACAGCAGGATTTCACGGCCCAGAAATTCAAAAATAAGATAAAACTCCAAAATCGAATTACCACTCCTGCCAATAAGCTATTACTGTGCAGTTATTAAATACACACAGACATTCACATGACCACGTTGGACTGTAAATCACACTTGCAGACAGTTCATTTAATGAACAGTGTTTAAGTAGACAATCTGTTTTGGATTATATTAAATATATAACTTCACTTGCTCCAAAATGCATCCATACTTAAACTTTGTTGTAATCCTCGCTTTTAAAAAAAAAAGGGGGGGGTCGAGGAGGAAGGAGTAAATCATGGCCAAGCAGCAATCTTCAGTTTTGAAAAGCAGCAAGCAGGAACGAAAGCTTTGTTTAATTTAATAATTTACCTTTAAAGAATTTATGCCACAAAACTGGATGACAGCCCAGAAGAAAATACGTAGGATTTCGCCTGGAGTTTTTAGTAATTAAAATATTACACCGCTGATTTAATTTACTTGTGTTACAGTAAATGTTTTTGCCTCGAAATGCACTTTGAGGATGTAAACATTACGTATGGCCTCTTTCTAGCTGCTCCTGCGTTGCAGCGATTCCCAGCGCCCTGCACAGCTGGGTCCTTCCTTCAACGCCGAGCATCCCTCTGGACCTCAACACAGCTCCAGCACCTCCCTGGGGTGGGTTTCCCTCCCCCCTTTCGCAGTCCGAGTCTCCAGGACTGCATCCCAGGACTGCATCCCACCACGTGCTCGGCGGCAATCCCCAACGATGCCTGACCCAGATACGCCACAATCCCCATTCCCTGTTTTACAGGGGGAGCTTTATCCGCCTTCTCCCAGGGGCAGCTTGTAGCCGTGCCCAAGGCTGCGGGGCTGCGGATCGGCACGGCCCCCGCCGCAACGAGACCGGAACATGAGAAAAACGACTCACCCAAAAACTGTGTTGTGCCATGTTTTGACTGCACCGGAGGCGATGCCTGATGGAAACGGGGATAACGTGAACACCGGAGCTGTAATGTGTATTTTATAAATAGAGGAGATTTAACGGGAATATACATTCTCATGCCGCAGGGGTTAGCCAGACTCCATTAGGATTTAGGTGCAGATTCTGCTGCAGAAAAAGACAGTGTCTTATCAGGGATCTGCTGCCTGGGGGCTTTCTTGCATTTTCCTTGGAAGCACCTGGTGGCCCCTCAGCCCTCATCTGCGATGGCAATTTTTAAACCCCACCATTACATTGCAGCCCCAGGGTAACGCACAGTAAGGCTGTCCTGATTGAGAAGGTTGATGGCGCAGGCCCTTGTCCCTGCCAGGAACTGAAGGTCGTGAGCCCCTGTGACTACCAAGTGGATGCACGGACAGTCCCCACACAGTCCCAGAAGCTATCAAGGACACCGCTTCTGGGCCTGATAAATCAAGTTAAAGAGCATCTCAGAATGCTCAGCCAGATGGATCACTTGAATGGCTAAACACTCTAATACATCTTTTTGAGAAAAGATATTGGCTTGTGCAATGAAACAGATAATTGACTATTCCATGGAAACTGTTAGGGCTTTACCTCTGGGATTGGCAGGAACCCATCCCTCTTACTACAGAGGTAAGCCTGCAAGTCTCCAGGTTTGATTTTATTCTCCCTTCCTTCCAGGAGGAACATTCAGAGGAGGAACCAAGCCCAGGATAGTCTTCTCGCATCAATCCACCCGCCGATGTACTGCGATAATCTGCAATTGAGCGCGAGTGCAGCAGCCTCCTAAATCAATGCGGATTGCATGAGCTTCCAAACCAGCCATGGACACAGGATAACCCATCTGCAGCCCAGGTGGGGCAGGTGGAAAGGAGCTCTCCAGCCCCCACCATCAATCGCAGAACCTTCCCTCACCCCATCAATAACATGAATCCAGTGTCTGCTCTCTGATCCGCTGTTACAATGATGGACACAGTGAGACCGAGGAAATAACTGATTTTTTCCTGGGTTGTGGTAGAGGTAGATGAGAGGAGAGCGTGCCACCGCCACCCTTCTCTGGCTCTTCCCTCTTCCAAACACGACATCAGCCCCAAAATTTATGAAATTAAAAAAAAAAATTAAATATGAAAAAGGAATGAAATCCAGTTTACAGAGCTGTAATTCCATGGCGGAGCTCCACAAAATGCACGGACGGGTCTCTTAGTGCTTTATTTCTGTGGTTTCTCAGGACACGAGCTCCTTGGTGGAATTACAGTGCTGTCATTCAAGTTGCTTGTTATTTGTTCTATATGTAAATAAAGGGAAAGCATTAAAGGACTGCACTAATGTATTCAAATATTTGTAGATAATCCACGGTAAATCTCAAGACTGGAGGATTTTGCATAAGTGCTTGAATCTGTAACAGCTAGGAGGGAATTCCAACTCCCTGACCGAGCAAATTACACAAAAACTAGCAGGATGATTAGACCAAGCACATTAATATTCGCAATAAGTTTTGTCTGTCAGCATGCAGACTGAATTCAAGGATTGCATCCTTCTTAATATTTGTATGGCAGGAGGAGAAGCCAGCCACGATCAGGGTATAATAGTAACAGCAATACTCATAATTTCATTTTTATACAGCACCCCAAAACATAAGGGATTGGGCTGCTTGTTGTAGTTACTCACAGTTTTCAAACAAGTTTTGAATGACAGTTGATCAGCTGAGAATTTTTACTTGTCCAAATATTCCTGCTCTTTACATTTTGGTAAGCTAGTCAGAGGTTCTGACAACCCAGAGTCATTTGGATGTTCCACAGAACGCTTGGATATTTGTATACCAGGAAGAGAACCACCTGCATCAGTAAAGGTGTTAATAATATATACACATATTATTAACTGAACTTATTTTCATTTCTTGCCCTGGAGTCATCATTAGTGAAGATTAAATATGCATAAATCAGTCTCTCTTAAATTAGTGAACATCATCAAATGTCACCTTGTTGAAACTAAAATTTTATTTATTTATTTATTTTTCAAAAATTGGATGATGCTGAAAGACAGATACAATTATTCCACCATCCACCACTTTTTTTTTTTTTTAAGCCAGGCCACCATGCTGCATGTAACCACTGGTCCCACAAGTCTCTCATTATCTCTAAGCCAAGGGAAATCAAGGTCAGGTCTGGAATTACTGACTTTTCCCACACGTCTTATACACCTTAATTTTACTAAAAAAATCCTGGGTGGTTTGTAAATCTTATGTGGGGAGGACTGAATTGTACCTTCAGCTACATATATACTCTGCTATGCCCATCACTGGAAGTCGCACACGTATAATAGAGAGAGGAGATTAGCTGTCAATATTGCAAATAAAAACTCATTAAGAGTGAATGGTTTAATGATAGAGGATCATATTTCAACATTGCCAGTTCCTGCTATTTTATCAGGAGTCTCTCGGAATTTATTTAAAAGTCTTGCTCCTGAAATAAGGTGATTACATGAGACTCTTACTGTCATTAACCAGGAGTAATTTCCCAGCCTTTCAGTTACAAAGAAAAGCTTAAAGACGTTAGCTAAGTACACCTTCAAGGCTCAGAAATGAAAACATTCAACATTTATTAATCTCAGTAATTTTTGAGGGCCCGCTCACATTATTAAACGTTTGGGGTTGACTACACTGAGATAGCAAATGTACCAGAGACATCCCAAATACCGGGAGGCTCTTTGCCCTTTCAAGGAGGTGAATGCTGATGCTGTTTATTCATAGCTGCTAAGTTTAGCACAGCTCCAGGCATGAAGTATTAAAAAATGTACTTATGTTGATTTGCATTTCTGCTAATTATTTGCACAGAGCTGTCACCTCCAACACTGCCAGACAGAATCGGCTCCCCTAAAGGGCACTGGACAGACAGGCATGGTGGGGTCGGATCGGAGACCAGGCAAATAAAATTGTCCTACCTTGGGAAAAAAAAAAGGGAATTCAGTGTTATTCCAGCTTATGGTTGCCTGAATGAGTTATGCACATGTTGGGGTAATCTAGTGATAGAAGTGCATGCTTCAGCTCTCTATATTGCATCTGCAGCATCATCTTTCCTACATTTTCTTGCTGATCCAGCTTTTTTCTACAAACAGATAATTAATTGGGGTTAGGTTTTGAAAGTCCTTTAGTTGTCTGACAGCTTGGACTTCAGCACAAGTTAGGCACACAAATGCTTCTGAAAAAAGTCCATTTTTAAGGAAAAAGGGAAGACATTTCCCCTTCTGCAGCTGCCTGGGGACCTCTTAACTCCCACTTTTCTCCGCTGAGGTTGTATGGCCGCCATTAACACACTTCCCCAGGCAGCCACCCAAATCTCTAGGTCTTGGCGACCTTGGCTGATCTCTTCATGGGAGCTTCCTGGACCCGCAAAAAAAATCAGTGACACTAATAGTCGCCCCGTTCCCTACTAGCAGTGAGACGGTGGCAGAGCAAGCACAGGTAGGTCTAGAGTGGTTTTGGCTAAGGTGGCCCTGGTTCAACAAGGGTCTGAGCCTGGGCCTGCCATTATCTCCACACTGTCATTTTGGGGCTGTCCAGGTAACGGAAACGGGCTTTAAAATCTCTGAGTTCCCTCCCTTTACAGCAACGATAAAATTCAGCGCGTTAAGTGCTGTGCTGATACAGGGCATTAATCTTTACATCCTCGCATGCTTTCTAAGTGTTGATGCAGAACGACAGAAATATTGCAAAAATCACCAATAGCAAAACCAAAATATTATCTTAAAAAGACTGCTTTAAATGTTAATTTTAAATATATCTATAAAGACGGAGAGAAGTACCCAATCACCCCAAAATTGGAGCTACAATTTGGTTTTGATTACATTAAACCTCTTTCCCAGTTAGCACTGCTAGAAACATTTGCTATAGACCTACAAAATACTGTTCCCATTAACAGCATGACAATATACAGCGAACATGTACACACAAGCAAGTTTTTTTGTGTACTATTACCCTTGAATGTCACTTCCGAGAACACCACTACATACCAAGTCTTGGATAAATAACGACAGGGGTATAATACAGAATATAAATAATGACAGAAGTTTAGTTTATATTGTTCCCCATTCCCTACTGGGATCTCGGGCCTGCGCTAAGGCAGACTTCCCTTAGTCTCACCTACCACAGCTCTTCTATCCATAGAAATGATTAAAAATTAACTAGGCAAGGAAGACAGTTTGACTTTATCGGATACTGCTGAGATCAGATTAACATTCCACCGGCACATGGGAGTTCGAAGTTCACGTTCTTGCATTACCGAAAGTTTAATTTTTAATCTTTCTTTAATAGTAAAGGTCTAGATGAGTACCCTAGAGAGGTCCTGCCCCAACATGAAGGAACCTCAGACCATAAACTTCAAAAGCATTGATGACGGGCATCTGATGTTTGCTTCTCCAAAAGACGCAAAGTCTCTTGCCTGCTGAACTAGAGGTACTACTGGAATTAATCACGTCTCCGTTGCTCTTGTTTTGACCAAACGTACCATCCTGCTGCAAACGATAAATGCAGTGGTGCAAGGAAAGGAGGGAGGGCTCAGACTGCCACAACTCTTCTGTTCCTACCTGATGGCCAAGGCCACCTCTAAGGACCAGCTCTCGAAGCACCTGTACCTTACCCCAGCTTAAGGTTTTAGCGCACCAATGACCATAAAGTCAGCAAGTATTTTTGACCTACACAACCTTTTACCAACGTGGTTCGGCCTGACCTTTCATTTCAGAAAGACCATCCCGGCCATCAGAAGACACACACATCCCCACATATCTGCCACCGTTTTATTGTCTGACTTTACTGTACTTATTAAAGTTGCCAGCAGAATTACTTAGCCTAACATCAGTAAATACCTAGCAACAAATGTTTTACACACGACAAATCCTTTGCCGACAGCCCTTTTAGATGTTCATGTTGTATCTCATGCAACAGAGCTTTGGTTAGGCTCTCACATCAGCTGCAACAAGGGTTGCAGAAGAAACGAGGGACCTTGTCTCCCACTCACTATCCTTTCAAAACCAAACTGACTGCTCCTGGATGTAGATGGGGGCCATTCAGTACCTTCAGACATGGAGAGAATATTCTATACGTTGAACGTGCCTGTGAGGTAATATATCTGCTGAATCTGTCGCCTGTCACATCTGGGATTTTGAATAAGCAGTTAAGCGAACAGTAAATTAAATTAAGCCAAGCCAGTGTAATGAACCTAAAGTGCATTTCCAGAGGTCCTCCCATATGAAAAGGGAGTTGGCTTAGAAGGCTTTAAGAGCCTGACCCTGAGATCCTTAACTGCAAACAAATCAACAGCCTGTGAGGTTGCACCCATGGAACAGCCCACTACAGTGAAATAAATACTTGTGAGAAAAGAAAGTGACAACGCAGATGGACTTCCCACCATAAAAACCTGCCACAAACAAAGAGCTTTTGATGATGACAACCTAGGCTAAGAAGCTAAGAGACTAAACTGGAAATATCTAGACCACTGTCCCGGTGGTGCTTCCTTCACCTGCGCTGGGTCTGAGGGGCTGGCTCTGAACGCGGGCTGCCCCGTGCCCACGCTGGCCCTCTCGAGCCGCGGTGGCAGAGGAGCTGTAGGAAGGATGAGGTTGTTTCACCCACCTGACACTGGGACGAGTGAGTCTGGAGTCCTAAGCAGCTGCTATCCAGAGGGCTCTGTATGCACCCCAACATTTTCTCCCATTTCCTGGAGCTACTGGCTGAATCATTGCAGTACCAACCAAAAGAACAATCTCCCAGCCAAGTAACATAAAGCAGCAGCTAATTTGTAAGTTTGTCCTTGGGGATGCTCTATGCAGCCTTGTAAATGCAACGATTGTACCGATTTCAGCCAAAGGACCGTCTTTTCGTACACCTCTAACATCACTGAGCGCCACGCTTTACCAATAAAGGGCTAACGAACCAAAACAGTTGTTCATGTGTTTTCTTACTCCTTCTCCAAAATGTCACAATAAATCTATATTGCTGGATAACAGGAAGCAGATGGATATCGTAATTTGGCATAGGTATTCTCAATCAAGTCAAAGATTAATTCTCTCCAATGATAACCAGCTTTCTCATTTTTTCGAAGCCCATTATCATTTTCTAAAAGGTTTTTCTTGGGACAAGGGTAAATCCAGCTCTCTCTGTCCTATTGCTTTATCCATTACAGAGAGAACGAGGGACGGATTTCTGGAGACAAGGCAGAGTTAACCACAGAAAACAACATCTTGAAATAAGCCCACAACCAAGAGTAAAAATTTCCTTGAAACACTCTTTGATTGAGTACATGCTTCATGGAAAGGATCTCCTGTTGTTTTGTGAGCAGCTCAGAAAACACTTTTTGCCAGCGCTGTTAGGATTACTCTTTCCTCAATGAGACTGAAAAATAAAGAGAGATCAAAACCAAAGGAAAAAGTCTTTCCTGAGATACTTGCAATAGCAAAAGGAACACCTTCCTTTTTCCCCAAACCATCGAACTAAACAATAGAGTAGGAAAACATGGATTTTACTAGCTGGGCAAAATAAAATGGGGTTACAGTGCCACTTCTAATGACATGGAAAGGCCTAGAATTTGTAAGTGAATGCAAACCCTGGCTCTGGTCCTGACTTCCAGACCCCACCTCATCCCCAGTCCTGCAGGAGGTGTGTAGCACGGCTGCGAAAAAAATTTACATTTCTTCACTCTTCTTTCTCTGATTTTAGGATTTCATGAAATACTCCTAAAAATATCCCCTTACGGTATTTGTTACCCTTGAATTTTGTTTGTTAATGAGCTTCTAATTGTCGCACAGCAGGTTCATCAACTACTGCACTTTTATAAAACAAAGTGGTACTGCAGTTAATTATTTGTTAAACTCATTATCAGAACTCTGCTACTGTAAAATGTTATAGCTATTGACTTTCCTAAGAATATAGCTATTTGACATCCTGCTGTGGGACATTTGGCAAGGACTCTAGCAGAGGTCTTCTGCTAGACCTCACTGAGGCAGTTCCAGGTGTTAAAGGTGGGTACGTACATACTAACGCATCACACAGAATCGCAAGGAATATGAAAATGGGGACACTTTCCTCCTTCCTCCTCCTGCTATAGAAACGATAAACGCTGGCAGCGGAACCTTGCTGGTCCAAACGAGGGTCAGCAGTGTCTCTCCAAACTTACTTCACACGTCATACCTCAATTTCAAGTATTCTAGCATTGCAGTTATTTTCTTTCCTAGTTGAAAATGTAGTTTTAAATCAAATTTACCAATAAATACTTTTCAAGGAAAAGAAAGCCAGAAGGTACCTTCAAAAAAGCCTAAGACTTTAACAACCCAATCCCGCCAGTATTAACTGGGGTTAGGGCTGCTTTTAAAACCTTGAAGTGATAAAACAGCAGCGATGTGAGGGGCTTCAGAGTTCCTGCTTTTCTTAGCACCTCCAATGGGCATCTCAGTGCACCCCTAGGCACTCACTGAAGTCCAGAGAAATCTCTCCACTGACCCTCGTGGGCGCTGGGTAGGATCAGTACAGGTAATCGACAAGTTTTCACTCTCTGCACACTAAAGAACAATATATTAGTGGAAAATTAATAGCTCAGTTAGTTATTGATTAACAGAAATGCTACAGTGCTCTTACGATTTCAAATTGTTCCTGATTAATGGAAGAGGCAATGAAATGTAAACAATGATCTCATTGTGCTGGAAGCAGAACGCAGGCAGAAGAGCGTGGGCAGGTAGGTGACTATGGCATTGACTACTCTCTTACATCTTGCCCTGGAAACGTGGATTAGCCAAGCCTGGCTAAATAGGGAACCTGAAGTGGAAAATATATTTCTGTATTAATCCTGGGGTTAAGACACTTTAAGATTCTGCCCCAGCAGATAATTATATTTCCTTCATCTGTTGGGTGAATGTTTTATTCCCTTTTCCACCTCGCTGTTAGTACAGGAGCTCAGGTATCTGGCATGAGCCCCCCTAACTGGTGAGGCTCGCCATCCCAGTAAACCATCCCTGCATTGTGGTGGATAATAGTTGCTCCCGGCCATTCCCACCTTTTCTTTCTACTCCCTGCTCTAATGCATGGAGATTAAGGGACAATGAAAAAACCATAAGCCCACGTCTTCACTGCAGAAACAAAATGTTCCAGCCCGAACACACCAGATCTGAAAAAGATTTAATTACGGTTTTGTGTCGTCCACTTCAGCTTTGCGAACGGGAGCTGTGAGTCGGCCATCCTCTTCTAAATCACTGCAATTGCAATGTCCTCTGATAACAAGCCCGGCAATTCCTCCAGCAGCTCCTGGGAACGCAGACTTCTGGGAAGAGTCAGAAGCCAGCACTAAAGTGGCAGGAACAAAACTACTGAAACCGCTCTAGCACTTGTCCAGCAATGGCAACCCTTAAAATACTGCAGGTTAAACCAGCAAGTCCCTTCCAAAGATTGCCTGTACGCAGCGAAGCCAGGCACAGCACTTTCCAACACTGCTATTAGATGTTATATAGAATAGATAAACCACTAAAATTATCTATTTGGAAAAAAGAATTAGACTTCCAAAATTGCTAGTGATGTTTTAGACTAGAAAGTTTTGGAAAGAGGGATCAATTTCCAGTTCAACCATTGACTTGCTCTGGATGTGAACATGGTCTTTGCTCCCCAAGTTACACGTACACCAACCTGTGATGCAGTGAGGCGAAGAGATTAAAAACAATATTGGGAATCTCCAAGGTAAAACTATTATATTACAAAATTATATTGCTATGCAATACTCACTCTGCTGACTATTTAGGCCGAATGTGAATGCAGGCTACTATAATCTTGTATTACAAAGAAAAAACCAGTAAAACCAAAAAAAAACATACGAACCTCCACTACAGATATAATCAAAACAGGTTTTATTGACTTGAAGGCAGTACTTTGCCACGCATATCAAAATCAGGTATGCATTTATACTTAAAAAAATAGTAACCCTACACTATTTGATAGTTGTGACACTGAATTAATAATTTTAGCAAATCAGAAGGAAGTTAATGTAATACTCAATTTGCTTTACATCTTCAAAGTCACCTACGGCATTTTACAAGGCAGGTAATATTATCACAGCTGGACACCTAGGTAATCTTTTGAGCTCTTTTTCCTTTTCAAAATAAATGCTACAGATTTACCATGATACTGCTAAAATAGCTGTTAATTTACTTTGAAAGAGGAAAGAAAGCAGGTGAATTAACAGAGCCTTGAACTCCATCAAACTAAACAGGAATGCCAGCAGGGCACAATACAAATGCAAGATCCAAGGCTGCAGACGGACCAGCAAGGAGAACCTCCTGCCGCACCTCCCAGCTTTGGGGGAGGTTTGGATTCAACCTCCTCCATCCCAGCTTTTTGTTTGTCCTTTGATCCAAAGCTGCGTGATTTGCAGATGACGGCAGAGATGCTCCACAAGAGCAAACTTGCCATTTGAAAACATCAGGTTGGCTCTTGGAGGCTGAAACTGAAAGGAGAGCTAACAAGGACACCAACACTGAACGATATTCCTCGTTTCAGTCCGACATTCCCACTCTGGAAGCCACTCGAAAAGCTTAATGGGCTCCAAACACTGCGACTAGGAAAGATTCAGCTTTAATTAGCATCCGGTTCAAAATATCGATTTTAACCCTTCTTCTTCGGGGCACAATTCCTGTCGAGTTTAACCATTTATTTGCCTTTTCTGCGGAGGACGGGTGTTAGATTTGCCATCAGCTGGAATCAGCACCCACCATACCCGCCCACACAGGGTGCTCAAAGCCCCAGGGTGCTGCAGCGGGACCACACGCAGGGGCAATTCCCACCATCTGCGTCATCTCAAGCTCCCCACGACCCCGGTGGTGCTGTCTTATGGGCACCAGGTAAAACATAATCATTTACTCCATAAAAAAATATCCTTAAAATAAATGATCAGGGAATGCAGTGACCTTCTTCGCCCCTACGTTGCCTTCCAGCACTATTCAGGCCATCTCAAAGACAGAAGGCACAAAACCTGCTGTACAGAGACGTGCTCTCCACTTGTCATCTACGGTGCGCGGAGCACGCACCAACCACCAGCGTGTAAGGACCTGCTATAGGAAATCACTTGCAAGTTCATGGCAGTAGTCCGATCTTACTGAGTTTTTTACTGGACAACCATTTAGTTTTGGGTCTGACCATGGTTCTAACCTTCAGCAATTATGAAATATTGCAGCCAAGGCACACTGACTGTGTAAGAGCCCAATATAAATACTTGGTGAATACTAAAGGGTCTCTCCGCTAACTTTCTCCGTAGAGTAGTCAATGTTTACTCTTAGAGCACCTTTAAATCCATGTTACCCACACAAACGTTCTTCTCAGGCTCCTTCTTTAAAGTGTAATTGCTATGGGACACTACTGCCTGCTTTTTAAATAGAACTTAAAAAAAAAAACCAACATATAATTCATTTACAAACATTTACATATCAGAAAAGCCTAATCAAAACCTCCCTGATTTCCATGTCAACTGCCGTAGATGTTTTAGCAATCAGCAAGCTTATATCAAAAAAATCAAAACATATTTGTCTTCTTAGATAAACTATTATAGCAATATAATGTAAAAAGTTAGAGATCTGAATGACACTTGAATAGGGGGAGCTGTAAAAGCCGGAATGATTGATTTCATAATGTTTTCAGGCATTATAAATAACCTTTAAATGTCTCTTCTACCCTGATTTGCATAAGTAATTGACAGTTCATTAGATATGGTGAAAAAAACAGATAAAACCAAAGCTGAGACAATACCGGGGACTTTGGTCTACGCAAGGACCTGGGGGGAGCGACGGTGACTTTGAAAAAGAAAAAGGCCAGTGCAGAGAGTCCTTCTGCAAAGCTCATAATTAGGAGAGGGTCAACCACTGCTGCTTCAATCTCAGATCACCAAAACATCCGCTGCAGATTCACCATTCGCACTGGGTTTGCACTGCGCTCCGGAAAAGCCGGGAAAATTGAGATACAGATCAGGGCTGGAGGCCACAACAGCCTGAGACAGCATGGGACCTCCAGAGGAACTTCAGAAGACCTCCACAGGAAATTCCCCCCAACATCCAAAGCATTTCCCACTGCCACCGGGGCTGGAAGCTCCCCTCTTACCACGCCCCAGTGAGCGCCCAGGCAGCCTCGTAAACACGCACCCGTTTCCAACATTTCATACCTGTCTAAGACAGAAAAGGCTTTTGCTCATGGACAGTCAGATCCATTTGCTGTGAGCTTCAGCCCAAGGCAGCGGTTACAGGGCATGAAAAGGGAGGATGGGAGAGCAGGGGAAGGAATGAAGACAAGGGAAGATAATTGAAAGTACTAGTGCATTAGTTATGTTGCATATATCTAATGTAATTAGTATTAATAAGATGTCAGTCAGAAGATGTAGTTGTTAAAAGGCAGTTTCAATAGGGGAAAATGATAATTGAACTCCTCCATGTATTTGTCTGCTCTTATTTATTCTGCTGGGTTTTTCAGTTCATTTCCAGGGATGCACGTTTAGCAAAAGTGAAACTGAAGAAGCGAACTGAGTTTATTTATTAATAAGAAAAAAATAATCCTCTATTGTTCTGAGTAACGCCAAATACAGGAGGAAGGCTCAGGGAGGTTCAGTTCTGCACTTGGTTCTCACTCCAACCACGATGTTTTCAAGCTGTAACTTCAAATGAATTCTGGTTTGCAATACATACACTTGTTCCTGTGGTGAGTAAAGACACTCCAAATGCTCTGCAGGCTCCTGTCTTGCGGTTCAACACTGCAGTTCCTAAAGCTGCTCAAATCACATGCAGTGAATAATGTAGTCAATAATTTTCCCTTTTTTTTTTTTTCTTAATTTTTCAATTGTCTGCAAGCAGCTTACAGTGTTCCCCAAAGCATCTCTAATGAGAAATTAGTCACTAAATATTTTACACAAATAGTTACTAGCCCGTATCTTGATCACAAGCAGTTTGCTGTGGATTCAAGTGGGACGGGAGGACTTGGATTGGATTTGTACTCCTGACTGTAAATTGGCCACATCTAGCTGCCGGAGACCTCCTGAGTCTCAGAGCTACGTACAAACACCACATCCCTATTTTAGAGCAGGGGAAGCGAAAACGGAGTCAAACATGACTTTGGCTGCATGGAGGAGGTCTTGACCGATGGAGAAATACCGACTTTTGTCCCCAATGTCACAGAACTTTTCCTCCTCAGCTTGGTGACAGAGCCTGGCCCGTGTGCCAAACTACACATCACCCACCGCACAGTCGCTCTGCAGTGCGGTCCTCTGCCTCCCGCCCTTCCTCGCATCCAAAGGGACCACCAGGAGTCGATGTTAATGCTAGGAATTTCCCTTCTATGTGTCACACAAGTAGGAAATGCTGCTTTCTCGGTCATTTAAATCACCTGCTAAATTTAAGGAGTCTGTGAGTCGTAAAACCATGGCCAGCTTTCCGCAAAGGCTGGAAGATGCTAAAAGCACCACTCTGACTACCACAACCAAGTTTTAAATTCTGAGTTTGTAAAAAGCGGGATGAAGTAACTGAAGGTCTCGTTGGGCTGTAATAGCTCCCGTCAGCTCACGTTATCAAAATGAAATGTTTCTGAACCGGTTCTATTCCAGGCAAGGGACACACGACATTTTCTGACTCAGGCTACTAAAGGTAAAAATAGACCTTAGAGGTGATGAGGAAGAAAAATGGGAACTGGGACACTACCAGATCCCCCAGTGCTGTGTCCCACATCCTGCCCTGCGCAGGGTCAGAGGGAAGCCAAGGTGGGGCTGCCAAGATGCCAGACCTCATCAGGGCTCTCCAACGGCTTGATGTGACTAATTTGGGTTGTTACAGTTGGAGCTTTGTTTGGAAAACATTGATTGTTTTCTAAATGCAATTAACTGCCATAATTGGTTGCAGTCGTTGAGAATGAGGCCCCACATAGCACTCCGCAGAACGTGAGGATGCACAGAAGCTCACAGTCCATCAGCGCCGTCCTGGGAAATGTCTTAGAGCCCGTCAGGCAGAAAGTCACGCGGTGGAAATGAGCTCCTGGAGCTATCTGGGACCTCCCCTTGGCGTTTCCTTCCTTTCCTCCTCCTCCTACCAAGCTCCAGAGCAAAAATAGCGGATTCTGGTGTTTTTAAGGACAGGGAAGACTGAAGAGGAACAGATGTCCTTTCAAGGCCTTTCACCTTTTCAGGATGAAACGTTTGCAAGGACCTTTGGAGAGGGGGGAGTTTGCGGTTGCTAAATAGCTTGTCTCATAATTGCAAATAAGGATCTGGTTGAGGCACAACTCCTCTGCACTCATTTCTTGAACTCCATGCCAGGAGGCAGGGCTCATTTTCAAGATGCACGACTGCTCCTCAGTCATGGGATTCCATGGGGAACCACTCGCCCGCTCCCTTACAGAGCAAGAGACTCCCCAGAGACGCATGGATGACTGCTGGGGCTCTGCATCTCGAGGCATTGCTGATACAGGAGCTGGCCCCACCAGCAGAAACAGGATTTCAACCCATTTTCTGAGTTGTTTATTCACATAGGGACAAAAATTGTTTTCTTCTAACCAGGTTTTCTTGTGTCAGTCGTTCAACATGTTCCTATGGGTTTTTTTTCCTCCCTTTCTTATTACCTTTTCTGATAGTAAAGACATTGCAGATGGGCATCAAACTGTGCAAAATGTAAATTACGATTGGGTAGAGTCAGAACATAAAAAATAAGTTATTTGGATGCGTTTTTTTTTCCTAAGGACCACAGCACATATGGCATGCTAAAAAAATGTCTCGTGTTCATTAAGGCTAAATGAGACAGGTTAGAGAATCATGGGCACCAAATCGAAAACTCGGTGAAAAAAACGCTGGCTGGCAACTCATTCTGCTGATAATATTTTTTGGATGTTTCCCTCCTGCCCTTTCTCCCTCATTTTTTTTTTAAACTGCAAGGACATTTTTGCAAATATTTCACAAATATCTGATGGTTGTTGCTTAGGAATCTGTCCTCCCCGCTGTGCCTTACTCATTTGAAGGTCATAATCTTCAGTTTGTGAAATCATAATTATCTCGCTAGCCAGTAACTCTGATGTCACAAATGGAGGATTATGATGACTTCAATGGAAAAAGCAGCAGCAGGAGAAAATGAACTCCTCAGCCACTGCGAGCTTGTTTTCCTCCCCCAAAAGATACAGTGGAGAAAAATATCAGCAGAATGATCTCCAAATAGACTATTTTCTGCGTGGTATCAGTGCCTCTTTCAGAATATGAGGGTAATTTCTGCCTTGTGCCAGTTTAACACAGGCTTCCACTTTATTTTAACGCATAGCAGGTCTTATATTTAATGTAATAGCAGAATCTTGCCACTTCTTGTGGAGCTCATACAGAGACCTCAGAGTTCTTCTATAAAAATGAAACGAGCCTCCCTTTAACCCTTAGCAAAACGAAACGGCCAAGATTCACCACAAGGTCACCTATGCCTGAGGCTTCACTACTGTTGGATAATTCACCACCGTATCAAAAAATACAACAAATAAAGGCTGCCTGTCAGATTAATAAAGTGTATTAATGTGTAAGTATCCTTATTGCTTGTGATTAAGCATCCTTGCCAGCCTAACTCACAAAATTCAGTGATGCGTAGTGGGTGAAAGCGTCTCTCCCCAAAAATAGGGGAGAAGAGAAGAGGGACCACAGCGGAGTCGGGACCATCCTGACGCATTTCCCCGCTCTGTATTCCTGGGTCATACCTTCCCTGCGGTACGGACCACAAGACACATATGCCTCACTTAGATGTTATTTAATTATTGGAACTATGACTAGAATGATGCTGCTGACTTTCCTCCAGGATAGACGTTCTGGGAACGCGATTCAGCAATTCTGAATGCCATTATTTTCAATAAAGCTATCAATGTTTCTCCTGAAGACTTTGGAATACAAGCAGATTTCTATTGTCACTACAAATGCTAGCGCGTGTCTCTTGGGCATCAAATAAAATACATTTCAGTGTTACTGTCTGCTTGAATGAGACATTAAAACAGCTATATTCTGAATTCTTGCCGTTTTATAAAAATATGAACTAATAGTGCGATAACATGGTTGTCCCGTCTCTTCCAATTGCAGATTTCAGGCACTACCTTGTACTCCATTGATGTGCAAAAAGCAGCAGGGCACTGGGACCGGCACTAAATCTGGAAAATGCAATGGATGCTGCCGCACCAAAGAGAACAAAAGTATTTAATGCCAGAGGCTTGGAAAAACCTGAAATTCCCAAACCATAACCATCTTCCCTGCCACTTGGCACTGGTCCTGAGCTGTGTAACTTACGGGGGGGCGGGGGGGAATAGGTGGTGGCAATTGCAACCTCGCAGAAGAGCCGTCTTCCAAAGGCATATCACAGCAACAGCATCCTCAGCTTCCCGGCTGCCGATTTCAGCAGCGCAGGGGAGGATACAGGGGGAAATAAAAGTACAACAGCTGTAGTGCCACAGGCCCCTGGCCTGAGGAGTATGTTGGGAGAGCGACGCGCACATCCACTATTCTCAATCATTAGAAACAACATATGGCGGGTCAGTGTTCGTGCTGCCTTTCTCTGCCTGCCCCATTTCTGCTCAAGGTGTAAGTAAATTAAGAGAGAGTCAGGCTGCACGTGCGAGCAGAGCATCGCGGAGAGCAGAAGCACACAGGGTCGGAAAGACGCATAAATTCTTTCCCAGGGTTATTTAAAATCTTCGCCGCATCTTCATCAATTCTAAAAGCTCCAAAGGCACCAAAAAATTATCCCATTCTGTCTCTCCGTGGCCGAAACCTTCCTGCGCTTTGTTCTGTTCTCAGCCTAGCTGATGCGCCCTGTCATCCCCATTGCTGTTCACAAGCTCCCAAAGCACAGAGCACGGGGCATAAAAGAATTACATGGAATTTGCAAACAAGCTGACAAAAAGCGAGATGGCTCGCCCATCCCCAAGAGCGCCCTGCAACCTCCTTCTTTGTATTATCTGTGACACAGAGAGGCACGCATCGGCTTGTGAAACAGCGTAGAACACGCGCTGCTGTCCCAAGGGAAGAGCCTAACGGCGCCGGACAGACACGCTGGCCTGTGCGGGGTGGCCCACGGGTGCCCAGATGTGGGAGACGAGTCCTGCAAAACACCTTTCACGTGGGCTGCCCTGCGGTAGCCACGGCTGCCACATGAGTCCAGTGGGCAAAGATCAGCCTTGGAGCAGTAGGAGGAGACAGGGGAATGGCATGGGATGGCAGTTCCGCTACAGGCACAGGCTCCCAGCTCTGCAAGGACATCACCTGAGACAGACGCGTTACCAGTGCCAGAGACCTGGAAGCAGAGATCTGCTCTGGGAGGGTCACTGCGAAGGGTGCAGCTACACACATCACGGAGGCGCTGGGAATGCTGCGGCTTGGACGAGACGCGCACAGGAAAAAAGAACAAAAGTCTTTCCTTCCATCTCTGTCAAAAGCAGGATTACAAATTTCTCCTAACATTTGGACTGGTTTTGACGGTGCGAAAGGGGATGCAAGAGACGCCATGGCTGCCAGAGGACCTGGGGATGGCAAGAGCAGGCACTGCTGCAATAATGACGCATCGCGAGAGCTCCGGAGAAATGACACAAGAGTTGGTGTCACGACTGTGGAGTTAACCTTTGTCACCTCTGTATTTAGCTGACTGCGTTCCTCCCTCAATGAAGCAGTTTGATTTATGTATAAGTCATTTGCCTTCATAATAAATTTATTAAATGATCATCTTTTTTTCCCTCCAGATTTGTCACTTGAAACGTGGTAATTGGTGTTTAAACCTGCAACGGCATGTCATCAAATGAGTTCAAACAACATTACACATTCTTTGCTCTCCGTATCGTAACGAAGCTCAGCTGTCAGCACTAACTAGGGGACAGGAGGACTCCAAAGGGGAGGAAAAATCCTGGCGTTAGGATGCTGCCTCAGGATGCTGATAGTGTGGGAACCGCCGCTTCTTCTCACTCCCTCGGTGACACGAGACTTCCCAAGGACTGGGGAGCAGCACGACACACGTTAGTACCTGAAGTGGTAACCTGGGGGTCAGCGCTGGCTCTAAAACACCCTCTCAGTTCAGCAAAGGGCTTCAGCAAACAAGAAATCCAATGAATTCAACGAGGACTAATTACACGGGTAACGTTAGACATGTTTCAGTACGTTGCTGAATCAGTTCCTAATCTCTCACTCTCTTGGCATCTCAAAACATGAAAACAAGGAAGACCGTGCCAAGAATCTGCTATAAAAATAATTGCTTTTAGTTTAAAAAACTAAGTTATAAAACACCTATGGAGTTGCGATTGGTCTTACTGTCTCTGCAAGCGTCATTGTACATTAGATCGTTGTTTTTCATTTACAATTTGAATCAAAAAAGTACTTCTGTTTTAATTAGTTTTATAAATTTGCTGAGCTAAATGAATACAGTGGTAAAATTAAAACTACAGAAAATGTGCGTAATCTGAGCAGACTGTATTACTCGTGGAACAAATTGTAAATCTATTGCTTAATTAAAATTATTTGAAATGCGAAGATGTGAAAACTCTGAATTATGCTGCCATACAAAATCTACAGCTCATCTTCATAAATTACGATAGCCTCAGCTACAAAATTTTGTCATTTGAAAGGTTTCCATCTATACATGTAAATTTTTTCCCACGTTATACATGTACTTTTAGGACCTCATTTGCATCCTGATTTGATCAATGGCTGCATAAAACAATACTTGGGCTTCTGTTGGGAGCTGCAATGACTGAGAAAGTAATGCAATTGGAAGACACGGAATTTTAAAACGCAGCTCGCAAGGTGTCGATGCATTAGTCCATTTAACTCCTGAGTCCTTCAGGCCTCCTCAGTTTATCCCAGAGGAACAGCCCCCTGCAATATTGCAGCGCAGCATGCCGGAATTTCCCCAGAAGGGCAGCTTTTCCCAAGAGCCAAGCAGCCTTGAAAGCACATCACTGCGTCACTCTGGCGGTGTCAACCAGGCATTTTGCCACATTTTCGCAAGGACCGCAGTCCAAATGCAAGTCTTTTTCCCCCAGAATATCCCAGACTGCCAAACAGATGAAACCCTTTGCCCCAGAACCAGTTTGCAGAAGAAGCTGAAGGGGTGTCGCGCTGCAGACGGCTTCGGGTGCCCTGAACCACACCTGAAACTCGGCTGGAAGGTTTCTGCAGACAATCTGCTCCAGGGAAATTTCCCGGTGTGAGAAGACGAGCAGTCCTACATGGCCAAGGGTTTAGACGGAGAGCAGAAGAGTTTTAAATTCATTCCACAACACTAATTAAGAGACTTTTGTTCTAAATGGTAATCTTAGTTTTCTCAAAACCTATTATAATCAAAGCATAACTTTAACTACACTTCTCTCTCCTTGCGATAGCTCGGTGTCAAAGCACTGTGAGGGAGAGATTAGTAATATTTGATTTCAGTTTCCAGGTCATTAATAATCAAGTGAAATTACTCCTATGAGCAGGGTTTCCTTGCCCACTGGCCGCTCTGCAGATTGCTAGGACAAAACCTACCCAGAAATACAGAAATTGTATTTCTGTACAGCTCTGCCAACTGGCCACACCATTATGCACGTAATTCCTTCTACTTGGGTTTCTCAGTAGGAAAAAAAACAATTCTCAAATTGAATACATCTTAGGAATTTCAATTTAATTAAGAGGATGACAAGAGAAGATAAAGGCAGGAGGGTGTTTATTATCATAACAGATTTCTACCTGCATTGCACCGATACACTTATGCCCATGTATTGATATGTTCTAGTGGAAAAAATCTGTGCAATCTGTACTATGTCGTAGCGGACATCAGTATCACACATACCTGTTTGGAACTGAGCAAAGGAGACAAAAATCTCACTGTGCTGCAGGAAAGGGAACAGATGGTGCAAAAATTCATACACACACAAATTCACACTTTTTTATGACACAAGGTTACTAGCAAGATCTTTCCACGCTTATGCTCAAAAGGATTCCAGCTAGAACTAGTCATTCTTAAGAAAGACAAGGAACGGCTGAAGAGAGTCCAGCAGAGGGCTACAGAGGTGATCAAGGGACTGGAGCACCTCTCTGATGAGGAAAGGCTGAGAGACCTGGAAAAAGACTGGGGGATGGATCTTATCAATGCTTATAAATAATTAAAGGGAGGGGGCCGGGAGGAGGGAGCCAGACTCTTTTCAGTGGTGCCCAGTGACAGGACAAGGGGCAACGGGCACAAACTGGAATGTATGAAATTCCACCTCGACATGAGGAGGAACTTCTTTCCTTTGAGGGTGGCAGAGCACTGGCACAGGCTGCCCAGAGAGGGGGTGGAGTCTCCAACTCTGGAGACATTCCAAACCTGCCTGGACACCATCCTGTGCAACCTGCTGTAGGTGGACCTGCTCTGGCAGGGGTGTTGGACCAGATGATCTCCAGGGATCCCTTCCAACACTTACCGTTCACTCTGCGATCCTGGATTAGCCACTAAAATCAAGCTGTGAAAGGATGCTGGGATGTGAGGAGCTGCGTGGTGGAACAAGGACTTGGCAGAGATCTGCAGCCGTGGATGCAGCACAGAGCGAGCCACACACACGCTCTCTCCGCGAGCACGGAGACGTTGGCTCTTCTCTCCACAGGAGTGCCCAGCTCCACCTGCCCCTACAAGTCCCACAGAGCTGCTGTTGGTACCCAGCATGGCCCAACACACACAAACAGCAACTCAGCATCTGAAAACGCAGAGTCCCGCGTGTTTTACTTAAGAATATATATGCAGATGGTTCTCTAGAAAGCACACACTATAAATACAGCTTTTTTAATAACCCAAATAAACCAAACAAAATAAATAAACCATGCCCCTGAATGGCAACAGAAGATTTTTTTGAACGTTTTCTGGGGTTTGCAAAGTGCCTACCTGCAAAATATTTCGTGTGATACAGTCCTACACCTTAACCAGCTGCAAAGGTCCGCATGGTGCATCAGCTAACACGCTCCCTGCTCTCACCTGAGCAAACCAAATCAACTCAAATGTCAGCACGAGTCAGTGCTCTACTTTATAACTGCAAGTTATAATATATAAAAGAACAGTAAGTAATACTTTGTTTTCCTACTGCTGGGAGTCAGTGTAGCCCTTGTGTGGTTAGTAATGCCGGGCCAACTTGGACCAGCTCACTGTCCAGCCTGGCAGATCCCCACGGACCATCGAGGAAAGCAGTGAAGCCCTGAGTGCTGAGTGATGGTCCTACAGGGTTACACCCTGCTTCTGAACACCCTTCTTTCACCTGCAGAGTGGGGTAACACTGAGGTCTGAGCTTACTCTGCGTTTATTTCCAGCTCTCAGATGAAGGGCTGAAGCCAATCCGGCCAGTTCCGATGCTGGAAGGGATGGGGCAGCAGTCCTACTCCTGCTATGAGGACAAGGGTGGGAGGTGGGACACAGGGGAGAAACGTCCCGTCCCAGCCAGCCAGGAGAGGGATGGCCCCTTGGGGGGCAGCGTGGGCACAGTCTGCCGAACCCCGCTGCGAAATTACTCTAATACACTCCGTAGCTGCCTCTGCAAAGGGGCTTGTCCACTTCAACTACTCTCTGGGGGCGGGGGGCTCATTGCTATAGGGAGGGTTGGCAGGATCGAAGACAGGCTTTTAAGAGGTGGTTTCCAGAGTTAATTTGTTCTTCCCTGCCCTTTTTTATTCTCTGCATAAAGCTGAGCATGCAGGAAGAGAACCCGATCTAATTCAGCATCAACTGATTTTTTTCAGGACAGAAGCTCCCTTTCATTTAAAAAAAAAATAATCCTCTGTATTTCCATACATGCCGCAATCTGGTGAATTACCAGAATGTATTATTTATATAAAGCCTCCTGCTTTGGAGAGATCCGTAATTGTTGGCTTCCTTGCTACACGCTACAACACAGCTTGCCTTGTTTCACAGCCAGAAGTGCTGCTGTATCTTTTTGTCTTCCTCTCCTCAGCAAGTCGGCTATTCTTTTGAGACATACTGTAAGTGTCAACAGGTGGGACGGGGCGTTAGGAGGTAGAGGCTGCCGCGTTACTACAAAGGACCATCTGGGCACGACGTGCGGGCACAGAATGCAGAATCCGCAGCCAACAACACTGCAACATCTGTCTGCCTCCAGCCTCTTCACCTATGGTAAAGGTTATGTACCATCACGGTGCCAGCTGTGTCAGGTATTGAGGTTTGTTTAAAAAAAAAAAATAAAAAAAAATAGCCAGCCGTAGCCTGTGGGGACACATTTTTGACGTTTATACATTTTAAAAATATCAAATTCTGCTTAATTCAAAGCTAAAGTGTCTTCCCACTTCTCCCCACTCAGGAGACCTTACCAGCGCCGATCAGGGACGTGCTTACTGGATGAGACTCTCCCGAGTGGGTGGCAGGACCCCACTCCACATGATTTAGCGGTGGATACCGTGTGCTCTGCCTGCATAAAACTTGGGATTATACAGGCAGCCAAATATTTTTCAGCCTGATTTGCCAGTGATACTACCGAAGCAGGGAGCTTAAAGCTATTAACATGCTATCAATCATTCACTTACAAACCCACAGAGCAACTTGGAGACAACAATTTCCCCCATATTCCTAATGGGTTTTACTATAAATAAACAAAAGCGTTCCCACCCTGCACTTTCCCTTTCCAAGACTGCTGCCGATTGTGACATTTTTTATATTTCTCTGAGTAAATATTTCTCTGAGTAAACCAGTGCCAAAATCTCCCTATCTTTAACGGCAACCAAAGCAGCAGCTACAGAGGACTCCTGTGATTCTCAACCCATTACCGCAACGATCAAGCCAAACCCCAAAACTTCCAAACAGTTCCTTTGGCTAAATCCCGGCGTTTCATCTCTCCTGGCTTTTCAAAATTGCACCACACTTTTAGCAAAGTGTGCTCCCCGCTGATGAACAGGCAAGAAACAAGGAGGACGACGTTACATTTCTCAGGCAGTTTGAGCTCAGCAGCCCCATGGATGCTCCCAGCTGCCAACGCAGGAGGCTGAGCCGCGTGGGCACAGAGATGTTTCCCAGTTGGCATCTGAACAAGATGGAAAGCTGTCCAGCTACCTATCCAGCCTAACATAACCTGGGCACTTTGGGGCCTTTTTGTTTGTTTGAACACAGTGCTTTTTTAATACGCTTTTTTAATGCTTTATGGCTTTTTTAGGAAATACCTGGCAGGATGTACCACCTAAGGAAACGGGACCTTCATCTCAGGTGTGTCCGAATTGCAGAGGCAGCCTTGAAACGTGGCTCCTCTCCACGTGACATTTTTTTGATACCCAAAAGCTGGACTTCTTGTCATTTTTTATGAAGCTTTTTGATGCCAGTTTGTAAACCCTCTGCCTCTCCAGGCTTCCTCCCTATTCCTCATACCCAACAAGCCCACTCGCTGAATGACACCGACGTGGCTGGCGCCGCAGCACTCACACCCTGCAAGGCACCACTTTCCAAGGTTTTATTTTTTCCACCAGCCGCTGGTAAATGAGGCTCGTGTGACAGACCACTGGCTGGATAATGAGTTCATTCTCCAGACCCACCGAGAGCAAGGTACTTTCCTGGCCCATCTGTTCGCTGAGCTCCTCACGGCATGGCTCCGGGAATGCTGCTGCTGAAGAGAGCAGCAAACACCCGGCGGACCGCTGATGTGCAATAGACCCCGGTTTGATGGCCTCTGTAACGCACAGCGCGAAGCTTTCTCAGCCGAAAAATGGAAAGAGACGGAGCACTGGGATTACTTCAGAGCCATTGCTGGAAACTCTTAAACTGGAAAGAAAATCAGGGGGGAAGAAAGCCTCCAGAAGGCTAAACCAAACCTTCTAGCACAGAAGTCGCACAGGCACAGTGCTCCTCCTCAGCCACCTCTATTTCTTCCACATTTTCTAGCAGAAATAAAAGCTCCAGGAAAGTCACAGGTCTGTAAACAGCAGCGGTCAGAAAGTCAAAGTGAAGATCTAAAGAGACTAGAACAAGAAATGACACTTAAAATACCAAGCCAGGAAGTGTAACCAACCTCAACTGAAACTCTGTCACACCTGACCTCAAAAAGAAAACAAAAAAACAGTCAAGAAGCTTAGATACCATCTAAAAATATTTTTAGAGGCAAGTAAAACTGGTACCTTCTTCAATTTGGAGAAAGTATGAATAAAAAGCGATGGGGGGGGAGGGTGACATACTTGAGTGGCAAGTGGTTTAACAAAGATAAAGCTGCGTCTCTAATTTACCATCCTCTCACTACAAAAATGCGGCAACCGATGACTCTGACAAACATCGCATTTAAAACTCCCTTTAAAAAATGTGGTGGGTCTTTTCAAACACATTGTCCCGCAGAACTCACTGCTATTCGACATGAACAAGGTGCAGATGTAGGTGACTCATTAATGCATTGAGGGGGATGAAAGTCAGGAGAACATCCTCACTCACATCCAACAGGGCTTTTCAACAATAAACTCTCACGGTAAGCACCGGAATACGAGCCAAGTATTAGCAGGCTTCCACAGCTGACTATTATCCCATATAACATTATTTTTCCTGACACGCATACCACTGTCCATATAGAAATAGGACCAGATACATCCAAGGTGCGATCCAGTGTGGGAAATCCTATTTGGCTGTGCAAATACATTACTGTCTTCTTCCTGACTGTACTAATGTCTGAATTAAACTGTAATAGCTCATGACTGGAACCTTTCTTTAATTCATGCTGAAGAGCCCTCACACAATCTGTGGCACTGAACAAAGTAGTAAATTCACCTCAACATCTTTATGCTTTCCCATAGTCTTTAAATCATTCATATCCAGACTTTCTGTGTATTCTGGATGGGATGGAAATGTTTCTAGCCCATAACTTTTTGATTAATGTTTTTGAGGAATGAACTCTTTAAAGAGAAAGCTCTGTTCTTTAATCATCGGGAGAAAGAGCAATGTCCATGCTTCACTGCAGCAAGATGAGCCCTGAGAAGCCCCTGGGTTCTCAGCCACCTTGGAGGAAGGTCCTTCAGAACACTGGCAGAAATCAGGCCCTAAATACATCCCTAGTGAAGAGCACACACCGCAAACGGATGGCTGGTGAGGTGCCATCTCCCTCTCCCCACTTGTTTGCATGGGAAGAAGAGTTAACAGTGATCAAGATGTCACGGACAAAGGAGTCAGGGCAACTCTCCCGCCTGTCACGCGATGTACTTCTGTGAATTAAACTCTCCAAATGTGCTTCCCTGTAACACATCACACAATTATTCTCTAAGACTTGATAAAAATTTGAAACAAGCTTGGGAGGAGGCTTCGCTGCATCATGGGAAGAAGCTGAGGGGGGTGAACAACGGAGCTGCACAGCAGGAAATCAAAGACTTCACTGCACTGCAACTAATTCGTGAGACAACTCCCAACATTACCTTCATTGAGAAACAACACGCCAAGGGCTCGCAGGTAAAAACCACTACCAAACACAGCAAAACACATTAAAACATTAAAGAGTTTGGCTAAAACATGCAGAGTTCTGTAAAATTCAGAGAAAGACCTTCCTTACTAGGACCCTGAATGCCAAGATGTTGCAGCATTTAGGATACCGATGACATTGACTGTCCCTCTCTTTTGACAATTGCCCTTTTCTCCATGAACTCTTTCTCCTCCGAGGGTTTAACCCAGAGCTAAAAGGTCCCCATAAGCATTGCTATAGAGGCTGGTAGGAGAGAACTCCACACGGGTTTGACAGACTATGAAATTCCCCTGAGCTAAACTTCATCGAACGTATTTAGCAATGACAAAGTACTCGTGCAGGGGAAAGCCTTCTCTCTCTTCAGGGGGTTTGCACGGGCAGCTTTGGAACCACCTTCCACCACTCTGATCATGAACTACCTAACATGATCTGCTCTGCTTCATCCCAGGGAGCTTCTGGGAAAGGGACTTTTTGGGGAATCCACTTCCAAAGTGTGACACGAAGGTATAGGACATACTGCTGGATAACCAAGCAAGTCCTTACCATTCCTCTTCTTCCATAGCCATCGCTACTTCAGGCTGCTGATGGTAACTTTTGATGCAGTTCACCCATTTATGCAATTGCAAGGGTGAACTGCACCTAAGCTCCTTTCCCCCCGTACATCAAGCAACACGTGCAGGCAGCAGTGCCTTTTCTGGTTCCCTCAGAGACTCAGGGCGTCCTTCCTCGGCGCAGCCCTGGGACTTGGTCTCAGCAGCAGGAAGGGACTGGAGTCTGGATGGTCCTCGCCACAGCACTGCAATGCTGGGATGATTTAGGTGGACACCTGGAGGGACACATGGTCTAGTGGGATTTAGGTGGACACCTGGAGGGACACATGGTCTAGTGGTGGCTTTGGCAGTGTTAGTTTAATGGTTGGACTCGATATCTTAAAGGCCCCTTCCAACCTAGACGATTCTATAATTCCCTGACACCCAGCTCTCACCAACAGTGCCAGGGTCCACGAGGCAAACCTTCTCCTTCGGAGACTCCTGTACCCAGCGTGCCTGGGAGAACGGACTGTACCACCAGCTGCGACACCAGCAGTTGACTGGAAAATCATTCAAAATTCTCATGGTTTCTTTGAGCCACATATGACTTCAGAGTCTTGTAAGGCCAAGGAACATTTTGCTGAAAGCACGAAACCTTGCCTTTCAAACAGCAGAATATTGCAAGCAAATATCAGCATGGTACAACAGCATGTTGCCAGTCTGTATACTGTTTCCTTAGATACTTCATATTTCTGGCTTAAGGCCAGTCTCTCAAACACACATGTTCTGCCACAGGTCTCTCCCTACTTCTGAAACTGCTCTGAGACGGTTTGTCCTCCTGCAGTGCTCTCCAGCTCCCCTCCTCCCAGCTGCTCACAGCTTCTGCCTCCAGCCTCTGACCTTTCAATGGCTACCTGGGAAATCCCAAATTCAGTAAGAGACTTTTTAAAGCAAACAGTTTACATATGATTAATTCTTCCTGTAGATCTCAACACCCCCCCCCCCCCCCTTCCTGATTAACAAAGGTCACTGAATCTCAAAAGTTTATTGCAAACACTTCAAACACATGACAGCCCTCCTCTAAAAAATGAAGTAAAAGCAAAACTGGTTTTGTTTGGAGAAAATAGATGTGGCTGAAGAAAAGGCAAGGAGCTGGCCAGCCACAAACTGAATAACCGATGGAAGAGCAGCTGTATGTTAACAGCACCAGCAACTTGCTCTCATAAAACGAAGAGGGACGGGGGCAGGACCTCTTGCCACAGCAAATCCAAGGGGTCCCCAGTCACAGAGGAAAAAAAGAATAAAACATATATCCCAAGAGCAAGCGCTGCCCAGCGCTCCTGTTGGAGTCGCCTGGTAGTAGGATATTCTCTGCGTGTGCGGCGGTTGCTCTTTTCCTTCGTAGATGTCAAAACACTTTGCAGAGGTATGACATGACGTTATCTTCATTTTACAGACAGGGGAACCAAGAGGCGGCGGCGGGAAGTTATTTTCTCAAGATGAGATAGTGGGTCATCAGCAAAGTTAGACCCACGGTCCTTAAACACCCCAGCATCGCTGCCACCCTCCACAGCCTCCTCGGGGAAGACCAGGTTTAAAAGCGGCAGCGATTCCTGTTGCAGGTGCTGTGCCTCGGAGCACGCCAGGACTTTTCAGTGGTGACAAACGGTGACAGTGTCAAATAAAGCTCAGCACCTCGGGCTGTCCAGCTGGGCTGGCACACCGAAAAGCCCTGGTGGCACAGAGCAGGTGCTCCTCAGACAGGGATGCTCCAGCCCTCGGTGGGCTTTTGCAGCTCTGAGGGACTGGCAGAAGAAGCAGCAACCTCCTTTGCAGAGAGGAGCATATGAAAATATTAAGAGGGAATCCTCAATCATCTTCCCTCATGCTCTCATCATACCTTTCTCTATTAGGCAGCTGTGATTTTGCGAACCTGACTGATCCATAATTCATAACTATTATCCATGCTCAATAATTATAACGTTAATATGTTGGTAATTTAAAAATACCTTTCTCTGGCAGAGTTCCGTCTGTACCACTGACTAATGCACAATTGAATATTGAAGTGTTTATGAACAAAACTGTTCTCTCTCCTCTTTCTCCTCCTCCCCAGTTCATGCCTTCAAAATGTTTTCAAAATGTTGGGGGAAAGAGGAGTTTTAAGAGGAAATCTCATTACTTTAAGGCCAAATTTTAAAATGATGAAATGCATAATGCCTGATCTATCAATCAAAGCCAATTCTGCAGTACAGATGCACTGACAGCCCTTCACTTTCTAATCACAAATAGGTAACGCTATCAAACGCAGCCCTACACTCTATTAGAATTGCAGTAGAAAAGCACTTAGTGTAATATCCACAGACAGCTTACCAAATACTATTCACTTGGCTCAAAGACAAGCCCAAATATGTTAATAATCTGAAAGCTTCCTTAAACAATGTGCTTTATCAATATGCTCAGAAGAGGAAATAAAAACACCTAAACAGAATTTTCATAGACAAAAAAGAAATAAAAAATCTGACTTACGTTCAGCCAGAGGACTTTGACTTTCTCACAGTGTAGGCACTGATTTGTGATTTCCCCGTGGCTGTGACACTGTCCCGGCTGCAGAGCCCATCATCTCCCACTTGCAAACCGCAGGAACCATTCCCATCCCTATTTACCCTTCCTGCTGACCACATTTATTTCAGGCTTGTTTGTAGCTGGATTTTTGAATGCCCTCACCTCCTATTTCCTCATTTTCCCATCCGTCTCCTAAGCACCACACACGCACAGCGTTGGCAGGGCAGCAATGAACTTTATTCAGCCTTTTTTCTCAGTTGTGGCTTGTGTCTTTGACCTCCTCCAAGGGATGGACACGCAGAGGCACTAAGCATCTGCGACCAGGTCCAGTGCTCATGTCCTCTCTTTTCACATTATCATCAACCTCAAACTTAAGGTTTTCTAAGGTTTTCTTGCTCTCCACAGTAAATGTCACTGACAGCGTGTTGCTGTAAAACACCCGGAGATTGAGCAGAACCGCTCACCTGCAGGCAGCAGCAGAATTTCGACCAGGGGATGTAGCAAACATCGAGTTTACACGTATACGGAGGCACCGCGCGCTGGTGACAAGGAGTACAAAGGCTTATTTGATGCGAAGACAGAATGACTGCATTGTTCATGTCAAAAAAAGATCAGTGGAAACGTAACAACAGACCATTCTGCATGCTATGCACACATAGCATAAAACACAAAAAAATACTCTTTATGTTTCCTGCGCTTTTTTAGCCTGGTTTCCCAGAAAAAAAAACCCCACACAACAAGAGACGTGCAATTGTTCTGTCAGTCATCGCTTCCCCAAATAACTTTTGAACCTGTTGGCTGATCTCAGGTTTGACAGATAGGCAGAGGTCTCAAAGGGATTACATTCCTACTAGATGCGTGAAAATAATAGAGACTCAAACTAGTGCCTTTACTGAACTCACCTCGGCACCGTGCCGTACTCTGCTCTGTACCTCAGGGGTACCAATTAGACCACGAGCCAGAGCAGCTCTGCGGATAAGGGAACAGCTGGGGAAATGCTTACTTATATCATCAGACAATGCACACAAGGAAAATAATGTTGTGAATGCTCCAACTACAGGACACGCTGAGATGTGGGCTCCTGCCTTCTCAGATCCATCATCCTCCAAGCACAAAAATCCAGAGTGGAATCCAGAAACACCGGTGCTGGCAGCCTCAGCACGTGGCCTTGGCGTCTTTGGCGCTTACTTTGTCCTCAAAACCAAAGTTGCTTCTGACATTTGCAAACTCCCGTATGATGTTAATGCTGATTCCCCAAGGACTGCCCTGTTTCCTCAAGGCACAGCAACAAACGGCATTACCTTCCTCAACCTCCCCCTGCTTGTCCCCTTGGAGCTTCAAACACAAATGCATCCTCTGAGCTACTAAAGCACAGGTACATTTTCTTGCCAGCATTGCAAAAAAAAAAAAAAAAAATAATAGAGAAACATTGCCTGGCATAGAGTAAGACTTCTATTCAATTTTAAGGGGATGTGTATGACAGGGATGCTGCAGGACTCTGATTCTAATAGCCAATGCTGCTAATTAAAACTGTTTTGGAAGATCTGCAGCTAGCATATAAATCACCCCGCTATATGCTATAAATAAGAGGCAGATACTGAATTGAATAGCTCCCATTTGTCAACTGAATGAAGAGATTTGATTGTGCCTTTTTGAATAATAAATCCAGACGTACCTAGCAGGGCACTGAGAGTTGCTAGAAATGTCTCTTTTATCAAACAACAATGATTATATTATAGGGTATGCATTATGGGGGATCATCCATTTCTCTTGTTTTCTCATTTATCGTTGACGTTCTCCCTCCCAGATGAAACATTTTGCTCCGTACAGCATGTGTTCATGCAAAGATCTCAGAAGCGAGGAGGAGCGAACACTACTGAGTCTCCTGACGCGATGCGCACCTACTAGGATGTATCACAGAGCAGAAGGAAGATTTGTAGGAAAACTAACTGAGCTGCAAAAGCCTGAATACACAGGTTTTTCTTCCTATCCTTTCTCCCGCAGCACTTCCAAAGGACATTCAAAATGCACCAGGTCTCAGAGTCACACAGTTCTTATTGGCAATGAATGTCCATTTATACAAAACAACCCTGAGAGACAAAGCTAAATTCCTTCAGATCATCTTACACCATCACTGAACAACAGAAACCCCAAAAGGCACCCACACAAGCAACAGATTTGCAATAATAACAATAATATTAACAACAATAATAATAATATTACCTCGCTCCTGTGCGGAAAGCTCTTTACAACCATGAACGCTAGATCCCACTCAGAGCCACCATGTCTTTCTCACTGTAAAAAACCAACAAACAAACAGGCACCAATTAGGCAATGGCATTTATTAATGCTAAGTTCAGAATAGCTTCAAATCTTGCACATACACTCATAAAAAAGAAGATTTAGGATTCCCTGTCACACGGAAGGCTGCAGAAGGTTAATTGAGTTCACTGTAGAGGTATCATTACCTCTATAACATATCTAAGGAAAAAAGCACTGCAGTCGGGTTATGAAGATAGATTTATTTTAAGCCTTTAAAACTATGTGTTAGATTTTTGCCCTCTAACAGGACAATTTGCCCCCAAAGCCCTCTGCAACTCAACAGCAACTTTCACAGCATCCCCTCCACCACCACATTCTGCACCTTCCCATGTGCAGATGCTCACATCCCACCCACCGGCAGACACGAGACACAGGCGAGCCGTGACCTCTGGCATCCCTTCCCATTTTTCCCAAAGGAAAAACGTCCTCGGGGACTGACCACAGGACTTCGTGCAGGCTTTTCTCTCCCCTGTCGAAGGAGCAACTGCTGGCTGGAAGCCAGTGAAACAAATCCCAAGGGGCTGCAGAGAGCTTCCAAGGGGGCTGGGCCTTTACCTTCTCTCTGCTGGGGCTTAAAGTGGGGAGAAAAAGAGGAAATCTCCCTATCTGGGGTCTCTCATCAACCCCCTTCAAGAACGGTAGCAACTGCCTATGGTCCTTCAATACCACCAAGACAAATACCATCCTTCTGGTCGCCTGCTCCCCATCTTCTCAGGCTAGTAAAGCTCCAACCTATGTGTATTTATTTTATCAACAATAACTGTACATCAGGATGATTTTATTATTTGGGGATTATGTTTGCCAATAAAAAAGAAAAGACAGTGCTAGGCTGAACAAATTTGATAGCTACGCATTGATTTTGAAATCCCGGCCATGCTGCTTGGATCCGGAAGTGCTTACCTTGCTGTGTGCCCTCCCCTCGCCTCCTTGACTGCTTGAATTTTGGAGTCTAACGTTCTAGGCACTACAAGTCGGGCCGTGGCTTGCATGTCACCAGCTCTGCAAAGAGTCTGCAGTCCCCTGTTAGTGACACAAAAGCGACGGCGCGGCGACTCGCAGCACGCTCGCAACACAAATGGTGCCTTCCTCACCAAGGCAAGCAGGCAGGACTCAGGGCACAAAGAGGATAATCCACCATTTTAAGAAAACCAGGTTGTTCAGGTGTCCCGAACTTGAAATTAAGGTGTTAAAATCCAAGACAAAGAGGATTTCTGACTGGCAGTCAGTGATGTCATATCTGTGCCAATTACAGAGGGAATTCATGTCCCTGCCTTTAAAAAGAAATAATTCCCTCTCTGCTACAGCAATAAGACATTGTAGACAGCCCATTTGCAGGGGATTACATGGCACTCCTCCGGTAGTTAAAAGTCACTGAGCCTTTTGACCTTGTGCCTCCTAACACTACTGGAGGCATAATCACATAGGAACGCACCGCTTATCATGTGTGTCTTATTGCTTAAATAAAGTCCAGCCATCCAGCAACCTGAGCTGCGGACCTCAGGCTCATTTTCTATGAATTACTAGGAGAAAACAACATGAATGTAATAAACAGCGCTATTAATTAGTTTAGTACATCATTTCAGGGATGGACTACGCAGACTACGAAACACTAGAGGCCGCCTGTGCCAGGCCAGAATAAAAGCATTTCTCAGGTCACTGCCTTAAACACAGATACTTCATGCTACCATGATGCTCACACGAGACAAGTAAATCTTTGCACATTGCAGTCTTGAAGTCACTAGAACTAATCGTCTTGCCAGATGAGATCCTAGCGTGCTTGCCTCATAATCTTCAGCATATAACGAACATCAGGCAAGGTGAAAATTGATATCAAGAGCATTTCAAAGAGCTAAAAGTTAACACCTAAATTGGAAATCAATATATGCTTTAAGTATTGATCAGCAGAACAGAAATCTTCAGGTTTTTGCCTCTGCCGAGTGAATACTCTTATAGGTTGAGCTAAAGTCCACTGAAACACCCTACTTTTAACAGGTATTTTAAAAAATCCCCAAAGCTACCCAACCCTATGCCTTATGGAATGATTACCATGGGCATGTGCATCTATGCTGAACAACCAGGAACACGCTAAGCCAGGTATCAGCAGTGACTTTTTTCCTGTCTCTTAGTTTTGGAAGTCGTGCTTGCCTCCTCAAGACAAAGAGCGAAGACCAGAAGAAACCATAGCCAAGGAGCACCACCTTTGAGGAGCACCACCTTTGAGGAGCACCACCTTTCGTACAGGCATGGGAAGAGCAGATCTGCACCCGATGGTGGAGCGCAGGGTAAAGATTTTGAGCTCGCTCAGTACGTGGAAGCCCGGATCTCCTCTGTGTAATGCAACACACAGGCGTCATTATTCTGCACGTAGCACTGCACGGAAGCAACTATATTGGTTTTGGGAGCAAAGTTAGGATCTCCACACAGTGCTCTGCTCTGTGGTGGGGACATATCTCCTTGGGTCAATACTAGGTGAAGAGCAGCTGCAGGATATGTCATCGCATGCTGTATCTGTGCTCAAAGCAAGCTTTTCAGACTCACGGATGAATGAAATAGCTGTGAAAAACAAATGTCTTATTGTTTTGAGTCCTCCAGCCTGCAAGGAAGCAGGAATTTCTGTGCACTACATCAAAGGACCACTTGACCCTATGTGATCAATTCCTCCTCCTAATTATCGCACACCGAAAGGCCTGAATTTCTGCTAAGTTTCTCAGGTGAAAAGGGGCAAGAATATCTCAGAACAGGTTAGAAATACTGTACATCTCTATAAATATTTGTTGGTCTGCATTCCTTTAACTTTGCATGATTAAATACAGCCTGCTTCTGTTCTTCCACTTTATCCTCCGGGGAAATTTATCATCAAAATTATTGTACAGCATTCATTACTCTAGCCTCATTGAAAACCTTGCCCTACTTATTATTTAGGCTACAAAAAAAAAAATGTTGCTTTGTATAGTATTTCCTATAATAGTCTCAATCATTACATTTAAAAGATTGCTGTAAGGCAGCTTAGCCTGCATTAGAGAAAAATAAAGTGGAATTCCATAGTGAAGTGTTACAGTTCTTATTCAGCTTTTGTTTCCCAAATCATAACAGTGCAACGTTTCAATTCCTTAAAAGGCTCTCGCTGCTAATTAACAACATTCAGGACTTCAGTCCCCGGCTTTGAAAGGGACATCTAGTAGTTCTTCTCTCTGGCTTAAAAGGCAGTGGGCAAAGGTGGAGAGCGGAGCAGGGAAGGCAGGCAGGAGGCTCCGTCAATTCGGTGGTCTTTTAAATCAGTGGTGCAGGGAACACTCAGCTGTGACAGTCAGACCAGCAAAGCAAACACACGGTTATTTCTTTTAACTCTTATTCAAAATTTCTGTTTCAGACAGAGACAGACGTGGCTATTTAAAAGAAACAAGACGCAGTGTCTAAAGGGAGGGAGAAAATCTAAGTTAAATCCCAGTAGTAATTTGGGAAATTGTTCATACTGATACGTGAAGCCTATTAATTTGGGTTCCTTCACTACTTTGATGCCGAGTACCATTGCTGGTTCTTTAGATAATACCATGTATGGGTTTGTCTAACCCTTTTGTACTTCTGAAAAAGGATCATTAATCTGGGTCTGAAGTCACTGATACATTTTTTCCAGAAATGCAGACCCTCCTGGGGAGGTTATCTGGGAGACGTCACCTCTTCTCCCATTAGCAGCCCCAACGAGATCTTCTCCTATATGGACTGCAGAACTGAAGACTGTTTTTATTTCTGTTTGACCATAGTAAATTCAAACAGAAACTACAGGGTGAGCAAAAGCCAAACATTTACACTGAACATTTTTGGGGTGTTGTGTCCCGTATTTATTGGCTTGTTTAGGTTGTTCTGATCTTCCTCACTGCCCTCCCTGGAGTTGACCGACCTCAGTGGCTTTCTGCTACCCTCAAACCTGGCTGCCCTTTCACCTCTTCTCCATCCCAGATCAAAGACCTGATATTGGACTTAGGAACGCACAAGGAACCCCTGATTTAACCCTCTGCAGTGGTGAAAATTGCCCAGTTATACCTAATGTTTGCTTCAGGTTTTGATTCATGACTACACTTTTCCCTTTCACCTGCCTACCTTGTCTTTTTGACTGCTTTCTACAAGAGGCCTTGCTAAAGACCTTTCGATATCGTAAATAAATGAGATAAGCCAGTTCCTCTCCGTTTCTTATTGACAAGTTCAAAGACTTGGAAGAGATTAAGAGCGAAAGACTGTAAGTGACCTGCTGGGTCATCAAGCATAGGCTTTTCCTATCACTTCCAGCCATATCCTACAGTACCTTTCTACTGGATAAGCCTGATCTTATCAGCACCTCCCAAATGTTTTCTTTTTTTCTTATCATTTGAACCAGTTTACCAGGTACAAATAGAAGGCTTAGTAGCCTGTAACTCCCTGGATCATTTTTTTTCTGGTGTCACAAGAAGGCATTTTGTCCATCAAGCAGACGCACTCCTCATCACCCACAGGAAGGGAAAGAAAAGAGAGGTGAGTCTTGGTGGAAGGAAGGGAAGGGAAAGAGGATAGCGGAGTTGATGTTCATAGAAGATGTACTGCCAAGTCCAGCACACGCAATGCACTGACAAACCAATGAAACAATGAAAATTCCTATTTCATAAGACAGAGAGGTCAAGGTAGGGATCAATATTTTCCTTGGGTATTATTTTATCATTAGACTTAATGGATAAGAATATATTATTTTCTTTTTTACCCTTAATTGTATGGATTCAGAGTTAATAATGAAAAATACGCAACATCCTGCTATTTGCCACGTAGAAAATACAGCGTTTTCATGAATGCGGTCAGCAGAGGCTGTTTCCGATCTGTTCTGATGAGCGTCTGTGTGCTTCCTATGACTGGAGGGACTGTGTTCATTAGCTGTGCCGAGCTCTAGAGGGGCAAATTATCATACACGAACCTCGCAGCCAGCCCAACACCCAGCTCTGTGTGCCAGCAGCTGCTCAGCACATACAGATGCACACTGGCAATCTCGTTGCCTTTCAACAAAATATGGTAGGAAAATCCATAATGCTAAAATATACCTATCCCCGTAAAAGGGGTTTTCACAAAAGGAAAGTATTTTGCGCGTCCTCCTCCCCCCAGCAGCCATTTTAAGTGCATGAAAAGCTGTAGACTTGCAGCTTGCTGCGAAGAGCAGCAGAGATGTCACCCAAAGGGGACACCGCTCTGGTTCGGAGCCAGGAAAAGGTCAAACGTCACCGCAGTGCTACGGTCATGGGCAATTTCCAGCAAGTCTGAGCCACGGCCCATTAACCCATGTGCTACACAAACTCACCGGCTTGTAACGCTCACACAAGAGGGAGCATCTTGCCACCCTCTCTGGGTCCATACCAGCCCCAAAACTCTTCTTACGTGCAGCAAACATTTCAATACAACAAGAGTTCATCTCCTGAGGCTGACCCACGAAACATGTTGGTGCAACCAAAACATCTCCCCAAACCAGGTTCCTGTAGCAAACCTGAGAGTACACAGGGCTCAAGGTGGAGAGCAGAGCACTCGCTCACGCAGCGCAAAAGAACAAGAGGGTGAACCTCAGCAGACCCTCAACACTGTCACTGTCTTGGAGAGCATGGGGAAGAAGATATTTGGTGGGTTTTCTTTTTTTTTTTAATGATGCATTAATTCTGCAACTTGCAACGCTATCCTCTTTTTCAGAAAAAAAAGAGAAGTATTCTGCTTTTTTTCTGCAATAAATGAGCATTGTTCTTTGTTTATAAAACATCACGGCTACCTATACTTGAATATTATGAAATATAACTAATCCCTTATATGAGCATTTAAACAAAAAAAAAATATTACCTACAAAACGCCTGCAACTTAACACGAATCCCAGAAGGGGAGACCACAGCTATCACGCAACAGACACAAAACACAGCTGGCGTTAAGAAATCACCAGGGAAAACTCATCAAAACCACCACTTTGTCTCGTGGATCCATGAACCCAGCGTGGGTCCCTGCCGCTGCCATCTGCAAACACCCCGCAAGCAGAAGTCCCTCCTGGACAGGGGAGTTCTGGTGCCTCCGGTCCTGGGGGCAGATTTCCTACAACACAGTGGAGCAGGCATTTCCCTGAAGTCCATGGAGAGGACCACACCAGTACAGATATCCACACTGCAGCCCTTGGAGACCCCACGCTGGAGCAGCTCCATCCTGAGGGACTGCAGCCCATGGAAGGGCCCATACCGGGGCAGGGGAAAAGTGTGAGGCGGAAGGAGTGTCAGAGGACAGTTATGGACTGACTTCAACCCCTCCTTTACACCCACCCTCTGCTGTGGGGGCGGGGAGGAGGTAAAAGAGTTGGGAAAGAAGTAGAGTTGAGCTGGGAAAAAACAAGGAGGAGATGTTTTAGTTTTTGGTTTTGTCTTTGTTTCTCACCATACTACTCTGTATTTAGCGATGAATTAAATTATTTTTCCCAAAGTTGCATCTGATTTGCCCATGAAAATAAGTCGTAAGTGATCTCCCTGTCTTTATCTCAACCTATGAGCTTCTCCATCACATTTTCTCCCCCCATCCCATGGAGGAGGGGGGGCACCTGGCAGCCAGCCTAGGTCAACCCACCACACTTGTCCCTTGCATGACAAACACGTCTTTCTTTCCAAGAGTTTATCTGGGAGAGCTTGCTGTCAAACCAGTATCCCACAGAGAGTTAAGTACGTTGTACAGGACCTGCAGATGATGTTTGACTGGCATGACGGGGACCCCTGGACATTGGCCATAGGCAGGGATCCTGCTAATCATCGTCACAACAGCCCTTCTCCGTAACTGGAAGCTCTGTAGGGGCCGGGAACCGGCTAGTTGGGAAGAGAGAAAAGTTGATCCCAGCACGACAGCCCTTCTGTCAATCCAACCTCTATGATTTATTTAAGTGTTCTTCTAATCTTCCAGGCTGCAGCTCATACATTTATATTCTTAAATTCTTAATGAGCAGCAAGATTAACACCTCTTTCATCAGGCTGGAAGTAAGGCTCATCCTGACTAGTTTTGATGTGTTCCAGGAACCCCAAAGCTTTCCACAGTTGTTATATTCTGAGCTGTGGTTTTCCCCAAAGAGGTAACTCCAGCTTTTCCTCCTGTGGTACAGGCTACGACAGCTTGAACACGTTTGTACCCCATCTCTTCTATGCGAGACCCTTAACAGCTCCATCCGATTCCTGACACCCAGATGACCTTCCACCAGCAGAAAGAGAAACTACCGGCACTAAGGGGATGGCTGTGGGATTACCAGCTGGTTGTCAGAACACAAGTCACAGAAATCGTACGCCTCCTCCTACATCTCAAACCAGAAGAAATGAGCTGTTAAGGTTGGCAAGGGTCTTTTCTATTCCAGAGAGTCCAAAAGAACAGATTTAAAACATTTTAAGCAGAAAGATCCAGGTCCCTAAGTTGAAGGGACACCTCTTTTTCTGTGGTGCTTTTGGCAGATTTTACAAGATGTCACCCAGCAAAACAAGGTGGTCAGATCATCAAATGCTTGCTGTGTTTGAGGTCTCCCACAGGCACGTGTCAGTGTAGATGCTTCTCCTGCTGTCCCACACGTAGCACGAAACAGATCCAGAAACAGGTTGACTTGCCAGGGTATCTCCGCAACCCCGGTCTGCGCCCAGCTTCTCTCCAGCCCTACATTCATTATCCTTCAGACACAAAAGGGATGTCAGTCAGGTCTTCTGCCCCTGGATTTGCCCCCAAATGTCGTTCCACATCTGGACAATCTTTCTGAATTTGTTTCCTAGATGCTTCTGGCAGCGTCTGCCCTTTCTCGGCGTTTCATGCCAGCAGCATCACCCTGGTGAGCGTAACAGCGTCTGAGGAGGCTATTTCAAGGGGTGCTGAGCAGGAGTTGAACCTCGCTTCCGCTGGTTCTCCTCTGAGGCCGAGTTCACCCATCCTGGAGTCAGCCCATGTGCACTTCAAGGACAAGCTACTGCTAGGCACAAAAATCATCCTGGGCTCCCTGCCACAGGAGGGAGGCTGCTCCAGTGCAACCCCAAAGCCATGCAGCGTTCACACCTGAGACTGTAAAATGAGCATTTCCCACACAATAACACTCTTGCAACTGAGGAGAAAGAAGAACCGTTCTCAGAATCCCATTTAGGGTACCAAACTGTGGACCTTACCCTCCATGCCAGATTTTCTCTCTCTAGGGAACATTTACTAAATTTGAGCACTCTCCCGCTCTGCCTCGCCTGTTATTTGGGCAGACTCCATTCCTATCTGCTGTTGAATCCCTCTCTTGCACAGATGTGTGAGCTTCGTGCAGCTGAAACCTGTCTGCTAATATCCATCACTATCTTGTGCGCTGTGGGTTTCAACCTGCGTGTGAGTGCTTGTACTCTGATGAAAATAATGAAAACTGATTATCTCATCATGTCATTTGCAGTGGAAAGAAAGGCTGACTTTGACTTCCAAGTAGTTGGATCCAATTCTCTGTTATGAGTTCACCGTTGCTTTCCCCTCCCCAGCTTTTGTGTCTCTTATCTGTTAAAAATGAAAGGTTTTAAACAGGAACAGGCGAGGGTCATCTCTGCCTACGTTTCTGTTCCACAGCCAGTGTTGTAGAACAAACACTGATGAGGATCATGATGATAATGAGGAAAATCATAATGAGCATTGATCTCGATGGAGATGCTCCTCCGTTCTACAGGCCACTGAGATGAGAATCAGGAATCCCCTGACATAAAGGATGTGTCACACTAAAGTTTAATTAACAGCAAATCACAACCCAAATGACATATTCCCCCCCCCCCCCCCCCTCAATTTTCATAACTGACTTTTCACAACAAAACTCCAGGGGACGTTTGGAAATAGAAGAGAAAGTAAAAACTTCTGCCCCCTTGTACAGCTTGTTACACTGAGGGAGTCAATCATCCGTGATTCCTCTCTGATTTTCCACAGTGTAAATCATGAGCAACTTCACTGTAGTCCATAGAGAGATATCAATACAGATGAGAGGAGAATTAGGTCCAATGTGCTTCAAGAAGACACTTTGGCATGCTATTTCACAGCTTCATGTGCTAATGGCAACACATTACCTTCTGATAACCGTGCCATCAGTGCGTGTCAGCTGAACACATACCACCGCTCTTTTCAGCTCTTTTACTGCTAAAAAAAGGGAAGTGTTTACGTCCAGTCAGAACACTTTGCACCTCTCCAGCACCCTTTCCTAGCGCTTTCCCAGCATAAACAAATTAACCTAGGTGAAACGCTCAGGAGAGCCCCACTAGAGAGTCAGCATGAGGCCTCGCTTGCAGGGTCAGCTCAATTAGGCATCAAATGTGCTGCTGCAGGGGAGGTGGGCTTGCTCCGAGACCCCACATCCAAGCCCCCCCCACTGCCTGGTGCCACCTTGGCTTTCACATAACCATGAGGAAACCCCACGTCGAACAACTGGTCACCGCTGAAAACGTTTCATTACATCATGGTTTAACCCCAGCCGGCAACTAAGCACCCCGCAGCCACTCACTCCCTCTCCCCTGGTGGGATGGGAGAGAGAATTGGAAGGGCAAAAGTGAGAAAACTCATGGGTTGAGATAGAGGCAGTTTAATAAGTAGAGCAAAAGCAGCGCACGCAAGCAAAGCAAAACAAGGACTTCATTCACTGCTTCCCGTTGGCAGGCAGGTGTTCTGCCACCTCCAGGAAAGCAGGGCTCCATCACACGTAACGGTTACTTGGGAAGACAAATGCGGTAACTCTGAACGTCCCCCCTTTCGTCTTCTTCCCCCATGTACTGAGCATGACGTCATATTGCACAGAACATGCCTTTGGTATTTGGGGTCAGCTGTCCCGGCTGTGTCTCCCCCCAACTTCTTGTGCAGCCCCAGCCTCCTCGCTGGTGGATGGTGTGAGGAGCAGAAAAGGCCTTGACTCTCTGTAAGCACCAGTAACTAAATCATAGAATGGTTCAGGTTGGAAGGGACCTCGCAGATCATGGAGTTCCAACCCCCCTGCCATAGGCAGGGACACCTCCCACTAGACCACGTTGCCCAAGGCCACATCCANTAAGTAGAGCAAAAGCAGCGCACGCAAGCAAAGCAAAACAAGGACTTCATTCACTGCTTCCCGTTGGCAGGCAGGTGTTCTGCCACCTCCAGGAAAGCAGGGCTCCATCACACGTAACGGTTACTTGGGAAGACAAATGCGGTAACTCTGAACGTCCCCCCTTTCGTCTTCTTCCCCCATGTACTGAGCATGACGTCATATTGCACAGAACATGCCTTTGGTATTTGGGGTCAGCTGTCCCGGCTGTGTCTCCCCCCAACTTCTTGTGCAGCCCCAGCCTCCTCGCTGGTGGATGGTGTGAGGAGCAGAAAAGGCCTTGACTCTCTGTAAGCACCAGTAACTAAATCATAGAATGGTTCAGGTTGGAAGGGACCTCGCAGATCATGGAGTTCCAACCCCCCTGCCATAGGCAGGGACACCTCCCACTAGACCACGTTGCCCAAGGCCACATCCAGCCTGGCCTTGAGCACCTCCAGTGACGGGGCATCCACAACTTCCCTGGGCAACCTGGGCCAGTGTCTCACCACCCTCAAAGTAAAAAGTAAAATAACTGACACATCCCTGAATTATCAACACTGTTTGCAGCACAAATCCAAAACATCGCCCTGTACCAGCTCCTATGAAGAAAATTAACTCTATCCCAGCCAAAAACAGCACATACTCTTTATTTTTTAAATTACTTTTCAGCTAGATTTTAACTTGGTGTAGGCCCATATGAACACTACTGGTGGAGCAGAAGAGCCAAACCAAGCGGGGTGGGGAGGGCAGGATTCCCCCTTTTTTGCAGCGAGGAAGATTTGCACTGGAGCCAGTCATGGCACTACGGCATAAAGAGCTCCACAGATTTATAAGGTTGCTCCCAGCTCACATCAGGATCAGAAGAGAAATCAATGCTCAAGGGAAATTCGTGTAGCTGTAAATAATCAAGAAATAGTGTTCAGGACTGAAATATTTCCTTTTCAGATACGATTTTTGCTATTGGTATTTCTGTAACGTAAGCATTTTTATCTTGCTTTCAAATGCGAGACATTTAAAAGTTTTTTTCCCCAATAAATGCAAACCGTTTTTTGATTGACATACTCCTCTGACTGCTCATGCAAGACAGACACCATCCAGGCAAACATGGGTTCCCTTTCTGTCAACACCTGAGGGATCTTGTTTACGAAAAACGGCAACATGTAGAATTCTTTAAAAGACTTTTTTTTTTAATAACTAGTAGTTGACTCATTTTACTTAATAAATAGGAGGATGTAAGGAATATTTCAGGCAATTCCACGCATTTATATCCATTACATATTAACTCATCACATATCGATCACAGAAGGAATCAATTGTTCAGATTAAATAAATCTCCAACAGGATAAGGTCATAGACTTGTGCTATTAACTGCAATCAGCCACTTAAGAAGAGGATACCCAGCAGAGTAGTTCAAAAACCAGGTACGTCTTCCATTGACAACTTATCCCATACACATTCCCCATGGAAAAGTTCACATAGACCCACAGCCAAACTCGGAATACAACCGTGGGGCTGCGCAGGAGATGGGTAACACGTGAGCTTCAGGGTACTGTCCCACGCCATAACCCAGCCCTCTCTCTCCCCACAAGCAGCTTCTCCTGACAAAGAACAACCCATCCTGCCATGAGGACATTCAGCTGATGCGGCAAAGACCACAAAAAAGGAGGACACAACTCCAGCCCCCTGTATGGCCATGCCCTGCATGTGCGGAATCAACGTTTACCGGCAGGAGCCAGCACAGGGAAGGTCAGCAACAAGGAAACCTTGATCCCATCTTTGGAAGAAATAAGGAATCACACTTAAAAAAAAAAAAAATAATCCTTGCAAATCCTAACTTAGCCAGCTCACACTGCTGTAAAGCAGAGATCTGTAATCTAATTGAAGTGCACTGCTATTAGAGAATCAAAGCTCCTGTGTCTCAGCTTCAATATCTGTGGAACAGAAGTGTTTACCCACCTCACAGAGATAATAGGAGTCGTTACGTTTGTACGGAAATGTGATCATGTAAAAAGCACCGTGGTATAAAAGTGCTAAGTATTATTATTAGGTGTATGTTTTGGTACTCCAAAAATACAATTCATTCAAGCTCTCCTATTTCTTTGACACTTGTAACAGGCTTCCAATGTGCCTTAAAACCCCTGCTCAAAAATAAACATCAGAATAATGAGCTTTCCTTATTTAATTCACCAAATCGGCACAATAAGCTCATGTTTAAACAAAAAAATGAAAAGGAAACTTGCTGCTGTGCCAGAACAGCAGCACAATCAATTTTAATTAGCATTGCTCATTGTGGGAAATGATAAGGTATCAGTCATAGTAATTGGTGGTGTTGACAATTAGTCAAAGTCATTAACATCTCAAGACCCAGGACAAAAAAAGCTAGCTGAATTTTAAATATCTGGAGAAGGCTTGCTTCAAAATTCTTAATTTTTGCACAGTCGGAAAACATTGCTTAGATTTATTATTTGTTAGTTTTTCATCAGAGCACAAGCGCTGTAATAACACAACCAACCCAAATGTCACCGACACTTGATCAATACGAGTTTTGCACGGAGAGCTGCTGTGAGCCGGGCTCCCTCCTCTCCCCTCCCCTCCTCTTCTCCACTTCCCACCTCGCCCCCTTTTGTTCCCTTCACCTGCTCTGGACGCTCATCCCAGGCCTGGCAGACACAAGCAGGATCGAATGGATCAGGAAACACTTGCAACACCAAGGGAAACACCTTCAGCTCTGAGCTGGAGCATTTCCAAACCCGCACGGTCCCATCCAGGACAATAAGCCCTTACGTGCACCAGCGGATGCTGGCCACACAAGCAGAAGCAACTGCTACTTCCAGATATTGCCTGGACTTTATGGTTTTTAGAGGCCAACATGAACAATTCCTCAGGCTTCTTAGAAGCTCAAGTACAAGTCAAAATCTACAACATGTCACCAGAAACAATACAGGGCACTTAAGGGCTTTGACCTGGTCTCACTTACACCTGGGCAGCCCCAGTGACCTTCCTGCCCGTGTCTATTACCTGACTTCTGTTCAAACAGAATCTGTGCTGGCAAAGGAGATCAGGGATTATATTAACCAACTGACTAAACCAGACAGTATGGTTCAGATTAGAACTGACACAAAGAGTTGTAATGTTTCGGTAAAGTTAACATGCTAACATCAGGTTATTTTGCTGACCATCAAAACCATAAAGTCTCCATGGCGTGGCAGGTGTCTCCTTGGACATTCATGTTTGGGTTGGGAATAATGGAGATAGGCGGTAAGTAGGTGCCCAAGAACCGGAGATGACCCACCACGACGAGTTGCATATGGCTCACTTGTGGACACAGAAGAAGATCGTCATCAATTGAACCAAAAAGTATTTAGTAAATCTGCAGGAGTGCTAACCATCCACCCTAGGGAGACACAAATCATGGAAATACACTGTCAGTTGTTTTCTGCTAGAGCAGTTTCAGTGAAAACTCAATGTATTCCACCTCCCACACCCTTCTGTACCTTTACTGTAAATAAAGATGCATATAATACTGCAATAGCCATCCTTCTGGTGTAAGTAGGTGTTATAGTTTAAAATAGCGGAGGTGGCTCGTATTACTCATTTGTCCTTTTACTTGTTCTAATGTGTTTATTTGTATGGAAATTAAAGTCAGGTAAAAATACCATCTCTTTTGCTAGCATATGTATCTATTACACAATCATGGCTATTCTTCTGACCCTGGGCAATTACCGCTCCCAAACAGACGCAGCCTTTCAAGCAAGAGAGTAAAAGATGAGTCTGCCACAAAGGAATAAACCCTGCCTGCCAGATGCCGCCGAGCAGCACCACTGGCGTAACTGCCAGAGAACGCAGTCTTAAAAGAAACTCCCCCAAAACCCAACTGAGATTCAAAGCAAAGAAACTCTGATTTAAATTCCCCCCCTCAGCCGCCGGCCTGCAGCAGCAGCGGGGCCCTGCCACTGCGTCCGCGAGATAAACACCATTTTCAAGGTCAATTTCCTATGACCAGTTGCTTCATTTCTCATCATTTTCTGTCCAACTTCATAGATTACCACTTAAAATTGATTTATTCTTTCCCTTTCTAGCATTACTTTGCACTTCATTTAAAAGGGGGGGAGTGGTGGTGGGGTTTTTTCTCTGTTCTGTACAACGGCGCTGTCATAAGACGATGAGGCTCAGCTGGGTTTCAATTGACTAAAATGACTGCTCAGTAAAGCAGCATGTTATAAAAGCTAAACCAAATCAAGAGGCATCTTCCAACCATTTTCCCCTCTCTTCCCTACTGCTAGAAATATTGTTTTTTAGATAGAGTGTCTTGTGCTTTTATGTTGCGGAGCTTTGATTGTAAAGAAAACGTTTTAATAGCCTCTAATAGAAAACAAAAGTTGCATTTAGGTCTTCCCAGGGTTTGAGATTCCTTCTGCAGGCCGGTAGCACTCGCACTTTAGATCAGATTAAAGCTGACAGAGATGAAACTGCGCTGGCCCACATCCTTGGGCTTGCTCCAGGGCCTCTCATCTGCATTTTATCGTGATGTGAGCACATGTTCCCATCATTGGTACACTCATCTGCATCACTCTGAATGTTAATCACAGGCTAACCCAATTTCTTCAGCAAATTTATTACTTACTGTTCATTAAAGTTCATAAAACCTAATATGAGCCTGAAACAAGCAGAACAACCTTAACAAGTCGTCCTCAGCTACACGGCGATGCAGAGGCGGCTACGTACGCCTGAGGAGCTCCGTCTTTGAAGGTGGACGCCAAAGTCTTTCATATGTTCTCCAGGGGATGCCGGGGGGAAAAGGAGGCAACAGGGTACCAATGGCTGTTGTAGTTCTCTAGAAACCTCTAAAACCAGCATCCTTGTAGGAACTCACTTACCAAAACACACACAGAATTTTCTTCAGGATTATCTACAGATATTTTTGCAGTGAACGAGGAAGAAACATCTAGGGCAAAGGCGGAAAAGCTTCTTTCCTCCCCTTCTGCCGTCCACAAATCTCACCAACACTTGCACAAGGCACAGGCAGGGCCCCACTCAGTCCGACGGGGCAGCTGCCCTGGTGAGAAACGAAGGGTGTCCCCAAGCGCCCTCAGCGTCGGGGCCCACGGCTTCCCAACATCATGGCAACACAAAGGGCAACACCACCAAAGTAAAAGGAGGAGCTTGATGGAGGCGACTCGTGGAGGGAGCCTCAGGCATCACACACCACAAATATTAAATGTTTTCCTGGCATCGGGAAGCTTGCACTTTCCTGCTGATGTCCCCAGCAGCTGGATCTCACGAGTGATGCTTTATTGCATTAAACTTTGCGATTTACCAATAATGCGTGGCAGGAACATGCTCAGACAACACTCGCGTGCTTAAAAATAAACCTGTGCTTAAATGCTTTGCTGAGCGGGGCCCAAAGAACAGGCATTTGTGTTTTTCGCGTTGGAAAGAGGCAATCTAACGTATTCTAATCAACAGCTACAGTAAACATTAACATCCACCTCCCCAGTGAACTCTGTGCATCCAAAATGATCTGAATTTCCTACACCAGTTCCTCAAAACCTCAGGAACACACATGAATCCAAGCCTCCAAAATCCCGAGTGGAAACTGCTAAAATTCTCCAAAGGACACTATGATTGAAATATTCAATCAGATGATGCTACCATCAGAATAATGAAGCCTTTGGAGGATTTGCTTCATCGAGTATAAAATAATTTTGAGAGACACTTTAAAGGGAGAAACCATGTCTGCGGGAAGAAACATGACCGACTTTTTACCAGAAAGAGGATTATTCAGCAAGCCAAAACAATGACACCTCTTGGTAGTCCAACATCAGATCTGTTTCTAGGCTCAAATTATATGTCACAAAATATATAAATACAATTTTTGCACAGCTGTGTAAATGAAAGCACATCTGTCGAGAAAGGAAATTACAGATGTTTATTCTCCCTTCTTCAAAATTTCCATAACCACAGAACGAATCCAGGCTGAAACTAGAAATTTGCTCTCTCCTTTAATTAAATCAATTTGCATTTTTTTCTTCAGCTGATTAAACAATAGAAAAGCATAGAGGCGAGGGTGGGTTTTGTGATTAAGGCAGTGGACAAAGACCCGGGAGAGCTGGATTCAATTCCTGGTCCTGCCACAGACTTCCTCTGCGACCTTGGGCTTAATCTCTTTGCGCTTCTTTTCCCCATCTGCGGAAGACGGATAATATTACTCTCACCATCTCCGTCTCGGGTATTGGCGAGCTCTGCAGGGAAAGGACAATCTATTACAGCTTGTACGGACAATACCCGTTACGACAGGGACGGGATCAGAGCGGGACCTGCTGCTGCTCTGCCCTTTCCAACTTACATTCTGTTTTCCCTGTCCTTATCCCATTTCACAAAGCACGGGATTACACAGCATTGCATGTTTTGCAAGCAAGGCTGAGGTACGGTCGTCAAAAGGAAAGGGTTAAGTCACAAAAATTGCAGGTTTCACAACCAGGTGGGTTTGGGTAGTTGTTGAATGTGGGACTAGATGGGGCCTTGGTGATGCCAAACTCATCTCAAACAAAGACAGTAGGAGTATCGAGATAAGAGAACAGTAAATTTCTGCTTTCATATGCAAAGTTAAGAGTGAAGAATGACTGACCAATCATTTACTTTACTGTAGCTTCTTCTTTGCTGTTTTTTGGTACATAAGACCCATCTTATTTCTCAAAGGGCGTCCCAGCTTTGCGAATTATCTCCTAGCACCCTGTTCTGCGCAGAACTGCAATAAAACGAGTATCTCGACTCCGCTTGTCGATTGGTTTTGGCACAGCAGGTGAAGAACCCAGATTTGGGACAACACTAGAACCTCATGAGACTGTGTCAACCTGACTTTAATAGGGTCAAAATAGCCCACAACTCTCTGTCGGGACAGGGCTGCGGGTGAAGCTTGCAGCTGAGTGATCGCAAACGCAGCAAAGAGAAAACAAGAATTCATCTCGGGAAAGAGACTAGATCTTAATGGAATTATTTTAGAGCACAATAAAACACAAAGCTGTCTTCCTCGCCACTATTACTCTTACCCGGCTAGACTGCAAGCTTATCGCATCAAATCGACGGAAGGAAAATGAATATCTTCAAAAGGAAACAGTTCACCACACAGCACACAGTCCAGCTACCATAATGATAAGTTTCCTGATAGCGATCATCTTAAAAACCCCAGTGGTTATAAGAGACTCTATGGAATTCATCATTTTTGATGTCTGGTTTTTTGTGGGTTTGTTTTGGTTTTTTTTAACAGAACCAAACCAGTATAATTTCAAAAGCATATTTCTAGCTATGCTGTTTTAAAGGATTAACAAACCATTACGTACTGGAGCATACATAATGGAATCAGCAAACAGGAATCAGCAAGTAATCTTCTGTCTCCACATAGACTAATGTGTAATTGCCAGAAGCACCAGGGGAATTTCTGTCTTTTGTTAAAGCTTCAGGAGGTGATTGTTGTCGAATTTGACAGAAATATAGAATGCAACGACCAGTTACAGGCATGAAAGGTAATGGTTACTGTTTAATACAATAACACAACTTTCACTACGGTCAGGGGCTAAAGCCTGCGTATTGATTTGCAGATGCAAGAGCTAACTGTTATTATTCAGTAGATTATGGGAAAAGAACAGTGAGCTTCTGAACACGACGGACGGAGAGAGTCCTGATATGCAAGATGAATTTTATGAAGGAAATTTTCTTCATGGAGCCTTTACACTGATACAGTCTCCTCAGTTTAATTCCATAAACTCATAGCCGTGATCAGACCGTCGATAGGCACCGTATTTCCCTAAGCAGTTGCTTTTGCATTAAGCTTACATCAAACCAAAACACAATGGGGGAGAGCAGAACACGAAGAATAAACATCAGAGCGAAACCCAGAAATGTGGCAATGTATCACAAAACTAAGCCAAAGCCTGGGTCTTTACAGAACAAATGCATTCCTGGCGTGATGCGAGCGGGCACCACAAGCGAAGCACCACAAAAAGCCTTCATGTGTGAGCATCTCCAAGTTCAGGCAATGGGGATCTAGAAGCTTATCTCCCGGGGCGACGGCTTTATACGCATGGCACGCTCGCGCTGGAAGAAAGGCTGCACGCCCTATACAAAACCGCAGTAATAATGCATCTGATCACACTGATCCTACCGTAAGGAAGTCTTCAAGAGAGAAGCAGCAAAAAGAGTACTTAAACCCGGATCCGGCCAGCTCTAAAAGGATTACCGGAGTGCTCCTCCAGCTGGTTTCTCTAAAAGGTGGCTACTGGCAACCAGAGAGGAAAGAAAACACCGTACAGCCTCATGCTGCACTCGAGGCTCAATGTGTCGCCCTGCTGCAGACCACAACTTTACAAAGTTCACACTGAAACCAGATGGACTCAAGCCCACGCCCTACATCTGGCAGAAAAATACACGCACTGAATTTAGCTCTTTCTGTTCTTTTACTCCCTTTTAATAACTGCACTTAGATCCTCTGGCTAAGGAATAACTGATAAAAATAGCACCTGAAGAAAGATGATTTTCTCCCCCCTCTATTTTCTGAGCAAATCACACAAAAACAGCTGCTGGCCAAGCCAGAAAACCGCATACAGGTGTTCAAAAGAAATTTTAAAAAGCAGTATAGACTGCTAAAATACACAGAATTCCAGTTAATAAACCTTTCAGACTTCCATCAGGGCTGAGAGGTCAGGTGCATGACAGAAAGCAATGCTACATATAATACACATACTCCTTTAAACTTTATTATGCTACAGCACATCTGCATTCTGGCAACATCTCAAGTAGGAAGTTGTAGCGATATTGATAAATTATATTCTGTCCACATCGCTAGGGTGCCAGTAATGTTTCAAAATGCCTGGAGGATCAGTGGGCGACTCTCATAATGTATATATAAAGAGAAATCTTGTTTTGTCTCCCCAGAGACAGTTTCTCTTCTAATGGAGTGTGGTCAGAGGGACTCTGCTTAATTCATGCATTTAACTCTTGATCTCCAACACTTCACAAGTGTTTTTGTGCTAACTACAACATACAGAGGCCATTAGGCAGTAAGACTAAGATTGACTTTTCTTCCTTCATGGATTATACAAAAGGAACGGGAGCAAGGCGGGCTCATTAGCATATGTTTAAAGAGTTCATGGGGTTGGCAGTAGCAGAAAGTACCCAGCAACCAGCAGAGACATTTAATTCTAAACCTCACACATCAACATTAAAAGGAGTATCTCTGCTTCTCACTGTTACATCATTAAATGAACCAGAAGCAGCTAAACTAGGACCTCTGGAGGTGCTGACAACAGAGAGTCTTCTGAGCTTAAAGAAAGATAACATGAATTTTAATTATTGTAGCGAACTAACTGTTAAGAGTACTTATTCCCCTCCAGTGGAAGGAATTAGTGTTAAAATGTGTACCTAAAGTCTTGCGGTGCAGCCAGGCATTCGAGGAACAAGGCTGTGTGTTTCTGGAGCCTGGGGAGCGCAGCTCCGTCCCGGCGGCACCGCAGCCGCCGCAGCCTCTCCCTGGATGCACAACGGCGCTTTTTGGGCTGCCACGTGCAAATCTCGCACTCGAGGTACGGACTGTGCTGGGGAACACAACGAGCCACGCTGCATCTCTCTGGTATCCCCAGCTTACTCATCCAAGGAAATCAAGTGGTGCCGGCTTGCAAATGCAGGTGGGTTCGCAGAATCACAGAATTGCCAGGGTTGGAAGGGACATCTGGAGATCATCTACTCCAACCCCGCTTCCAGAGCAGGGTAACCTACAGCAAGTTGGACAGGAACACGTCCAGGAGGCTTTTGAAGAGCTCCAGAGGAGACTCCACCACCTCTCTGGGCAGCCTGTGCCAGTGTTCTGCCACCCTCAAGGTAGAGAATTTTTTCCGCATGTTCAGATGGAATTTCCTGTGTTCCAGTTTGTGCCCGTTGCCCCTCGTCCCATCGTTGGGCACCACTGAAAAGAGTTTGGCCCCATCCTCTGATAACCAATGATAAGCATTGATGAGATCCCCTCTCAGGCTTCTCTTCTGCAGGCTCAACAGCCCCAGGTCTCTCAGCCTTTCCTCATCAGAGAGATGCTCCAGTCCCTTGAACGTCTTCGTAGCCCTCCGCTGGACTCTCTCCAGCTGTTCCTTGTCTTTCTTGAACTGTGGAGCCCAGCACTGGACACAGTTACTCCAGATGTGGCCTCACCAGGGCAGAGTAGAGGGGGAGGATGACCTCCTTTGCCCTGCTGGCCACACTCTTTTCAATGGATCCCAGGATACTACTGGCCTTCTTGGCCACAAGGGCACATTGCTGGCTCATGGGCATCCTGTTGTCCACCAGGACTCCCAGGTCCCTCTCTGCAGAGCTGCTTTCCAGCAGGTCACCCCCAGCCTGTCCTGGTGCAGGGGGTTATTCCTCCCCAGGTGCAGATGACTGAAGGTTGTCTTTCCACGGCACACCATCCCTGCAGTGAGGTGGCCTAACAGCACGTCAGCCCGCTCCCCACTGCTCCCAGTTTGCAGCTGGGCCCATGAGGGCTGATGTGAAAACACAACACCGTGCTCAGCATCAGCCTGGCAGGGATGCCTCATCCGAGAGCAGGAGCCTCTCACAGACCAGTGGGATAACCAGGCAACAGCAGCAGGAGTCTAAGCCACTTGGCTTCCATCCATCCCTGCTGACGGACCAGTGACCCGAGCCATTAAACAACCTTCAAGTGCCACCCGCTAGGTCACACTGCCCAAGGAGAGAGGAGGGACTGAGAAGTCCCACCATGAGCAGCAAAGAACATGTGGAGGTCATGAAAACGTGGGGACCGGTGTGGAAAGGGGCAGCAAAAGGCTCTCCTGTGCCTCCCCTGCGCCCCTTACCCAGGGCTGGTGGCCCCAGCCTGGGGCTGAGACCAGCAGCCAGACTCTCCCCCCCACCAAATCACCGGCCCGTGGAGAGCAGGTCTCTGCAGAGACAATTTAAGGCAGGAAGACACAAGTAACACTATTTTCACACAAACCTCCTGGATAATAGACTTTGGCATAACTGAAATTCTGGGAATGGGCTTTTCTGCTCGATTCACAGAGAATTTGCATTCTGCCGCTTGTTCCCCCCCCCCCCCCCCCCACGTACATGCATCCAAAAAGAAAAAAACCTTTCCCCGAAGGATTTGAACGCCCTCTTTCCCAAGGCGGGCTCCGGGTGCGTGCCGGGGGGCGGGAGGAGAGGCAGGGCGGCACGGCAGCCCCATGCGCGCCTGCGCTGCAAATATCCTCCTTGCTTGAGATTTTGAAAAATGTCAAGATATCGAGGAGCATATGTTCCACGTGGCCCTGAGCAGTCACAGAACACTACATTTACAAACAGAGAAAACCAATTTGAATCACTCGGTACATTTGCATGCAGCGTCTGTAGGATGTTTTAGAATCAAGATTAATATGCACGTTGAAGGAGGGGGGCGGCGATGACAGGCAGGGCGAAACGGCTCCGCGGACGGGAAGGGGCAACGAAGGATGCCCGAGGAAACGGGAACCCTTCACAAAACCTCCCCGGGGGAAAAAAGTGGCTTTCCGGTACCCTGCCGGCTGGCGAACGCCGACATAAAGGTACTTACTGCTTTTTGCAGATTACCGCTGTTCACACGAAGGCTGGTAAAGGCCATCTGAAACGAGATCTTAATGTCATGCCCTGGTGGCTGGCAGAGCTCACATCTGGGCTCAGTAGCTCACAGGGATGTGTCGTGCATCCGCCCAAATGCCCCCAAAACCACGGACCTTCACCCTTCAGCTTCTTCATGACCTTCGCTCGCGAAGAAGTCGAGTTCAAAGAGCAAAACCAGGGAGGCAAAGCCCCCTCAGACGTCTTCTCAAGCTCATTTTACGTAGTTCTTGCTTATAATGAGACTTGGGGGGGGG
>VZSF01010784.1:360056-541663 GCA_013398295.1 Chionis minor
GGGGGTGTGTATTTTTATTTTTTGAAGTGCAAATTGGAACAAAAGGCCTTGGTGTTGTCCTGTCTGCCAGCGCCATGGTACTTTATTCATCCTCGCTGAGAGGTGGCTACCACGCTAGGGTTGAGGAGCTGGGGCTTTTGAAGCATAAGGCTTCGGTTTATCAGGTAAATAAGCCTGGAGGTGATAAGCCACTCTCTGAAAACCCTTCAATAATCGCAGTGATATATGCCTTGAATTCACACTCCTTTCAGATCTCCCCGGCTTTTTAATGACAGAAAAGAAGATCTGGGTTTCAGAAATATTCAGTGTTCTCTATTGTCAGTCTCTAGCTTAAAAAATAATTAAGTTTACTCTCCTGCTAGCCTGTTATCAGGTCAGTGCAAGATGCTAAGAGATCAGTATGCCACGGCAAGAAATATTTCTGTCTATTTAACCCACTAATTCAATCTCAGTAAAGAATGAAACCCATGAAGTATCTATTTATAAAGTAAATACAGCAAGTAGAAATCAAATATTGGTCCTGTTTCAGGCCATTAGCTGAGAGGATGCTGGGAAGGCAAGAGCCATGATTTTTATAGTGTTAAAAAGGAGTGGTTTGTTCCTACTGTTCTGTGTCTTTTTTTTTTTCATGCTCATAGGCGTCGTCCTGAAAATGTTACGGGGAGCACGGGAGGAGAAGCACCTCAACTGCGAACGGAGAAAACACTCCCAAAGCGTACGCAAGTCCAGGCACGGCGCATGGCAGGACGCGCTGTCCTTCTCTGTACACCACCGAGGTAAACGTATCAGCCATCAAATGGTGGATGCACACAGCGTTCAGGCAATTATTGCTGACTGTCAACAGCTCATTTACACATTTTCTTCTGTAAATGCAGATTTGTAGACTGGCAATTTCCATAAAGGTATTCATTCTCCTTGGAATCTTCCAGGTATTTGCAACAAAAGCCGGTGTCTCCTAAATTAAGTGTTTCCACTCAGCCATCCTCCCTTAGTGCCTCTGAGGAGGTTTAATTGGATTACTTCACAGAGATTATTTTCCAGTGCAGTCCAGACCTAAATATAGTGGGATGTACCTTCTCTCATCAGGCTGATGGGGGACTCCAGCGCCCCGTGGGAGGCCAGTCCTGGCCCGTGGAATGAAGCGGAGGTAACCTGGACATCCTGGTGGTGCCCAGGAAGCATCACCAAGGCACCTAACACAAATTCGGGGGGAGCAGAATTAAAAGATATCCAGCTTTTAGTATTTAGCATTTCGTTTTTTATTTTTTCTTATTTTTTTTTAAGCTAAAGCAGACCATTACGTCTCCTCTCTTCTTCATCCCCTAACGTGGTGCTGAACCGATTCCGGTCTACCTTTCCCATTTTGCAAATCCAGCAGAAATCGTCTATCCTGTATTCTCAACATCCATTTATCATACGAATTAATGCGGAAGTTTCAAGTGCCAAACTAATACCGCTTCAGAGTGCAATTAAAAATGCATTTAATTCCACTAATATTTCACACAGAACATTTTCACAAATAGCAATTCCTTTCCAAAAAAAAAAAAATCACACAGTAAACGTCACAAGTGCCTTAAATAAAGGGAATTGCTATTGATCTCTGGGTATCCTAGATTCAGTAAAATACTGTGGCAAAACTGTTTTCTAATGAAACAGTAATTTAAATGTCATTAATTTCATATTTGCCATTCCCTTTTTACTACACTGATCCCTAAATTAACAACCTTAATATCTGCTATGTCATTTAGGGATTTAATGGTTTTGATCCAGATTTAAAGGTTTAGAAGCGTTTTGTTTGGAGTTTCTCATAAACTCTCCTAGGAGCCATTAAAGCTCTGCCAGAACCAGGGTGCAAACTAATGGTAGTTTCCAAATAAATCTGTGTTTTTAAACCGGGGAAGAAACCTTAACATTTTCCCTCTCTAACCAACCAACTCCTATTTCTCCCTTTCGGCGGCAGAGCGGTGGAGCCGAGGAACCTCCTCATGGGACGATTTCTGACCCCAAACACACTTCAATATGGGATTGTTATTGCTTTCTAAAACCAGCCATAAAGAATAGGGTATGTTCAATCACAAAAGCCTGGCTGCAGCAATCGAGATGTTAAAGCTGGCTCGTTATGACCGCTGTGATCCTTATTAATTTCTTGGACTCCAGCCCTTTTGCAGAATGTGGGCTGCTTCTCTTGCGACACCGTCGGGCAGTGACGGGTGAACATCTGGAAGGCTGGTGATACCAGCCTTTCCCACATTACCAGTTCAAACCATAATGCAGAAAATACTGCAGTTTTTCTTACAGACAACGTATAGAAAATATACGAGCCCCCGGGGTAAACCCTCACGTACTTCAGCTGCATGGGACAAGCACAAACCCATCCGAGGTTCATGACTCTCCTACAAGAAGAAGATTAACTTCAGGTAGTGGCATGTGAGGGGACACAGCTTGCAAACCATGGGAGATATGACATCCAAAGGAAGGCAGGAGTGAACCCGAAACGCATTTTCTAGGTATGACTGGATGGCTTTCGAACGGAGGGGAGCACTCCTCTGTGACTTGCACAGTTTGTGTCATAACTTTAAGGTACTAAAATTATTGTTGTTTCCCCACACACAAGGATCTCCCCTTAATTGTCCACATAGAGAATTTAAATAGTTCAACATGGAGTTGAATTCCTCATTTAAGTGGTTTGTGTCTTTATTGGATATTCTCTTACATGTGCTTCATTATATCAATAACAGTAGGAAATTATTGATTTTTCTAAAGCCATTAAGTTCAATTAGCTTTACAATTCAAATGGAAAAATGGTAAATTACCTTCATTTGATGCTAAAAACAGTAAGAGGAAAAAGAAGGATAATACCCTAATTTGTGAAACATGTGAGCAAAGCGGTAAAGGTAAAACAAACAAATGAATATTAGCATAACAGCTCTAATCAGCACCGTTTGGCATTTAAAAGTGGCATCATTATGCTTACTGGACTGTGTAGCAATAAGTAGTTGTGATGTTGTTTACCCACTTAATCTTGTGAATAAATTATAGCGGAATAAATAATAAACAATAGGAAAAAGGGTGCAAAATCATTCGGAACAACTTAAGCTTCCGCTTACCCTCGGCCCAAGGCGCACACAGCATACCCCAAAAATTGTTGAATATGGAAACATATGGAAATATGGGGAAGTTGGAAACACAGACCCCAACCTCCCCAGCGTCTTAGGAGACCAAGCTGGGCAGGTCCCAGCCCAGCCCCACCACCTGGAGAGGGCAGAGGAGGAACCCCAGGACATCGGTGAGGATGATGCACAGATGACGCACGGCGCACGCCACGTGCACGGGAAGCGCTGGCTCTCGTCAGTGCACTCCACCTGCTGTTACAGTAGGTCTGTCCTCCCCGTGAAAGAGCATTTTAAATTTTTTTTCCCCCTTTTTTCTTATAATTTACCTCATCAGAAAACCCCTGTTTTATTTTTAAATCAGTTTCCTATATTCCTATTCACTCAATCCATTCCCTCATTGGAAACCCCCTGTTTTATTTTTAAATCAGTTTCCTATATTCCTATTCACTCAATCCATTCCCTCATTGGAAACCCCCTGTTTTATTTTTAAATCAGTTTCCTATATTCCTATTCGCTCGATCCATTTGCTACAAGCTTTTGCATCAGCGGGAATTTCAACGGCGCGCACAGGAATTTTACTGCAATACACAAGCATCACACAGGATTCTGTAGAAACCAAACTCCATTACCCAGCCTAGCTTCTGCGTGAACCCTGCCTATAAAACTCAGGGGTATGCAGATCCATGAATTACGAACTGAAAGTCTCATTTAAAAATCCATTAAAGCATACGCTGCTGATCAACTAATATATGATAAGCCAGCTGATTTAGAGTGGATTTTACTTATTAATTTTACAGGAACATCACATTTTTGCTGCTGTTCACAAATACTACACAAAAATCCAAGCAGAGATAAGACCAATGAAACAGTAAAATAAAACCAAGCATGCGGTGAATGAAATAACCTTTTTGTAAAATTTATACCTAAATTGGTGTTTTAAAAGTTTACTGGAAAACCATAGCAAAATTGTATCATTTCATTTCAGTTCTTGCTCTCAGAAGACCAGATTCAAAGCTTTTAGCTTTTTTTTTTCCCCCCCCAGTAGAAATCATAACTGGTTCTTTCTCTTGTTTACTTCAGCACCAAAAAGAACTTTTCAGCAAGCTTTGGGTTGCTGTTCCTAATGCAGATTCTCCAAGGAGTGTTTCTCTCCATCCGGCTGGACTTGCACACGCTTTGTAGGAAATTCAGGGAGGAATTCCAGGGTTACGACAAAGCATACGCTACCTGACGTGAGAATATACAAAGAAATATTTTGCCTGACTGATTGACCGAGCAAGACTGAGAGCTTTAAGTCTCCTCTATTCAGTTCCTGCTGGAAGGTACCACGCACCTGGAAGGATTGGAACCAGGATCTGTAAAGCCTCCAAGAAAGCTCTTGCGGGATGCTGCCTTTCTGCCTAATACTGTTTCAGTTCCCAGCCATGCCCAGACTATTGATTTCTGCAGTGACTGCAATCAGTCATAATGAGGAAACAAGAAAGAAACCATCCATCCAGACATAAACCCACAATCAGATATTATCTGGGGCTCAGTGCTGATTTAATTTCTACTGACCCAGTCGTTTGGGTTGACTAGAGGTTTCGTGCAGGTCTAAGAGTTCACTTTGTGCCCAACAATAATCTGAGCATTATTACTGTGTTCATCATCTTCAAGGCATTCTACAAACAGCGAGAAAACCATTTTTTACTTATTTCTCTTATTCTCACCTTTTGAAATGTGTTCTTCTTATTTTACCTTTATAGGTTCATTTTGTTAATAATAAGAAAGCGCCGAGTCATTTTCTTATTCAATATCATGTTAACTAACCATTTTTTTTCTGAATAATTCACCTTTAGTGTTCGCTCCCCCAGCCTCATGAATTCCTCCACTCCACTTCATATCCAGCTGCAATGAACTTTACTGCTTAATACTATAAATCCCAGATGCATTCGTTTTCCAGATGAGGAGCATAAACTTTGAAATTACGTATTCCCAAGGCTTTTCACTACTGGCAGCCAACTGAAGAGGATGTGCTTAGTTCCTCCTCCCCTTTTCTTTCTGTCCTCTGCCCTTTCCTCACTTTTGAGCCCAGATACCTCTTCGGTTGCTTCATTTTAGCCCCACAACACTAAATGATTTGTGAAGCTGCCTCCTTTGACCTGGCTTTGTAGCACAGAAAGGTCTTCAACAGCGGTATAAAAAAATAATAATCAATTTTATAGATGGAGAAACAGAGGTATGGAGAGTGCATAGGTATATCCAGACCCAGCTCTGGAGAGCACACCACCATGGAGAAACAGGTTTCGTTCAAATATTCCCATCTGCCGTGGTCAGCATGTCCAATGGCTGCTCCTGACGCAAGATGTCCCTGGTCTTTCGCAGCCACGGGCTCTCATGTTCCCATCTGTGGGAAGGGCTTTCTTCCACCTCTGTTTTTTTCAGACACTAATGTGAAATGATGACCAGAACCAAGATATTTGTGGCTTTGTCAGCTTTTGGCAGCTTTGCTCCTGTCTGTCACAGCAGTCCATGATCTTGACCCAGGGTATTTAAAAGACTACCCTGAAGTCTAGGTTGAAGACAAAATGCTAGGCTGGTGTCCGCCTACCAAAATTCATCTGCGACTCATATCTTATTTAAAAAGTCTTTCTGTGAGCTGCACAGAACGGCTCTGCAGACTGCGTGTGCCCACGGGCCATCCTTTGGGAACTCTTTCTGCACGATGAGTTAAAGCTTACCCAGGCTGAAGGCAGATGTCCTTGAAGGCAAGCATAAGGCTGTGGAATCAACTGCACAGCTTAGGAGAAAATTCACACCCCTCCACCCCAAATGCAGGATGCAAACCTTGACTCTCCCTGCTTTAACTTCAGTATACAGCAACTGATGCATTAAAAACCTAAAAGAAACTCCTTCTCCCGCCTCAGCAAAGATTGCCACAATAACAAAACCAACCAAACAAAAATGCTATTAAAATAAAATACTCCATTGCGTCTCTTCCTGGGGAGAGCTGACAGAATAAACACCACATGGCAGATGCTAGTCCCGCTGCTTAACGCGCTACAGGACGGCACTCTCACGTGACAGGGATGAAACCGGTCTCTGGCCGACAGAAAACAAACTAGGGCAGACAGCAAGAACCATCCCAGGCTGAAGTTTCTGGCCCGGGGCTGCCTCTCATTAAAACTATGCAAAAATTGTCACTTCAACATAAAGCTAAATGCAATTCAGCACTATTGACTCAATTTGGTACGGTTTTTTTTTTTTTTCTAAGCCTGACACTGGAGGGGAACCTTCTAGTGTTCCCACAGACAAGCTGAACTAGATCTGCAGAAAGCCCCTAGTTGGGGAGGTCTGCAGAGCTGTCAGGCCACTTTATTTGCTCTTTACTATAAGATGCTCGTCTTGTGCAAAGAATCTTTGCAGGTCTCGTACTATGAAGTCTTTTTGCCAATCATTTTATTCCACTTCCCCAGTATGGTCACACTATCGATTTCTTTCTTTACTCATGCGATCGTTAGTAATGGGAGAATAACAAAGCATCTATCCCAGATTTCAAACCTGCAATCAGATCTCTTCTAGGCTTCGCCATCAATTTAATTTCTAGTAAACATTTCCAATCTTAATCGCTGAACGTGTGGCTTTTGTAGATGTCAGGAAAATATTTCCCATTTAACATTTTGCAAGAGCCTGTGTGTAACAATTGATTTCCAGGCGTCAAGTTGTAATGATGAAACAAGTGTTATCTCTCGACCGAGCCCAACATGAAAATCTAATGCCCAGTGGCAAACCCAGCCCAGCACTACCTACATCTGCACTATCACTGCTCTTATTTCTCATTCAACTGATATATGAGTTTCTCATTAGCTCCTGGCTGTGTTCCCTTCATCTTTGATACCTTCAGCCACATTTCAAGAATACAGACCTCTGTAAGCTCAACACAAGCCAGCAATGTGCGAATGGAGCCCAGAAGGCCAACTGCATCCTGGGCTGTGTCAAGAGAAGTGTGGCCAGCAGGTCAAGGGAGGTGACTCTGCCCCTCTGCTCCACTCTGGTGAGACCCCACCTGGAGTGCTGCAGCCAGCTCTGGAGTCCCCAACAGAAGAAGGACATGGACCTGCTGGAGCATGGCCAGAGGAGAGCCATGAGGATGGTCCGAGGGCTGGAGCACCTCTCCTATGAGGAGAGGCTGAAAGAGTTGGGGCTGTTCAGCCTGGAGAAGAGAAGGCTCCGGGGAGACCTTATTGTGGCCTCCCAGTACCTAAAGGGGGCTGCAGGAGAGCAGGGGAAGGGCTTTTTACTGGGGCATGTAGTGACAGGACGAGGGGGAATGGCTTTAAACTGGAAGAGGGCAGGTTTAGATTAAACATTAAGAAGACATGTTTTACTTTGAGGGTGGTGAGGCGCTAGAACAGGTTGCCCAGAGAGGTTGTTGAGGCCCCTTCCCTGGAGGTGTTCAAGGCCAGGCTGGATGTGTGGATGTCCCACCTGGTCTAGTGGGAGGTGTCCCTGCCTATGGCAGGGGGATTGGAACTCCATGATCTGCAAGGTCCCTTCCAACCTAAACCATTCTGTGATTCTATGATAATTGTATGGAGGGAAGGAGGGAAGGAATTGTGCTTAAAAACAATGAACCAGCACTTAACGTCTTTGGGGACCTTCTCCCCACTCAAAGCACTTATCCTTCTGGAACATCACCTTCATATTTGTAAACTGGGATTCTATTAGACCTGGGCATGCCACCTTTCCCTCATTACACATATAGACATTTATATATACAAACGTGCAAGACAAGAAGGTGTTTGACGGAAGTCTGCCCTCCGGATAGCAGCATTCCACCTTTGTATTGCGTAGGGCATATTGCAGCACTGGGGCTTAGCCTTTCTCCTACAGAAATTGCAGTGCCCTTTCCCACTAAATTTCTAAATCAGTGTTGTCTCCACCTCCAAAGCTTGATGTTACCAATGTTTTATTGTTGAGTCAACAGCAATCGCTTTTTCTTGGCAGGTTTTATGATTTTTGACCAGAAAACAAAAAAGTTGAAAGAAGTCACCCTTCTGCTGAAGAACTGAAATAGCCTAAAGAAGAAATATCTACTCTTTAGCCATTGTTAATTAACTACCTGATCTATGGGAACAAGTGTTTGTACATACGCACAAGGGGCCTGAAGAACATGGTTATGTGGAAGTGGAGGGTGACAGGAAGAGAAACATCAAGAACAGAGAAGCATTGCACAAACAGGAGTATTCAGCGGTTCCTGAGGAGCTGGAAGAGAAAAAGAAATAACGAGAATAGATGTATTAAAAAGCGAGCAAGTGCTTAAGCAATTGTGATGAAATATCCTATAAAAGGCCTCAATAGTTAAAAGCAAGCAATGATTGGTCTCTGCACAGCGACCAAAGTTCACGTGCTCTGAATCACATGGATCTAGGTCCCTTCCAATGCAGGATTTCCCGACCAGATGTCACACTGGGGTTCCCATTTGGGAGAAAAAGCAGCTTTTTCTCCCTTATTTTTATTTTTGATAAGCAGGGCAGGCTGGATTCACCATCATTTCACAGAAGCCTGAATGTATCTCTGAAAGAAGCGCTCCGGTTCCAGCACAAAGCGTCGAGCCTGATTAAAGGGTTGCTGAGTGACATCCTTTGGCCCCGGCTATGCAGGAGGCAGGACTTGACGATCATGATATAACCTCATCTGGCTTTTACCATCTGTGAAGCTGCGAAGCGTAGCCTGAAAGAACCAGAGTTTCTGAACATTCGTAAAGTCTAATTGTATCTGTATCCAACCTAGCATGACAGCTGCACGTGCTAGAAGAATAGCCAAATCTAAAATAAAATGTGTTTCTCGTGACAGTCTCCCAAAGGCCATTATTTGAAGGGCAGTCCCACTGCAGATACACCAGAGGTAGTGGCTCGGCTGCAGCATCAGTATATACCAGCCTGTTTTATGCCTGGTTTATATAAACAGAGGCCGGTAGATCCTAAGGTGGCTCTTCCATTGAATCAACCACAATCACAGTCAGACAAATAGCATTTAACATTATAGATGATGTAATTCCACTGGGATGCAGTTAAAATGAGTCCCAACTCACTTTCCCTAGAGGGATGCAATTTATCTGGGCTTACAGCTGTTGCATTCACAGGATAAGATTATAAAATAATCCTTTCAGGAGCATTAGGAGATACGGGTGGCCGAAGCAATAGTGTCACGCTGCTGTCCCGGGAAACGGTCGAACTGGGAACGTGATTTGGGGAAATGAGCGTGTGTCCTGCAGGACCTCTACGAATTTCAATGTGCCTGCTTGAAAGGCTTGGCTTCTCCAAACGCTGGGAATTGGGAAGGGAGCCCACTGCATGACCAAGCATTTCCATGAGAATCAATAGTAAAATGAGCAGAGGAAGAATTTAATGGAAACATAACATGAACCCAGTGGGACAGAATTACATTCCCGCCATGCTCTTCTGTAAACGTAACACTTCCATAGAGCTGGTGCAAACCCTTGCACCTCCATAGTCCATGAACGCATTGACGATTCCCAGCAGGTATGGATTTACTGCCTATTATTCATTCCTCCTTAGTAATAATATCAATTTAGGTGTTAGTTTTTGTTTTGACTCAGTGCTTAGCAATCAGCAGGGCGATAAAGCTATTTAAATGGAAATACTATTCAAATGCACAATCACCTGATTGGAACACGAACAGCTCCTGCTCCTGAACATTTCTCATATAATAGCTGCTTTTTCCCTCATTAAATGCAAAAATCTGATTAACATTTAGATCACACGTGCTTTACTTACAGCAATTAGGACCAGATACTAGAGTTTTGTTAAACTATGTAGGATTTCTATGCTTTATCATGAAGGGAAGAACAAAGAAGCTCCATAACACTACATCTGGTCCTTTCTACCGCTTCTGTTATACGCGCACGGTCAAGGACAAACGTTAACTTTAAAGAGAAGTCTGCAGGGACAAACTTACTGAGATAAAAATTGCACACTTGGATGAACTCAGCTTTGTAATGTAGTACAATGATTGGTAACACTGTAATTCTGTATATTTGCTGGCAACACCCAATTAAACAGTCTAAGGGGTTACAACAGCTACAGATTAGGAAATAGCTGCTAGAAAAACACGTTATGTGGCCTGAAAATGAAAACCCTTTTTGTTCTGATCAAAAGATAATAGTAATCTGCAATTCATAAGGTTCAATTCAAGTTAGAAAGGATCAGATCTCAGTTGTTCTAAAAGCTTCAGAAATATAACTGAAGAGGTAATTCATGATGTCCACTGCATTATTTTTCTCAAGCCATGTTGTCACATACTTCACAAGTTGTCAGGCTGTTCAGCGAATGCTAAATATACAGCCCAGCCCTTGCAAAAAAGTAGTACAACCAGAATTAAACAGCAAAACAAAACAAACCGCATCGGAAGAATCCCCAAGTACGTTAACGTTTCCTGCCACAGTCCTGACTGGTCCCAAAAGAGATTCCAATAATTTTAATGAAGCATTTCCCAAAATTAAATCCCACCCTAACGAGTGGGATGGAATCATGTTTCCCAGACAGCGGGTCCCGACACTGCTAGTTTTCCCGCAGCGCAGGCGCGGCCCATGGTTTCCTTGCCTTGTCCCATCAGGAGCTCAGCAGAACTGGCGCCTTTCCATGGAACTCGCCACCCTCAGCGCCACCGCAAAACTGACAGCTTCCAGAGAGGCAGCCACCCCCCTCCACGGGTGAAGGATGCACAGACCTCACAGCCCCACCGATTCAGAGCACGGACTACTATTTTTACCGGTGATCGCCTTCTTCGGGCAGTGACCTCTTAGGTTTGTCGGGGTCTTGCAGCCCGGAGACCCCCGCCAGCGGCAGAGCAGCTGCATGGCGGAGGTCCAGCGAGTCTGCCGCATCCCATCTCGGAGACTTTGCCCGTTCAGCATAAAGCTGAGCTGCACCACACAGCAGACCCGATCCCGGTCCCACACGCCAGACATGCCGCTCACACAACCACCAGGTGCGCACGTGCAGTGTATCCGATCCGAGACATGCAGGACCTCTGGCACGGACATCCCAGCGCTGCCCAGGCTTTGACGCGCGTGCCAACAGCAAAAGCAGAAAGTCAGTAATTGCACTGCCAGAGATCTAATGGTTTAGTTCCTTTGGAACACTTCACCAGAAATGCCGTTTATGCCATGCTTGCTCCTTGCCCGTGCCACAGGCAAACCAGGCAGAAAGTTACTCTCGTCTGTTTTCTTTTGATGTGCCATCCTAACCCCCGCCATGGTCTGGAAACACAAAATGCTGTTTTCCACGTATTTATAAGGGATTGAGCAGGCATGCACATGTGGTGGAAAAGTTCTCTCCACAACACGCAAAACCAGGTTTAAAACCAACGCAAATCCATTTTCTCTCTTTACGGGTCACCTTTAATCTTGTATACAAGCGCTTACTCAGGTCAAGGTTGAACTGATCTAAGAAAAGGACTCGGAGTCCTTTGAAAGGGACTGTGAGTACAGTCTTGTGTTTGCATTTAATTAATCAGCTGAAGCTTTCAAATCTGTACTATTATCTCTTTAATAGACGGGTACCCTGAAGGCTTTTGCAGAGAGCATGGCAGCCCATGGGGCATGCTGATGCAAACCACCGCCAGCCGCAATTCCCAGATCTGTGGCAAATCTACATGACGTGAGGCACGTGAACAAAAGAGCTCCAAATTTGGGAGACTAAATATTAATTGATGGTAAACAGAGTAAGATCTAGTGGCGGTGATTAGCTTCCCCAGTTGCTTTACGGGTAATGTTGGTGGTGGTTAATGAACTGTGTCTTTTTTTTTTTTTAATCCTACAGATGTCCGGTGTGGAAGAGCTGTTCCTCAGACAGTTCCCAGATGAACAGCCTGGTGAATGTCTAACTTCCCACGCAGTCTGTATTCCTCAGAAACTAATTAGTGATATTTCAGGAGCTGTGAATGATAGAAAAGTCTCCTTTATTTATTTATTTATTTGAGAGATGTTAATAATCTAAATCAGCTCCCACACTCCCTTTCCTCACCACTAACCCGATGCCCACCAAAACGCCTGGAGGGCAGGCAGGAGGTGCCTTGCATTGGTCTCCAGCCCAGGAGCCAGCTGCAACTTCCCTTTCTCAACAAGACCATGGAAAAACCAGGAAACATGCAGAAACAGACAGGTAAGATGCAACCTTGTTGATCTCTGCGCTTTATTACCTGCAGCCCAAAGGCAGCAGCAGCTTCTGGCTTGGGTGAAAAGTGCCAGTGAGCCATTGTGCTTTCCACCATGACAGGTACAGATTTGTAAGGGGACCAGCAGCATTCCCAGTAGCAGCTCTTGTGGCATATGGACATCTTGCATGACCCAGCTGAGATGGCATAACAAGAGAAAAGGCACTGCTCCCCCCCTCCTCCCCCCCCAATAACCAACCCCGCTAGCTCTAGGAGAAATTTTGGATTGGGAAGACAAAATATTTCCTCTGTCAAATTTGCAGTTTTGTAAGCAATAAAACCCGAAGGAACCACTGGAACATCTTGACTGGTCTGCACTGAATAGGACACAGGACTTGAACACAGTCGCTGATGGAGAGTGTCACACCCTACAGTAAGTTGTGGCAACAATTTCAATTATCCTCCCTGTTTAAAACGTGTGTCTTGTTTCTAGTTTGCAAGAGGCTCATGCTTTCTTGGGACCATTGGCAGGATCAAGCTTTATTGCCCACGGATGAGTGGACACCCTTTGGAACAAACCAGCCCTGACAAAAGGACAAAGGGCTTCTCCTCCTCCTGCCTTTTCTGCCATTCATTTTGGCTCTCTGAGCTCCAACAAGGCAGCGGTCGTGGATGCTTTGCTGCTCCTAGCAATCCTTTGCCCAAGGCAGTGGGATGTTCCATCTAAAGATGAGGAGGAACTTCTTTCCTTTGAGGGTGGCAGAGTCCTGGCACAGGCTGCCCAGAGAGGTGGCAGAGTCTCTGACTCTGGAGACATTCCCAACCCACCTGGACGCCATCCTGTGCAACCTGCTGTAGGTGGACCTGCTCTGGCCAGGCGGGTTGGACCAGATGATCTCCAGGGGTCCCTTCTGATCCCGGTGATTCTGTGAAGGCAATTAATGGCCTTGCTTACGCTTACAGCTCTGACTCCACATCTGGCCCACCTGTAGACAGCGTGCATCTTCTCGTGGACAAAAGCAGGATAAAACAGCACCAATTTAAGTAGCAGAGAGGAAGGAGCAAGACAACAAGGGCCCTAGTTGAGTTAAATTAGTTAGCCATCAGGCACTTCCCTAGCAAAGCACATATAATAGCCTTTTGACATGTTTATTTCAGAAAACGCCACTTGTAGTTTGCTGCTGCCACATGAAGCATCGTCTCACCTTGACAAACCACTGTCAGCAGTCAGTCAAAAAAATCACTCCTGCACCCAAGGCATTGGGCAGCCCTGCAAGAAGATTTTTCCCCCACCTGCCCAAGTCCCTTTCCCTCCCTCCCCAATAACCAAGCTACTTAACACAAGGAAAAGGTCTCAAGGAGATTTCCTCCAGTCCTGCTGTTCCCCATCCATCACTATACTGCTCGGTGTGCTGCAAAGGCCTGCAAAATGTCTTCTTCTGAGCCTGTTTCACTTCACCTTGCCCAGTAAAAGTTCCCTCCTTCCCCCTGAGAAATAATTAATGAGATGGCGGTTAGCAAGTCGCTAAACACAGGGGGAAAAATACCCCAAACCAGCCTCTGAGAACTCATCACCCAGCTATTATTTATAAACCAAGATGTGAATTAGTACCAAGCAGTGGGCTGAATTTGGGATCTGGCTCCCCTGAAACCCTGCATCGGTGGGGTACCACGCACCCTCTGTCTCCGCTGCCGTCCCCAGAAGCCGAGCAGAACCCAGGCTCTTCCAGAATAAGCCCTTGCATACAACCGTGTGAAATCAATAGGCACTTAGAGTAATTTTCTGTAACAATAGCACATCACATGATAAACGCAGCAGTTCAGAGGAAGAGATGACTTTTTTATTGCTACATCCAATTTATCATTTAGTCTTTCCACAGAATGGATTCAAAACAAAACCATGTGCATTTATGAGAAAGCTTCTAAGAGAAACAGCATCAGCTAAAAGATGGAAGAAAAAAAGATGTTGGGGGTTTCTAACCCTGCTGCCCCCCCGCCGTCTTCTGTTTTGCCTGCAGGAAACTGAATGGTTTGACTATGGCTGTATTATCCTCAGAGGAGAGAGAGGGGTTGGGAAAAAAAAAGAAAAAAAAAAAAGCACCTGCCTTGCCCAAATGAAATCCAAACTTAAGGTCAATTATTAGCAAAGACAAATCTTTCTGTCATTTTCACAAGTTAGAAAAATCAAAGCAACTTTGATACCTGACTTGTCTCCACGGCCATCTAACTGCTGGGAAAGCTACCAACTAACCTGTCAGTGCTCTGTAGGGTTTTTTTCCCCTCATTAGCACTGCAGGTGAAGGGCATAACCAACACTCCTTCAGTAGAAAACCCTGCAGCCCTCACCATGTGCCCACCACTTGAAAAAAACATGGCTTCAGTTCCCTGCTCTTCCCAAGAGGACTCATGTCATCGCTCCTGCCTCGAGCATGGCAGCTCCTGCTGTGGCTCCTCCCGCTGCAGCTCTACCTCTTCCAACTACGCTTTAGCAGGAAAACAAAAAAGAGCAAAAGTGACCCCACCTTTCAAGAAATAACTGTAAATACAGAGTTCAGGAGGGTGTCAAGGCTGTGAATGGTGCAGGATGGGACAATGGAGAACCTGCCTCAGGAGGCGTTTCTGCGTACAACTCTCATATCAACGTCTGTGAGGCACCAGCTCTCCCTGTAGTAACACCTCAACACCTAATTTTGGGCCCTAAATTCCTCTCCGACTTCTAAAAGCAAACATTAAAGAGGAGGAATTCTTTCTAGCTTTGACTCCACGGAGCATCCTTGCTCGCTCTGTTTCTCCTTTAAAAGCGAAAGCGTTCAGCAGAACATAGCTTCCAGGAATCGCCGCATTAGAGAGCGAGGTCAGAGGTCTCACTTTCAAAGCGTGCCTTTTACATTGAAAACACTGGGAAGCACGCTCTGTTCCAGCAGGGAGGGAAAATAAGGTTGGTTGGAAGACCATTCATGCTAGATTTGTTTTCCCCTACAAAGGTTCTGGCAGGGCCAAGGCAATATATTTGCAGCCCCGTAAATCCATAAATGTTGACAAAGATATTATTTGGGATCAGCGGACTTTGTTCTTTCACCTGAGAACAGATTCCCTTCTGCTCCTGAACAGAACAGCTCCCTCAGCTACCCCCAGGAGCTACCAAAAGGATCTACCGCCAGGACACCACGTTGTCCACATCAGAGCTCCTGCAGAAACCGCTCCACGCGGAAGAGAGAGAAGGAGCAACCAGCCACCACGCGGAACTTAGGATCCCAGGCACGCGCTCGCTCTCTTTGGCAGAGTTTCACACGCTAATGAGGAAGCAGCATATGCATAACCTGCCTTAAGGACATACAGACGCAGACTACAGACTCATTATGGGATGATGACGCAACTGGAACTTCCCATTTCTGCGGGAAGAGAAAATGAGGTGTGTGTACTGCGCCGCACAGAGCTCTGGACACAAGGACAACCAGAAAACCACCCAGACCCTCATGGACACGATGCTCTCAGTCTCTAACATTCAGTAGTTTTACTAGAGGCATCTGTATTTGAGAAATAACTCACTGTTTATGCATAAGATCTTTATAACACTTTACCGACACTGCAAAAATCAGTCCCCTCCTCTTGCACTAGCAATGACCATACTTTCCAAGGGGGAAAAAAATAAAAATAAGTTAAATAATAAATAAATCAAACCTCAAATAATTCTCTCAATACAACAGTCCCTCATATAGCAAGGAAAGAAGCCCTACTGTGCCTTCCTGTCCTCCAGGTGACAGCAAGCTAAGCAGGCATTGCCAACAGCGATGATATTGTCCACACTCGCAGCCAAATGACACATGGGAGGAGGAACCGCTTGTCTTTGGGTGGAAGAGCAGGAACAAAGGCTTGCCAGTATGGTGCTTTTAGGGGAAGTTCCGTGCTTTCCCTTGGGAAAGGCCTAGTCATTTGATTGCCAAAATATATTTAAGGATTGCTACCCAAAATAATTTTTTCTGCTACTGTACCATATGCTTGTGGCTCCAACCGGACTAAAAAAAACCCAACCACACATCCTCATTACTCTACGTATGGCCAGTCGCAACTGCAATATTAAGCTGTCAGACACAATTCCCACTGCAGCCACTGCCTCGAACGCCCCCATCGGAGACGGTGCATCTCATCGCAGCCTGTACATCGTGGGAGGCTGCTCCAGGACCGCCTTTTGCCCAAGTGAATTATGGTGCACTGAAATAGGGCATACACAAGTGTCAGATTGGTTTTTTCACAGGAAATTTGATTTAAGTTCAGCTGTACGTATAAACCTTTTGTTTTAGTTCCCCACCGGGAGAGCTGATTAAATGCACAGAAAACTTAAAAATTGCTCTTAAGAGTCAGTTCTCCGGTGCCGTGGAAACCCCCACGGCAGCTGCTCCTCACTGTACAGCCAGTGGGTGCAAACACGTTCTGCATGCCCCAAAACCGACCGCTGAAAACGCAGGCACCAGAAATGACCGTAGGATTGCATTCAATCACAGGAAAAGAAAACAAAGCAGCTGCCCACTGCCTTTATTCCGTACTAAAAACCTGCAGTCGTGACTGCACTGAAGTAAAAAGTTATTTATATGTATTTATTTTAACTAAGAATTATTTATATATTTTATTAACATTTACTGGTTTGCTTTTAAAACTTCAGTACACCTCAAAAACTTATGAAAACAGCCATCAATAGCTCCAGACTGAATCTCAGCTGGCTTGTAGAATGGCTGAAGAGTTGAGTCAACCCTGACAGACCTGGATCCTCCAGCTTTTTCTCTTTCTTCGCTTTTCATGGGCTAATGCAAGAGCAAAAGCTTTGCTGTCATGCCCATTTGTGCCAGTGCTGCACTAACACAGACCAAAGTCCTTGCTCCCGACAGCCCAGCATCAGGAGAAACTGATGAGCAAGTACATAGAAACACGGGGGTAAGATTCCACAACAGGCGCTAGCACAAAGGCAAACCAGTATCTCCTGAGGTTTTGCAGGCACAAAGGTTAGTTTTCAGAAGGGAAGCAAAAGGTTGTTTTGCAGATCCATATGGCAATTTCCTCCCCCCTGAGTAACAGCCCTTATGAGGTGGCGTTAAATATTTATTTGAAAATATGTATTGGCATTACGTTTGAGTCGGAAGAGTATTCATCACAGTAGGCTGCGAATCCACGACGAGGTCTCCTAAACCCTAAAGTAAAGGGTGGTGCTACAAGATGATTTCCAGCATTGAGGGTGATGGTATTTTTCCCCTGAAAAGCACTACACGTGTGTGGATACATGTCATTTTCCCCTCCCCCAGAAAGGGTTGGTTTGTTGGTTTTTTTTTTTTTTTCCTTAAGAAAGCAGCCAGAAACGGTGATGTTATCTTTGGGTAGAGAAACACAAAGAACTTTCACTTTATTTCCAGCTGGATAATCTTCCAGGACATCAATACCCACTAAAACGTTTAGAACAATTTATATACTCTTTATACTCTCTAAAAAGGAAACAGCCTTTAAAAGCTGAGTTACACACTATAATTACTCTAATTCTCTGCATCTGGCATTCAAAAGAACCCAAATTAAACACCACAGAGCACCTCAAGTGCATGCACGGAGCAATGAAGGTGGAATTAACTCCAAATTAAATGGGACGTCTTCAGAGACTATCGAACCACTAGTCAAAGTGCATAGATTAAAACCTTTTTACATTAGTGCACAGATTATTCCTCTTAGGGCAAGGTAAGAATTTCGAGAGTTTACTTCAACACTTCATAACCCTTCTTGGACTAGAGAAATGCTTAAATTGGAAAATCCTGGAGCTAAACACTGTAAATATTGGAGAAGTTCTAGGTTGGATCAGCTCCAAACTCTGCAGCTTAGAATTAACCATTGATCTTCTGGTGACTAAAGACCTTTCTGCCTTGCCGTTACAGCAGAGGCAAACACAACCAGTACAGCGCACACAGCCACGACTGCTCTGACCCACTGGACATCTACCATGCAGTGATATTAGAAGCTGTGGTTTAATTCCAAATATGCGAGTAAGGGAAGCTACAGAGCAAAGTCTTCTGGGGTTAAAGGTGTGATATAGCACACTCAAAATAAAGGCTTTAGGAAGGAGCTGCTACATTCTTTATCCTCAGTGTAATCCAGCCGATGACTCAAACGTCCCACGACCAGCAGGTCTAGATTTGAAAGCAGCGTGTCCAACACGGGTCATGTCAGACGCACGCGCTGTTTCCGCTCAATTGATCTGTGTGGATGCAGCAGCTTCTTCCCCACTAATCCAGCGTCAGACACCCAAAAACGTGGAGGATTGCTGCCTACAGAAGATTTATGGGTCTAATAATTTAGTCCACGCGCTTAAAACTGAATGGGGCTGATGTTAGTTCAAGGATGCTCAGCTGCACCCTGTTCTCCGTGCAATCATGATACCTAGAAACGCGCAACTACAGAGAAGGAAGCAGAAGGACAGTCTTCTTGAAGGATGCACCCAAGAGCAATCTACATCTTCGAGCTGGCAAGACAGACAGGAGGGAGAGGGGATTACAGCTGTTCCCATCACCGATCTACAAAAGGCATTGGGTCTTCAGAGGCTGAGGCATATGGCAAGTAAACCACTAGCCACAGAAATGTCTAGCGAAGGGCCACCCATGGACCACCTTCACGGCATGCCCAGGACTCTACTTCCTTGTCATCCGTCAGAAGAAGTGGTGGGAAGTGAGAAGACTAAGGAAGGGAATTCACTCTGCTCTAGCTTGGGGTTATGCCATAATTTGCAGCTGCTTCACCATGAAGACAAGAAGAAAGAATCTATCACTGAGAAGACCAGTGGGGAAAAAAAAAATAAAAAATAAAATAAAAAAATCACACTTTTCCACCTGGGAACAGATTGTGGGTCAAGTGAACTGTACTAACGTCACAGAGCAGCCCGGTCACAGCAACCTGCAGCACATCCTAGTTCATCAGATTTGCAAATCTTATTGATTTATCTACATGGCTCTTTATAAACAGTCATCCTACTACCCTCACAGAAATAGCAACAGCTAATAGATTCTCAGAGGACAAATAGCTGGAAGAAACTATCTGGGGGATGAACTTCCATTTAGTGAGCACAGAAATCTCATTCTAGAAGTCTTGAGTGTAATTATAGCATTTCTTCTCGATACTCTCCCTTTGCAAGACTACGGCTATTGTGCGCGTGTAACCAGAAGCCATTACAACAAATTGGTTAATTTTAACGAACGTGCTCAATATGACGTCTAACAATACAGTGTATTGTTAATATGAGGACAGGGCATACGAACTGTTGAGGAGTTCAGAGGAAAACTGGGGCTGCCCTCTGCCGTATGTTGCCTGTGCCTATAGCCAAGAAAGATGCAAGTGAAGCTATGTATATGTGAATGCAGAGGTAGTCCCCGGTCCTCCGTTTGGTGTCAGATTATTTCATCCGATTTAAATGTCATTCTGCTACATGTGCTTTAATATATTGTTTGCTGTAATGCACTGATGATAACATTTGCGATGAAGGCAACATCATCCAACCACCTTTCTCATCTGTTCCTTTTCCATCTTGTCAGTGTACAACCATGGAGGTTATTTCGCTGCATCTTTTTATATTTCATGCTTTGTATGTCCATAGGCTTATCTTGCTTTGCCATAAATTGTTCAACATGCTTATCTGTCTACGCTCTTAATCTATGTGATGTATTCCAAAGTATTATAGGTTGCTTACCCCCTCTGCTCCAACTCCTTATTTCCCCATTCTGTATCACAGGGTGTTTTTTTCTTATCCCGCCACAAATTCCCCTTTCCAGGTTATTAACATACGAAGCGTTTACAGTTCCTTCTGTTGTTTCTATGCCAATAACTCAAAGTCACTTCAAGTCGTCCAAGTGGAATCCTACCCTCTGAAGTAGAGACTAAAGACACCTGCCCTTCTCAGCTACCAGAGCAAGACGAGCCTTTGAGCGCTACGAGGTCTAAAGACTACTTTACCCAAGTGCTAACATATTTTGACTTTTTTAGCTACTGACATTGGTTCCTAAAAAGAATTAATTAGACACTGCATGCGATTATGTAATTCTAAATGAACACTAATTATCCTGATTTAAAAGTTTACTAAATATATCTTATTTAGGCTCTTACAGAATTTCTGACTATCTCATTCCAGAATCAGATTTAAAAGCAGATCTAGATCCTGTTTAAGAATATATTCCCCCTAAGGGCCTTTGAAAATTTACCAATGCCTTCCCATACCTAAGACAATGCAATTCTACAGTTTTCTCAATCCCAAGTCTTTTCTGTTAATTCATTCTCTGAAGTTTTCCAATATAGATTTTAATGCTTAAGCATTGTAATTTCTGGCATGATTCCCCCTCCCTCCCCCTTCATTCCTGCTTTCTTTTAAAAGCTCAGAAATTTACATCAATTTCTTATGGCATTTATCTCCCATTTCCCTGGCAACAAAGAGACAAAGAATTATTACTTTTTATTTAGGCACTAAGTAATGAAACCGGTCCTATTCAGCAAAGCATACATGCACACGCCTGTGTTACATCAACATACTTAAACAGTATTTCACTCTGGCCTTAGATAGTAAATAACCTTTACAAGCTCTTGAAGCCCTGACATTTTACACTCAAGGATTTGACAAATGCCTTATTATTTACATCTATCTTTTATGCACCTTCCTTCAGTCTCCACATCTGCCTTCCACACCGTATTTATTCCTTCTCTTTGCTTCATAACATTCTTAATCACTGTGTTTTATTCTTAATACATGCTTTATTTACACTTTGATTATTTTTACTGTCCCCCCGTCGTTGTATAGAGGGTATTTTAAATGGTTCTAAGCTACCTGATTGATAAGACTCAAAACAGCTCAACACACGATGCTTTATCTCCAGTAGCCTTTAGCTTCTCCGTTATATCCATCGCATCTCACTCCTGTTCATCTGCTCTTTACTATGTTCTTCCAAACTCTGGTCAATGGAATTTGCACACCCTTATTTCTCTTCCCGTTGGCTGTACCCTATATTCATCCATCCAGAGCATTTACAGACACTCATCACTGCACATCTAAATGCCAATTGATTAAATTACAGCCGGTATTCTTTGGATACCCTCTCACCTCTTCATCCAATTGTGTCCTGGCACTACTAGAAAATGAAAGGTCAGACGCTGCCCCTAATCTGTTTGCACAACTCCCGGTGGAGCCCAGGGTGACTCACTCCTACACAAGGTCTTCCAGCCTGTCACCCTGTTACAAGAGTGTTTTACAGCAGATGAAGTGAGCCCAACAACGAACCGCATCGCCGCCACGGCACGAGGCAGCGTCCCTGTGGGCATTAAAGGGACACTCGTGGCCCATCCCACGCACTGACAGCCCCCAGTCCTGCAAACACTTCAGCGCAGGGGCCCCAGATATATGCAGGACCCCCTGTGGCCAAGCACGGTGTGTTGTAGTCACACACCTCCACCATATAGAGGACAGGGAGCCTGCCAGTGTGGAGGTGTCTGCACGTGCCAAACCTCTTCCAGAGGGAGGGCGGAAATCGCAGGCGGCGAAAACTACACAAAGTTGTGATGGAAATGGAAGATAAGGGAGGATGAAGAGTCCAAATGTGCATCTCGGCATGCTGAATGCTGGTAGAATCATAGAATTGTGTTGGTTGGAAGAGACCTTTAAGATCATCGAGTCCAACCGTTAACCCAGCACTGGCAATGTACCACTAAACTGTGTCCCTCAGCATCCTTTCCAGCCAGGTTTTAATGCCTGCAGGGATGGCGATTCCACCACTGCCCTGGGCAGCCTGTTCCAATGATTGACAATCCTTTCGGAGAAGAAATTTTTCCCAATACCCAATCTAAACCTCCCCTGGTGCAACTTGAGGCCATTTCCTCTTGTCCTATCACTTGGGAGAAGAGACCAATCCCCACCTGGCTACACCCTCCTCTCAGGCAGTTGTAGAGAGCAAGAAGGTCTCCTTCAGCCTCCTTTCCTCCAGGCTGAACAACCCCAGTTTCCTGGGGTGAACCGAGCTGGTCACAGCTCACCAGCTAGGGAGAAAGCTGGCACAGCCACGCTGGTCCGCACGCATTCGAGGACAGACAACATTCCCTCCCCAAAGGGCTCGCATCGGTTTTTTGACTTTGCATTGAGCTCCATGCCCTACAAACCCCGTGTGAGCTCCAGCCTGGGAGGGCACAGCTCACCCAACGCTACCCCCTACCTTCTTCCCTGCCAGGGCAGCCAGATGCTGCAAACTCAGGGCATCCCCGTTCGCCGCAGCTGGCGCCGTGCAAGCCATGCCCCCATCAGCAGCTCCCTTTTAAAGATGCTTTTAACCACAGCTGGGGGCCACCGGCCTGGAAATACCACACGGCTGAACAACAGCCACCTGTAGCAGCACTTTCGGCACATACAGAGCAACTTCTTTAAAAAAAATAGGGCCATCGTAGACAGGAGCAAAAATCACCACCATCACTTTCCAGTTAAGAGTAGCAGTGCCGTCTAGACCACAACCCCATAACAGAACAGTGTTAATATATCTGCGCTCTCAACAGGTGCTGCCCGTGGCCTTGGGCACATAAATTACTAAATCAGGCTTCACAGGAGGTTTTTCATCACCATCTACCCACACAAAACACATTCACTGGGAAGACATTCCTGCAAGGAAGCAGCCAAGGGAAGCACCACTGCTGCTGGATCCCACCCAGCTAATATGGATTATACTCGCCAGCCACCCAAGCTAAAGTCACGGATGCTTGTACACCTAAGGATCTTGAAAACAGGGTACTAAGTGGACTACAACATTTTATTGAAGCCGTGACTAATTTTCCAACTCGTAAAGGCCAGTGGGTCTTAGTAGCCCATGCAGGCAGGGCTGTCAAAATGTTTTCATACTGCCTGAAAAAATGTAATTGCCAATTGCTCTTTCTGGGGTTGAAATTCAGTATTAAAGCCACGTATTACCCAAATACAGTTTCCAAAGGAACTGGGGATTCTAATAGTCTAATGACTGTCTCCTAGAGTTCATTTTTCACTTTTCAATAATTGGTTTTTCCGTTGCATTTGCATAGAGTACATGTAAAATTCCATAGCCCATTAAGTTAATCACAACATGAAGCTAATAAGCATGGACACGCAAAGACATACCTAAGCCCAGATCAATTTTTGAAGTGGTGATTTGAAGTTGCAGCAGAATAACTGCTCCTCGAGCCTGCCAATTTGATAGGTAAGAATGCGTTTTAAAGAATTGAAATTTTACACTGCTTAGAATAGCCTGTAGTTATTCAACACACTCATCTTGTAAAGAAATGCAAAGAAGGAAAAAATAAATAAATAAAACCCACCACACTTTGAGGAGAGGATTTTAGTGATAGTTCAAGCAATTTAACCAGCAGTTTCCCTTCTGTGTTTGCTTTTCCCTTCTCCATCCTCAGCCCAACAGCATCTCTCCTGCAACAGGCCAAGTGCATCAAGGAATGACACTCTACGGCATCCGGCTCCACGCGGCCTCATACAAGTACCCCTTTTCAGGTGCTCCTACCCACCACATTTCCAGTTACACAGAACTCTGAGGAACACCAGTGTATCAGCAGGCTTCCTCATTTCTCACAAACTGGCTTGGATTCACGTTTTTCCAGCCCCTATAGCCTGCGAGTGGCCACAAACACATGTCGTCACTCTCCGGGCTTCACTCCAGCTGGCCCGAAAACCGCCTACTGATCCCAGAGAGGTTGTCCAGCCCTGCCCAGGAGGCTGGAGACCCCTCCTAACCCTCTTCCTGGGTACGCACCTCTCCTGCCCTCGGAAAAACCAGGAGATTTTCAGGGGAAAGTTTCCACTTTGCAGAATGGTTCAGTGCCGCCAGCTTCCCATCTGCCTGCCTGGAAGGCTTTGCTCAAGCCTGTTCTTCGAAAACAAGGTTTTTGTTCTTGAAAACCATGCCTGGGAAAAACAGCCTTTCCTTCTTGTTTTGGTTTTTTTTAACTAGGGTTTCATCCTGATGCAGAATAGGATTATTTTTTTATTATTATTAAAAAAACCACCACGACCTTTCTCCTGTGTGAAAAAGGGATTTCCATTTTCTGGCAAGGTCTGTACGCCAGGACTCAAACAGAATAGATGATGTCAGAGCTTAAGAGCTTTCTGGATGATAGTTTTGTGGCGGCAGAGCTGCTCTCTTTTGAAGCTTAAGGATTTGAACGAAATTATGGGAACGTAGCCAGAGGCGGTTTGTTCAGTGTTGGCTTTAGGGGGGCGGGGGCTTGGCAAAAAAAGAGAAATCATTGCTTTTTTCAACAACAGTATTAAATACATGTGAAGGCGTTTTCTCTTTGTTTAGACCTCTTGTTTTTCTGTTGATTTGCAGAATGATACTTTCTTTAAAATATATAATAGAAATGAAGAATGGTGGTGTTGTTTGGTAGAAGGTGCATTTCCTCTGATGGGAGAAGCACCAAACCATTGGCTCAAGTGCTCCAGCTTTTCCTAGGAGCCAATGGGATTTGGCATAGGTTTCCCTTTAATGCCATGGCTACTCTTTATTTCCCTGCAATTGTTCAGATATGAAGCCTTAATTTTGTTGTTATTGTTTTTGTTAATCATGACATCATGGGTGGAAACAGGGCAAAGCAAGCAGCCCCAGAGGGAAATAAAAATCAATCCAAGCTGCTCATTAAAAGGTAAACCGTCAATAATCTTTGTCAGGCCTTTTTATCTTGGGTTTTAGCACAGTGTGATCCCTAAGGCAGCATGTGGTATTGAGATTTAAAATGGCTCCTACTTTTCACATCTCCATCAGGAAGATTAACTCCTTCGACACAGGCTGAAGTTACCCTGATTCTAATCAGCACATAAAAATGGTACAGGATTAAAGACATCATTTTGTAACAGCTTTTCTGTATCTGTGCTGACAGAGAAGGAAAAGATCAGCTTCTGAACTTGATTGAAATGGGGCAAGTGAGAAATATCTCCATAGATAGAGCCTCCACAATGAAAACTCTGATTAAAATCTGACCATGTCATACTTCAAACATTATATATAAAAAAAAAATAATTGAACACGTGTGGGTTTTTCTTAATGTTTCAATTTTTCACTTAAGCAACTGGTTATCTAATTTAGGCAAGCACTATAAAAGTTTATTTGGAAAGCTAATTTATCTAAATACTTGATAGCAAGACTAAAGATTCCTCTCTCAATTTTCTGGGAACTGAGCCTCTATAACACAACTGTATGTCTTTGAAATTAGGGTCAACTCCCATCATATCATTAACATCGGGCTAATTACAGAAGCGATAACAGCTCATTTCAGTAGGAACAGTATCATTCCATCCATGTACCACTTATTATGAAAAATTAGCTTCCCAAAGAAACATTCATTCCGTCGTTCGCCACAATGCTTTAAGCAGACTGCCAGCTATCTTTGCCTACCTGTCCTCCCCCATGGATTTACTGCATTGGCTAAAGCAGCATTCAAATTCATGGAGGCTTTTTGTTTTCCTCTTTATGTATAAGCTTCCATTGGCCAATTAAGGGGTAGGTTATGGAAAGGCATGGCTAGCGCATGCACAGATCAAGTCCAACTGTTACTTCGCGCTACAAGTAGGGATTTCCATGTGAAAACAGAGCAACAACTAAATCTGGATTCCACCCCCTCAGGCCTTCTTGGAATAAGGAACTTGGTGCACTGGAAGCGAAGACCTATAACTCCTCCGAACAGTCTAAATATTCGCTCAATAGATCCAATTACATCCCTGCAAATCTCTTTCCTAATGGGATGGCCCCAGGACGTTGGTTATTTATGATGAAGCTATCCGAGACCCCACTAACGCGCTACGGCAGCGCACCACGAAGGCAGCACACCCACCTCCACGGCTCCTGAGGGTACCGCACACCAGGAGAAGGCACTCACGTTTGTCACGCAAGCACAGAAGAAGTGACCCGAGACCCCATCATGAAGCCATCTCCCCTTTCACAAGCATCCCGCGGGGGGGTGAGTGAGCCTGTGAACTACAGACAGGTTAGTCAGGTCCGATAATACTACTGAATTTTCTAGAAACTGTAGGATCTTTAACAGGCGGAGCGCCAGAGGAAAATTAGAACAAAAACATTTCATTCTCAGTTATGAAATACTTTAAGAAAGAAGCCGACGCTTATGCTTTATCATCGTCCTACAGCCAGGTTTTCTTTATGTGACGCTTGAACTCCAGTGGTGAGGTAGGATTAAAAATAAAACCCATCATGAGCACACAAGCTTGTGATAGGAAAAAAAAACCCAACTAGTTTTGCAATGCAAGTTTAAAGTGATCACACTAAAAAGACAGTAAAACAGCAAAGGAATGCACCTTATGAGAAGCTTTACAAGAAAAGTTGTGTATTTACGAGACCTCCCCTATTTGAAAAAAGCCAAACCAAACAAAACAGCAATATCCATCTACACTGAGGTATGCACTTAGCTTAATCAACACTTTTTATTTCAGCTCATCAGTTTGAATAGAGACCTGAAAGTATGCTGAATTATTTAGCTTGTTACTGCCTGATAACCTATTAGGATAATAGTCTGCTGTATTTATAATACTGAATAGGTTCTGATTTTCCTCCCTACTTATCATGGGATGCGAACACTGAAAGAGAAATGCAAAGTTTGATAATGTTTAATTTAAGCCTGGAAGGGCCTAATTTAGAAATATCAGTAATCCAGTTGGTCCAGGGCTGGGTCCACAGAGGGATACAGGGAACCCAGGTGGGTGCCCCAGTCTGGAGCTGGGCACCGTCGCTTCCCTGGTGGTACAAAAAGAGAGAGGGGCTTAGAAACAAGAGTCTCCACGACAGCGTAGTGCCAGGCTAGGCAAGGGGAAACGCTCGAAATCCCACCTCCTTTTTGAGCCCCAAAAAGTTGTGTTGAAGTAAAACGTTGATGTGGAACTGGGTTTCACTGTGGTACCTAAACACCAGTACTGAAAGCGTCTTTGGATGCAGCAATGGCTCAACCCTTTCTTTTCAAATTGGTAGAAAGGGATGGGTTGGGAAAAGGAAGATGACAGCCTATGTGCAAGAGAGAAGAATGCTTTTCTGTCCAGAAACGAGAAGACTCACCCTTTTGCAACACATCCTTTTGTAAAGGCAGTACTCTCTGTCACTTCACACCAGCTACAGTCACATTACCCAGCAAAAAGGACAAAGGTGGCTCTTGACTTTCACCTACGAAACAACCTTTCAACCCCGAAACCACTTGAAGCTAAAGTTAATTTTTGCCTCCTGCTCTGTATTTATCTGAAAATACTTAATGCGAATCAACCACGGGCTGATCAAACACAGTCAGCCAGAAAAGGCTGTCAAAGGTGTGACCCCTGGACCAACTCCACATGTATTATGAGAAAAGCAGTCAAAGAGATCACATAGAAGTCACGTGAATAAGCCAAACAGCAGAAAATCCATATGTTGTTGCTCAGTTTGGCATCTGGGTGTTGCAGCTGCCAAGAGAGCAGGAGCACCTGGGACCTCTGGAGCGACAGACAAGGTGCCAAAAGGAGTTTCCAAACTAAGATCATGTTTTCCCTTCTGATTTGCAAGTAGCAAAGCCTGAGCCCCACCACTCGACCACCCCTCTGCACCCACAGCACTGGACAGCTGGAATGGGAAGCTGGTTTGTCAACAACTTGAAAGACATAACACAGGTTTACTGCGATGAACTCTAAAATGAACGGGGTGCTTGCTCCTCACCAAGGCCCACTACCCGATCCTCCTACCAAAAGCAGGTATCTAGCTCTGAAGAACAGAAAGAAGGAAGAGAAGCCTCAGGTTGTGTTTCCATTGATGTACGTGCATCCATGAAGACTACGGAAGAGACAAGAGTGCTTGGACAAAGTTAAATTACGTGGTTTCAGCTCAGCAGGATAAAGTTAACTAGAGGGAAAGAAAAATCGCCATTAAGCTCATGTGGAAGTTGCATTGTCGTTCCCAACTCTCCTTCTACAGGCACTTTTTGAACCTCTCCATCCTGCAGATGCAGCTACCTGGCTCCTCATCCAGGCAGCCTGGGATCGGTTCTCCTGGTGGGCACCAACACCTGTGTGACCTTGAGCCACCCTGGTCTCACCACCCCAGCTTCACCAAGATGAGCCGTAGAAAGGACCTGCACACCAAAGTGCCACATGAAAGATAAAATGGGGACTCATTCTAGCACACGCTGCGTCACGTTTTGGGCTATCAAACAATGTATGTAGGCAAAGCCCCAATCCAGATCCTCACCTAAGATTAGAGCATCTAAATAAATAGACCCTGCCAGGCAATTGAAATCAAAATCTTTTTGCTACAGTGACTTACATCAGCCGAATCCCGGCCCCATGTACCAGGGTGTTTATGCAAAAGATCTTGGAGGAAATAAGAAAATACAAAATTGCTGCGCTACACTCATTTGCTATAGGCTATGAAAAACTGAAATTGTATGAAAACTGATTCCCAGAACACTTGACACAGTTCAGAAGTACAAGGAAGAATTAGACAGTTCCCTTAGCGATGGCAGACACTGAATACATTTGATAAAACAGAAGTGCTGTACTGAAGTGGGAAATTGTAATCTCAGAGAGACAGACAATTCCACTGTTGCTAGCTACTGACGTCGCGGAATTCATTTGTTAATAAGATATAGCAATTTTTCTTGTAATGCAGACCCCTGAAAGTGTTTGCATTTCAAGCAAACAGCTAATAAAGGCAGAGATTTATATCTGTTAATTTAACCCGCAATCTGTCTCTGTCTGCGCTTTCGTTATGAAATGCAACAATACGAGGGAGCAAACGAATATCTTAACTTTGGCATTTCAGACAAATGTTATGTCGAAAATTGTGCGCCTTTGCCTGTGAGATTTCTGGAACACTTGAAGTACTCCCTGCAAGTTATTCCATAAACTATCTACCAGACCATATGTTTGCTGCCTACAAGTCTGGGCAGGAAATGTCCAGTAGGAGCCACATCTGAAAGGAGGAAGAAGCAGCAGCCAACAGCGTTCCCATAACTAATCTGCATTTGCAAATGCCACGTTGGAGTTGGCAAATGAAGCATTTCAAGTGCAAATAGCTGTGAAGACATTTGTATGTAGCACTAAAACGGATGGGTAGATGCTGGGATTGTTTCTGTTTAATTTTCGTGAAGTTACCTAGGTGCTGGGAGAACAAAGCCACGTCCCTAGGATTTTTCTTCCTTGGTTTTTTTTTTTTTAATAAAGATTATTCTTACATGGAAAAAGCCTGTTTCTCTTCTAAATGCTCATTTTGAGGCATAGCTACTCACGATAATTGTGCTCGAAAATCATAGCAATTATAAACACTTAGCCTGTGAACAACGACAAGCATACTTCTTTAGGCAATATGGTCCTGGAAGTTTAAGGCACACGCATTAAACATGGTTATAGAGTTTATAAAAACATATGTACATGTTGTACATATAAGCATATATACAATATGTTTCCTTTATGAAGCAATTTTATCTTGAAACTGATTTTAGAATCCACTTATACTTGCTTCAAGAAGGCTTCATATTTCATATATTTATACATTATGCTGTGTGTAATGTCTGTATTGTATGTGCGCAATTAGTAGATCACACGCAAGCTGATATGTTTTCCAGTAGCAAATTGATATAAATAGTCTAAGGCTGGGTTAAATCAACACAAAGATGAAATATTATGATCTGGGCATGCATTTACAGGATATAATTCCCATCTGATGAAACAGAGTTTCTGAAATGCATCTCTGTCACTTATCATTAACACTGCCCAGACATAACCCCAAGATTATGCTAATATAAGACAACATTCAATTAGCATACAGAGTGCTCTCTAATCAAAAGCCCACACAGTATTAGCAAAGTTTGAGGATTATTTCTCCCCCACCCCCAGTTTGCAACTTGTACTCTATGAAGAAAAAGTGTTCCACTTCCACAAAATTTCCTTTTAAAATCCAGTGAGTATCCTTTAGTTGACCAGCAGTCGATAACGTATTCCCGGAGGAAACCACTGGACCATATTGATGCAGTTAAGTTTCTCTCTTCACCTACATATTCACCTTCATCCTACCCAATAGGATCATCAATCTAATTAATCTGCAGAACTATTTCAAAATTGAAAGGCATGTGGGCTACGTGAGGTTTTCTTTGCAGAACCAAACCGTTTCCTTAGTAATGCTGGATTCCAAAGGCCTCACGGACAAGTGCAGAAAGGTCTCTTTTGCCTCATCCCCCGGAGGGTTTGAGGTGGGAACCCCGGGATGGAGCAGAGAGCCGAAGTCCGGGGCTCCCGCTCTGGGAAGGAGGCAGGAGCTGACAGCGCAGGTGCAAAAAAACACCAAAACAAAAAACAAAACAAACCAAAAATCAGTACAAGCCCTCTGATCCCAAATGAGGAGTTATCTCCGGAGGGATATTTTTACAAATTGTCGCTTCCAAAACCACTTCAGTTACCAAAATAACCCACGTACGTTCCCAGAGGACTCTGCTTCCTGCAGCTGCGGCTCGCCCCAGGAAGGAGTGGAAGTTTTTCAGCTATTTGGGAAAAAAATTAACCATTCAGCCAAGCGCTTGCTGGGGGAATCCTGAACTGGTTTTAAACAGCCCCAAAACCTCTGAAGCCATCTTGCTAGTGCAGCCAGGCAGTTTTACAAACCTGCCCAAGCAACATTTTCTCCATTTTATAGAATCATAGAACCATTTAGGTTGGAAAAGACCTTTAAGATCATCTAGTCCAACCATTGACCCTATTCTACCGGGCCCGCCACTAAACCATGTCTCCAAGCACCACATCTACACGACTTTTAAACAACTTACAGCTCGTATCAGTGTTGAAAATAACATCTAACGTGTATGTGGGTAAGCTGGCTGTGGTTTCACTCAAAGACAACGTCAGTTTGTCCCGTTATTTCACGGTGCAGATTTGAAGAGAGCAATCAGGAAGACTAACACACAACGGATTTAAGTGCTCGGGGTTTTAAAGTTCGCTAAACACAAAAGTAATTAAAAACTACTCTGTTTCTAGTACCTGATCCAACACGTAACCAGGCTGCAGCACAAAACTTGCCTTTTTATCTATGTTTCAAAGTAAACACTTGTGACTGATCCCTGTTTTATCCTCGCCTCCCACATTGCCATATGGCTACGGATGTTTCAAACAGACATTATTCCAATAGCTCATTACTTACCATCTTGTGCTGAAGAAGAAAAGCTACAGACAGTTTTGACAAAAACAGCAATTGCCTAAAAAATGTTAAGTATCACAGTCTTGCGTTGTCTTAGACGCTTTTAGTCTGGTGACAAGGATCAGCGCTAATGCCACGCGTAGAGAGGAGTGAATCAGCACGTCTGCACCGACTTCACCACGTCCCCAACAGTTTGCACTAGTGGAGGCTCTAATCCTGCCCGATTTCATACGGATCAGACATTTCTCATGCGAATTCAGCACACGTCCAGGCTAATTAAAGGCAATACCCTCTCACTTCAGTACGTTTCAGTATTTCCTAAGTACCGCACAAAGGCAAGACTTCAACTGACAGGGCTGAATCTCCTACCACCCCGTGACACAGTCCGGATGGAAGAAAACCCACTGGTCATTCACCCGTGGTTCACCTGTCTCAGGAGTCTGCTGACTGCCAAGGGGGACTTTCACACTTGCACCAGGAGACATTTAGACTGGACACGAGGAAAAAATTCTTGACTGAAAGGGTTATAAAACATTGGGACAGGCTGCCCAGGGCAGTGGTGGAATCGCCATGCCTGGAGGTATTTAAAAGCCAGGTAGACGTGGTGCTGAGGGACATGGGTTAGTGGTAACTTGTCAGTGCTGGGTTAATGGTTGGACTTGATGATCTTAAAGGTCTTTTCTAACCAAAATGATTCTATGACACAGAGCAACCATGGTATGTTTTGAGATCGTTAAGTGATTCCCCTTGTGGGCCAGTGAAAGATCATGAGTTTTGCAGAAACAATACTATTGACGGGTCCTGGTAGACTCGCTTCTCTTTGGCAGAAGGAAATTCAACAGGGAGCACGTTTTGGAGTGAACATGTAGCAGCTCTGAATTTAATGGGCTTCCCCGCGTTACACCCCAAGGCTGATCAGACATCTCTGGCAACGAGGAGAAAACAGATTTTCTTCCTCCAAGGAAGCGGTAGACTGCTGCAAGCCATCAAGTTACTGCAGTTCGACTCCGTGTTGGCAGAGCCACATGAAGCAGCCGTGCACCCTGCCAGCTGTGCCCTCCTGGTTGAGCTGAGCTCTTTCACGAGCCCCTCGAGCAAAATACATTTCACCCTGTAGGAAAGAGCTGGTCTGAGAGCCTACAGGAGGGCAACCACACCCCACCAACAAGCATAAGCTTTTTAAATTGCAAGAACCCAAACCCTTGCAAACACTGTGACGGCGAGCTCAGGACAATGGCAATCCAAGGAGAGTTCCAGAGTACAGGGCTCTAGCCTCACATGGCAAAGACTCCCTTCACACTGATTTTTAAGGCCAGGTAGATTCGGGGGAGGGAAGAAAAGACTGTAAGATAGAAGGAAGAGAGAACATGAAGTTCACCCTGTCTCATCTTTCTACGAGATCTTACTATTTTACCACCTGGCCACCTGTTTCATAAGCAGATGGAGAACCAACATTAGTTATCAGCAGAAGGAGGCCCTTCAGCTTACAATTAAGTGGTTCTGATTGTATCCTTCAGAGGTGAAAGTACACACTAAGTCACGTGTCCATCCATCAATTTTAGATGTGTCAAATAAGGCACTTAATTAGCTGTGAAGCTTCCTAATGAACATCAGGCCAGCTCTCAGCTACTCCACACCAGCTCAGACCACCTTCCACTTCTGGCCTATCCTGCTCGGACGTGACCCTGGAAACACTGATCCTGTTGCTCCGAGGAGGCACACAGGTACTGGAGACCCTACTCCCAACACACATCAAACTCTGCCAAGAGCCAGCAACGGGATTTCTAGTCCTTTGGCAGGCTTTATTGAAGAGCTCCTCTAGCAACATCTGCCTCCCTAGACAGGCATCTGGCAGGTCACGTTATTGATGAGGAACGTCTGGATTTTAAACACAACGCTTGATATTTGAAATATGCCATTATAACTTAATATATATGATATTTATACGTACAACATACACATTATAGATAACATTTTTACCATATATACATGCATACATGTATGTGTGTAAGTATACAAACATGCAGAAAAAAAATAATTTAAAAAAATCAGTGCTTATGACTTTTAAGGTCAGAAGGTAAGGCAGGCAAGGAAATCCCAGCGCACTAACACAGAGCCAGTCCAACCTCAGCACATGGGGATGGCAACTCAGGCAACCAGAGCAGATTCACTCTTTTCTGCCAGATCAGAATTGTGGTTACTGAACAAAAGACAACAAAGAATAAGTGAAGGTCTTTATATTTAAAGCACTACAGGAGGTATCACAAATAATGCCTTCAAAAACACCTAGAAAGGAGTTAAAACAAATCAAGATATATCTGCTTTTGCACCAGAAGTATTTCCCTTGCTAATACCTAGGACTCAAAAATGTGTTTTGATCATGATAGGACCAGCCAAGCATTTGACTTCAAAGTACACTAAGCTAGAGCCTGCCCTCAGGTTAGATGCTCAGTGAAATTAAATACAGTACTTAATCAAAAGTTAATGTCTGTGACTCCTCAAAAGGTCAGCCTTTCTGTGCACACAAGTCTTCCAAGTCAGTGGCTTCAGAAGGAAAGACTGCATTCTTCTCACAGTCGTCTCTGGCATGACTTTCCATCTGAATTATGAGTTGTTCGTGTCTGTTGCATTCGGTATGTCAGTCCTGCTCAAGAATAAAAACAACTAGGAGAAATTCCACTTCCCCCCTTTCCCTCCTCCTAGGAGATTGCACCACCTTTGTAGAAGAAAGTCTGGTTTTGTTGTAACAATTAATCCAGGATAAAGAATAGGCTTCCTATATTTTATTCATTGAAATGGTTTAAAGCTTTGTTGTTCTCTAATTTTAGGACAGACACGACATTCTTCCCTGTGATCTCAATTAGCGAGCTTCCTCGGGGGTAGGACACTGCCCAGTCTGTGGGACCTCCCAGTTCAGGCGGTTCTTGGTGAGGATGTACAAAGGGAAGCATCTCCAGCAGAAGAGACGGGCAGACTCAAAAGCATGCCAAGAGAGGAAGAAACGCAAGACTCTCTTTCACTTCTACAAGGACTAGAGAAACCATAGTTTCTCTATATTTGTTCCCAACTATAGTTTGTTAAAATTTCCTGTAGAAAGGAAAGAAAAGCAGAACAATCAAAATCATTGCTCTCTTCAACTACCTGAAAGGAGGGTGTAGAGAGGTGGGGGTCAGTCTCTTCTCCCAACTAACAAGCGATAGGACACGAGGAAATGGCCACAAGTTGCACCAGGGGAGGTTTAGATTGGGTATCAGGAAAAATTTCTTCACTGAAAGTGTTATCAAGCTTTAGAACCCAGGGAAGGTGTGGAATCATCCTCCCTGGAGGTATTTAAAAGACAGGTAGACGTGGTGCTGAGGGACATGGTTTAGGGGTGGTTTTAGCAGTGTTAGGTTAATGGTTGGACTGGATGATCTTAAAGGTCCCTTCCAACCTACAGGATTCTATGACCTTTGGAAAAAGCCCCTGATCAGGTCAAAATGCACCGGGATTGAGGAGGGAGTGGAGTTTTTCCTGTAAGCAGCTCCATCCTCACTTCCCTTAGACGGGGGCAGAACAATGCTATTTCAAGCTCTCAGGTTCAGTCTTAGTCAAATCTGATTCATTTTCTGCAATATCAAGTGACATTACCTATGTTTCTCTACTAGTAGATTACAAAGATGGAAAGAAAAGCTGTCTAAAACACTGGAAAAAATCCCATGGGAGTTAGTGGCAGAACTTCACAAATTGATGATATTAAATACGTAGGTTGACAAGAAACTTGATTTAACCTAACTGTTGTTCTTGGACTAGAAAGTGGGAGAAACCAGCTTTGCTGTGCACCAGACATACTATCGCTACTTACCTTTTTGACTTCGTAAAAACTCAAAACTTAATGCATTTGTCCAATTTTGCAATAGGACCTGGTTAACAAGGCCAGCGGTCACAGGGATGCAGGAAGCCGATCTACAGGTTGTAGGAATGTGATTTTGTTTAACAGAAACATGGAATAAATCTGAGAATTCCGAAAGTTTTTCTGAATTTGAAGAAGTTCAAGAGTTCACATGAACTCTTTTTCCAGGAGCTAAATTGTGGTTACGATTCTGACAATTTTTCCATTTGGGAATTTGGCTTTTTTTTTTTTTTTTTAAAGTCAGAAGTATATAAATATGTATTGTATTACATTCCTTTCAGTACAAGCCTAAAAAGAAATGGATAAAGATATCGAGGGCTTACTTTTTTTTTTAATAACTAAAAAAAAAAATAAAATCCAGCCAGCAGCCAGCTAATAATCTTATAATAACTTTGGCTCTGCATTTTCCAGCTCTTCCTTTTCTCAGTCAAACACTAAGCACTTTTATATGGCACTTTTTGTACTATGAATTTTAATAAAACCAGCAAAAGAATTGGGAAAGAAGCTAATTTTTCTACATGCCTCTGGCAAACAGGAAGAATTCAAGAATAAGTTAAAAGATATCTTTCTACTACCGAAAATTCATTTTCCATAACAAGACACTGTCATCTTCCTGAGGAGCCTGTAATTCCAAGATAAAGATGAAAAGATGTTGTTTTATCATAATGACAACTATCTGCATCCATATTTATTTTGTGCTCCGACATCACCGTACAGTTTGTATTGTCATGGTACATTGAAAAGTAGGAAAACATTTAGCTATTTCAGTAACAAGAGAATAAAGGATAAAGTACCAAAGGGAAACAGCATGGCACAATCATTTCTGAGTATCCCTAGGAAAATATTTGACCCACATAGAGGGAATAGAGAACGCAGTTTGTTTCCTTGCAACTGCTTCTTCCATTTTTCAGTGGCCAGCCCATGCATTTTAATCAGCCCATACTCCAGCGTTCTCTGTCAGCCAGCCACTGTGCTCCAGCTACGTGAATAAAACCAGGACCGAAGCCAGCAAGCGCGGAGGGGGAATGACCCCAGGAACTGGGCAACTGGTTTAGGGTATCCCAGACGCCTGGATCTCGCCCCGCTCGGTGGGTTTAGCACCACCTGGCCACTGGTTCTACAGCACATGGGTGAACACAGGGCAACGTTTTTGGGTATGGCAAGCCTGGAGGAGAACCTGGAATTTTGTCAAAAAAACCCAAACAATAGCAGGTAGCTCCTCCCGGAAAATGGCTTAATCACTTTTCTGATAAAATTCAGAGCGGCTGCCTTGGAAATGTCTTACTTGCCTGTTACACCGTTATATACATGTCAGATAGCATTATGTTAGTGGCTTAACTTCCCCCTTGTTTATAAGCTGTGCTGAGGTTATCTTTTCACCTTCTTGTTTAAATAAATTCCAAATGTGTCAGTATCAGTGCCTCTACCACAGATTAATAGAATCAGCCAAAAGGATAGCTGACATTTTTGTTGCCATAGAAACTGGTCATGATGTTACACAGCTTGTCTAGTTCCCATTTGCCATATATCTAGCCAGCTTCTGAACACGGTCCCCTTTTGTTTCACGAGGAATTACATTAAAATATTAAAATATAATTCCATCTTAGTTCAGTCCCCATTCTGTAGCAAAGAGGATTATAGAATATTAAGATACTTCCTAAGGAAAGTGCAAAGTGATGATAATATTGCTGTGTGGCTTATGTGCATTCCAGATTAAAAGAAAAAGAAAATACAAGTGGAGTAATTTATCCCAGAGCCCTATATCCCAGTTATCCTCCATTCAGGCATCTCCATCAGCTTCAAATAAACAAGCTTTTCCTCACCGAACCTCAAAGTGAATGTACTTTAAATACGATTGTACAAGACAAAAACAAAAAGACATTAGCGAAGATATTTTTTAATACACCATCAACATTTTTCTGCATAATTCGTAACCTTCTCAGTGCTGCTATCAGGCTCCCTCTCCACAGAGGCATCGCTGCCTCGAGAGAAAACCACTCACATAGAATTAAGATGTGAAGTTTCAGCACTTAGCGATGCAGTGTGGATGTATATTGTGCCAGAAGGCACTGTACACTTGGAGAAAATGCAAAGCAACTCAAGCAAGAACAATATCTAAGGACTCCAAATTGTCATGGCCCTCTTCTACCTCTCCGAGACATACTAATTCTCGTTATTTTTAGAGGAGCGAGTTTGCCGATACGAGGATTCAGGTGAGAAATAGGTTTCACGGAGTTCATTTTCCCCTCTTAATACACATGAGAAATCAGAGGGATGGCTGGAGGAGCTGAACTCCATCGCACCAAGTGCTACTCAAACAGACATCAGCTCCTACTCCAAAGGGACTTCTTCCAGCCAGAACATCAACGTCTGGACATTGCTCTGGTCACCCACAAACATCCAAGCCCATATTCTGGTCACTTTAATTTGTGGGCAAACAACTATGTTGCTGTCACCATTACCAGAAATCTACCCCAGTCACTGCAACAATCCCAACACTGAGTCTGAGCCTTTTTTAGGCCACTAAGCCCCATTTTCTTTTGGTTGTCACAGTTCAGGTAAGCACACGCCACTCGTTATTGCTTCCTGAGCTGCTCGCAGGTACTATGGTAATGAGCACAAGTAAACAGATAAGATTGCACAGAAAATCCTCCCCGTTTTCCATACTTTCAAGTATGGTCATCAAGAGCAGTTTCTCAGGGCTTCTCATTGCCACAGCCACGCAAGAAACTCATGCGGCATTTCTATTTTACTTCACCCAGGAACACGCAAGGAGCCACTGACAGATGTCAGATATTAAGCAAAGATTTTGCCCCGAGCAGAGGGCTGGATGCTCAAGCTTTTGTGCGGCATGCCACGGCCTTTGACTCTGAAGAGATTCATGCCCAGCGTCAGTCTTATTCTCCCTGCAGGTCATAATTGTGTCCCACTTGGGGCACAGCAAGACCGAGCATGGGCTGCTTGCAGCTTTCAGGGGTGGCTGCAGAGGGTCCTACAAAGCAGCCCTGCATCAGCTGAGCAATATTCCTCTTCCCTTCCCCGGGACGGAAGCAGAGGAGATGAGCCAAGTGCCTGATGGGACTGCAGAAGAGCTGCAGCGATGACCCTCTCCATGTCACTGCAAAAAGTAGTTAGCCACAAAGGCCAGATGGCAGCTGGTGCCCACACACCTGTGTGACATGGAAATGGAGACAGGCAAATTCATATGACGTTTGTTGGACTCGCAGCCTCTCTGCAGCAGTGGAATAGTCCTAAAAGCTCGTAAATGGGATGCAAGGAGATGTTGGAACTATATTGCAGAATCCCTGGGGTTAGAAGGGACCTGTGGAGACATCTATCATCATGGGGGTTGGACTAGATGATCTTCAGAGGTCCCTTCCAACCCCTAACATTCTATGACTCTATGATTCTACAATCTAGTCCAACCCCCCTCCCAAAGCAGGTCCACCTACAGGGGGTTGCACAGGATGGCGTCCAGGCAGGTTTGGAATGTCTCCAGAGAAGGAGACTCCACCATCTCTCTGGGCAGCCTGTGCCAGGGCTCTGCCACCCTCAAAGGAAAGAAGTTCCTCCTCATGTTCAGATGGAACTTCCTATGGTCAAGTTTGTGCCCGTTACCTCTTGTCCTGTCACTGGGCATCACTGAAAAAAGACTGGCCCCCTCCTCCTGGCCCCCTCCCTTTAAGTATTTATAAGCATTGATGAGATTCCTCCTCAGTCTTCCCTTCTCCAGACCAAAGAGACACAATTCCCTCAGCCTTTCCTCATAAGAAAGATATACCAGTCCCCTAATCGTCTTTATAGCCCTTTGTTGTCTTCTCTCCAGCAGTTCTCTGTCCTTCTTGAACTGGGGATCCCAGAACTGGACACAGTACTCCACATGCCACCTCACTAGGGCAGAAATATAGCCACTCTTACCACTGCTAAAAAAAAAAAAACCTCAAAAACCAAAGATAGGCACAGCCCCTGCAAGAAGCACCTTAAGCCACTCTCCTTCCCAGGTAACCCAAAAGCCAAAGAAATGCCCACCCTTTTGAGCAGTCCCTGACGGATGCTGTGTCAGTTCAACCCCAATCCAGCCTGGAGTTATTCACATTTTCTGTTACCTAAGCCTATCTTTCAAAATACTCCACTCTTGTCATTTGTACAGAAGAGGAATAAGAGGGAAGACGGGGAATAACGAGGCTTGTTGAACAATGCAAGTTGCGGAGGAAGCCGTTTGTTGTCTTGAGTTTCCTGCGTTTGATGATCAGGTTAATTTGGCATGCCTGGTTGCATCAGCATGTTGAGTTATGCAATGTAGCAAGCTGTCGCACTGTACAAAGCATGACGTATCATCTCATTGATGCATGAAATTAAAAAGATGTGGTTTGCTGGGTCACCCACAGATAAACCAAACTTGATTTTCAGTCAATCTCCTTTTAATTATATTTAAACCTTGCAAGATGGGGGAAAAAATAAAAAAGAAGAAAAGATCGTTCATTCCTGCTGATCGACTAACAGTAAAGAATTTCAGCCAGTCAATGCTAAAATCATAGCTGCAGCAGTGTGGGTATTTTCTTGCTGGTTTTGAGGCTCTGATCAAGTAGTCATGATGCTTGTTTGGCCTATCCCAGCAAGGCAGGCGGGGAGCAGAGCAGCCTTTATGGGGCACGCTGGGACAGTAGGAGGCTGCTCCAGCTGCATAAACTGTGAGTATTTACCCTAAGCCAACCCAGAAACAGAGCTGGAGTGCTGGCACCTGCACCGAGGCATAGTTTGGGTCTATTTCCTTGCATTGCTGAAGCTGGCAGAGATGTCTAGACATCCTCTCTGCTCGGGGCTGGGTCCAGCTGGGTTTTGAGTATCTCCAAGGATAGAGGCTCCACAACCTGCCAGGGCAACCAGCAGCAGAAAATAGTTGCTGGGAATGCGACAATTCTTTTAGGCAGACAGCACCTCTATTAGCAACCCCTGGTTGTGAGGATCTAGAGGGGGAACGACGTGCGTGCCAGTGCTGGTCAGAAGAGTTCACATTATTGGATTTCTGAGAGGTGGTGGTAGAGAGGTGGGGTCAATCTCTTCTCCCAAGTAGGAAGCAACAGGATGAGAGGAAATGGCCACAAGTTGTGCCAGGGAAGGGTTAGATTGGATATTAGGAAAAATTTCTTCATCGGAATGGTCATCAAACATCGGAACAGGCTGCCCAGGGAAGTGGTGGAGTCGCCACCCCTGGAGGTATTTAAAAGGTGGGTAAACGTGATGCTGAGGGACATGGTTTAGTGGTGGTTTTGGCAGTGTTAGGTTGATGGTTGGACTCAATCTTAAAGGTCTCTTCCAACCTAAGTGTGATTCTGTGATTCACGGTTGCTACCATAGGAGCTTGCTCTTCAGGTATGCCACTGAGCTCTCCCTCCCTTTGCCCGTGAAACCAAATAGTTTAGCATAGTCAGAAGAGCATCAGCATAATCTTTTAAATCCGAACAGACATTCTTGTAGCGACAGTACAGCCTTTCAGTATCTGAAGGGAGCCTACAGGAGAGCTGGAGAGGGACTCTTTGTCAGGAAGTCTAGTGATAGGACAAGGGATAATGGTTTTAAATTGGAAGAGGGGAGATTTAGATTAGATATTAGGAAGAAGTTCTTTACTGTGAGGGTGGTGAGGCACTGGAACAGGTTACCCAGGGAAGTTGTGGAGGCCCCATCCCTGGAAGTGTTTAAGGCCAGGCTGGATGGGGCTTTGAGCAACCTGCTCTAGTGAGAGGCGTCCCTGCCCATGGCAGGGGGGTTGGAACTTGATGATCTTTAAGGTCCCTTCCAACTCTAACCATTCTATGATTCTATGACAGAGATGGCAGCAGGTCAGCACTCAGCAGAGCGAGCCTCAGCGCTGCGGTATGGGTACTTTGGGCAGTGGTCTATATATTCATAAAAAGCAACCCGCTCTCAGTCACAGCGTAAGCCATGCTTGCTGCCAGACAGAGCACGACCCAGAAATTCAGCGGTAAAGACAGGAGCAACCACAAGAGGTGAAGAAAATTACTGGAGCCTTAGGAATAAGCCTACTCACCTCTCTGGCTTTGGTGAGATTCCCCATGAAATAAGGACAATCACCTAGCAAGGCTGGAAAGTATGGATGTTGCACGCAGCAAACAGAAGAGGTGTTACGCGTGCCTCCTCCAGGCACCCTGCAAAGGGAAGAGCTTGACTTTGCAAACTCTGCTTCTGGCTTCATGTGTAGTAGAAACAGGCTGCAGATTTTAAAAATAATTTATCGAGTGTGCAATTGAAGGAAGCGTTGAGGGTGGGTTTGGTTTTGGTAGAGTTCCACCCCCCTACCCCCTCACCCCCCCAAAAAGAAAGCAAGGGCACATAGTAGGCAAAGGGTCAAAGAGAGAAAGAAAGCAAAAATGAAGCTTTTCCAGCTCTTTTTGTAGGCAACGTTGGACTTTGCCCAATACAGACAGTGGCTGGCAAAAGATACAGTAGACTCATGCATTACCTTCCTGGAATATGAATTATTCCCCCCGGGAAAGGAGACAAGAAGTAAAACTTATCTTAAAAAATTTATTACTGTAATCATTTTTAAAGAGTTTCAGAACCTACTGGGTTTCACTTCAGGATGAGGGTGGGATGCGAATGGTACCCAATGCTGATGTTGCCATGGCAACAACTTGTTGCTGGACGTAAAAATAAAAATGCTTTCTGTCACTTCGGGAATATAAATCAATAATTGCCAGGGTAAAATGAGAGTTTGTTCTGCCATATCATATTCACGTAATCTGTTAATTAAGGCCATACCACTAAGGTCTGTGCTTACGGTGAAAGTGTGGTTGTTCCCCCCATGGGAACAAGGGATAGGGACCCCTTGGAGCTGGGACGGCGTGAGATCTGCGCATCACTTAGTTCCACAGAACAGGTTAAAAAGGGATTCAAGTGGTCTGCGGTACAAACATTTGCTTTGGAAATTGTAGAAATTGTCTTTGCCATCCATTTTTATGTGTAAGAATGAAAGATCTTTTCATTCAATCATTAATGTCCTGTTTTGGTAGTAGCTAAAGTCATTGAGGAGGATAAGAAAACATATACAAATAATATAATTAGGTGGCCTTGTCAAAAATACAGTACACAATATATACCGTATATAATAGACATTTTCCCATTCTTATGCAAAGCACTGTTCAGACCAGTGATCCTCAGCAAAACCAGCTCTTGGGGCTAACAGCAGGCTGCAAGACGTGCACAAAAATACCTATTACATGCCCATGAACCACACAGATCCCTGTGAAACCTGGAGTTTGTCCAGAAATGAATTAGAAACCAGGTAACTTAAACATCTAGCTTACATGACTTAGAGCAAACAGAAAAATTAGTCGGAACATATACCTGTATGTATTTATTTTTTTTCCCTTCAGCAAATAAATCAGTTCAAACTGAGGAAAACAGGAGAAAAGATAAAGCATGAAGCGCTACGTAGAGTCAAGACTGCCCCACATGAGGTGGCCCCAGATCTGAAAGCCTCTCCAGTTGGAAGTTACAGCAGGGTCTGCTCCACCCCAAACTGGTCCATGCCAGAGGGGACACAAGAACAGCTTGACGCCCCTGCTGCCTGCTCCCACACCTTGTTCCTTTGGCTTTAACCCCACCACCACAACAGAGGTGGCAAATGCCCTTCCTCCCTCTGGCCTCCTAGCAGGTCCTCTGCTCATCATCATACATTTCCATCTCTCAAGTGGAGAGCTGGGAGGTTAATGAATATGCAGAAGTCACGTCCGCAGCCTAAACATACACGAATCATTTCAATGAGTTGTGTATTTATAGCAAGAAATTTCTATTATTAGAAATATAATTAGGGCCTGGGATTCATACGCACAACTCTAATCTACTTGAATGGAAGAACATGCAAGTACCCGCAAGCAGGATTTATTCTCCTCAAGTCAGATAAAAATACGCTGGGTCTTTGGCTGGATGCAGTTTTCAACAGGAAAAAAGAAGCTGGAAACAATCAGGTTTAACGAGTCCAACAGGTAGCTAAAGAAATTAGTTCTGAAAGTCCTGAACTTGGTTGGCAGCAACGAGATTCAGAGAAAAATTACAACATTTTTCGCCATAACTGATAATCAAGAAAAAACAGATTAAAGGTTTTTAGAATAATACAAAGCAATATCATGTGCAGAAATTCATTAGTATATCTATTATGTAAGAGGTTGTGAATCATAAGCTTTTGTATTGTCGGAAAAGAAACACTAAGCAAGACGTTTGGATTTCAATAAAACATGTAAGTAGCATTTAATATGATGCAAGGGCTACAGTATGATAAAGTGTATCCCTGTCTTTCAAGAAATCCCTTTATAATGGAACATTTCTCATTTCACTAACTTTATCTGAGATAAAAAAATTAATCTATCACATTGAGTATCCACTTTAAGGAAACCTAATAAAATGTTATTTCAAACAATGCCCATTTAGCTGCCCACTAATGCAAAAGCTATCACTCACTGAATGTTACAGCTCTCGTTTTCCTTCTTTTTTAACTCGGAATGACATTAGATTTTGCTAATTTTGAATACGGGCGTCAAATGTGGCCACTTCGGTTGTTTCCACACTAATAAATGCGCTATGAGAGTTTAGAATGAATTACTAGGCAGAGCTTGACTTCTGACTAGGAATCTTATTAAAGCACAGCTTCAGGGAAAGGTTTTTAATGCCGCATAAATTGTCGTGGCAGTTTTTACAGATGGTGTGGCAGTTCCCCCCCCCTTTTATTTTTTCTTGTCCAGTTTCACATTAAACACGGGGTACTGAGCAGTTTATGTAAAGTGAAGGAACCCAAATCCTTCCCCTGCTACCTGCCATCTCCATAACGTGCACCTCAGTGTTTCCATCTTCATTTTTAAATATTTTTCTAATGTTGAACTTTGTCATACAATCACCTCATTTCACACCTTCCATATATAAAAATATATATACAAATGTGTATTTGTTTTCACCCTAACAGTGTTCTACTTCACTCCAGAGACTACAGGCATTAGAAGCAAGACAGCCACGTAGAAGCCGCTTCACCAGACCACTAGAGCCTACCAAGAAGTTCGCTTGAGCTGTCTTACAAATCTCCACACGCGTTTGGATAGGAAACCATTTGGGAGAAGGAGTCATAGGTTCATCTTTAAACCTTGTACTTTCCATGGCCAAATCTTGTCTAAGTTGATAACTACAGCAGCTTTCATGCTAATTGGTGAGATTTCCTCTGGGACATCACCATTGGTTGTGTATTAGTGTCAGTGCATGTAAACCGGCTTGTTCGTATTTTGTGCCGTCTGTCAGCAATAACGAAGGTGGGAATTGCCAGGGCTGTCACTGGATTTGCTTTTATTTCCTCCACAAGTGGTTATTAAACCTATCTTTTCTGTGACACTCCCACCACCTTTGTCTGTAAATTTGTTAAGGTATCACTAAAACAACCGTGGCAAAATTAAACGGTACAGCTGAGGAGCAGAGGAACAGTTTGGAGACATCTGTGTCTGCTTTCTTAGCAACACCAAACCACCACAGGGAGATAACAAAAAGCAAAAGCAGCGCAAAAAAACCCAGTAGTCTGGAGAGAAAAACCCCACACACCAATCCCCAAAGCCAATGACATGATGAACGCACGTTCTCCTTCGAAAATGCACAATGAAAGGCCTAACACATGCAAACCAGAATAATCTGGGACTTGGAAAAAAGCAGGGCTCTACAGACTACAAAAGGACAAAGCAGCTTCAACCCTTGCTTTCAGGACTTGGATCTTCAACATTTAGCTCTCCCCACTGCCGTAGGGAAACGCATCTCTGCGCCTCTGGGCATTACAGCACAAAGAAGTCACCCCGGATCACCCCCGGTCCCAGCCCGAACTGCAGGCACAAGGAAGTTATTAAATATTTCAGTGATTTAACCCTTAATGTCCAGAAAGTAGCCAAATTGCTCCTTAAGTAAATACCTTTGTCACAGAGCCCAGTCATGCAAGTCTGCACACAAATACTTCCACAATTCTCCAAAGTCAACAGAATTACACTCTTGCCCTTGTTTCACAGGACATTCACATTTCTATATAATTCTACTCCAACAAAGCACATCATTAAAAAAAATAAATAAATACCTTTACACATTGCAGAGTTGCTCCCACTCTCAGCATCCAAGCTCTTAACTAATTTAGTCAGAGAAGATGAAAAAAACATCTACTGCCACTCCAGCTATCTTGTACCAGCAGCAGGGGAGTTTTTCTTCTGCCTCACACACTCCAAAGCGAGATCCTTTCAGGGGGAGCTGGGAAAGCCCTTCTTCTTCACAGGAGGTCCTTGCTCCCAGCTGAGCACCCCAGAAGGTCCCGGGGCTGCCCAGGTGTGGCTCAGGGCTGGCACCACCCAGGAGCCCCACAGACCCTCACAACAAGCCAGCACAGCTGGTGGGGATTACATGCACATGGCTCAGTGGCTTTGCTTGCAAACGATGCATGATTGATATCACCTGTATCCTCATCCAAACCTGCTACCCCTTCAACCAACAAATAATCCCCTGAGCTGCCATCCCCTCGGTGGTCAGGTAAACAGCTATGTTTTTTCTGTAACTCAGTGTGATTTTTTTTTTTTTTTTTTAAGGAAACATCTGAGTCTTCCTGAACATCTTTGACTAGCTGGGATCCCAGAGAAACCTCACTTTTTAGTTGGCTGCGCAGACAAACAATGTCTGTTTCTCAGAGAACAAGACTAGTCCCCGGTCTTGATCCTGCGCAGAGCCCAAAGGAGATGCAGGAGATGCACAGCCATGGACTAGCCCAGTCCCTGCCACTGCTGAACATCATGACTGAGGGCAGCTCAGAAACACATCTCCCCAGCTGCAGTGATGGTGGTCTTCTCTGTGTGTTGGCTGCAAGGTGCTTCTGTGCCAGGAGATGAGCTGAAGCAGGGACACCTGAGCTGGACACTGATGAGAGGGAAGACTGATAATTGCTGTACCCTTGCAGGGAATCACTCCTCAGCCCCAAGCCAGCACCCAGGAAAGCCCAGCCTCTGCCCAGAGCAGCTTCCCCCTACCCAGAGACCTGCTCCTCCAGCTGGTCTGGAGAGCGCGGCTGAACCAAGGACACCAAAACCTGCATTGAGACCTTCGTACCATATCACTTTGCCACAGGCCTTTCCCACAAGCTGCAGAAAATGGATGTTTTTCTGGAAAGACTGAAAATGTTAGCAAAGATTCAATTGACAGTTTAGCTTGATGTAGGAGACCTCAGAAGGGCTCAGAAGACCACTGAATATAAAGTATGCAAGACGACTTGAGACAACAACCTGGTAACATCTTCCATAATTTAAACAAGACTAAATAATTTCAGTGATAATAATTTATTCAGTGGCTTCAGCCCCTTCACTGTCCATAAATTGTCTTTTAATGAGTTACAATGTTCATAGATTTATTGTTCCTTTTTATTAATTTGCTTTTGTTGGGTCTGAACATTCTTCACGCGTAATTCAATGTAGTCAAGCTATGCTAATGAGCTTTGTAGCCAAACAAGTCACATGTTCCCGTTTTGGTGCTCTGAAGGCTAAACTGTAACACTAAATAAAAAGAAATTGTGTTTCTCCTGTGGTCACTGAAAAATTAACTTTCTGCAACTCCAAAATTGGGTTGCTGGCTGCCAAGCCTCAGCAGCTCCATCTGGCTCCCTTCCTCCCTCCGACGAGGACCGGGATGACCCGGCAGCTCCGCACCACACAGTCCTGCTGTCGCTCATGTAATATAGATACACGGGGGCCACACTGGAAACATCTTCCAGTTGGAAGACAGATTTCCACCATCATCTCCTATGATCTCCTGCATTCATTTGCGCCAAACGCTCATCCAGTAGCTTCTGCATCCAGCCTGACTTCTAACTGCATGTTTTCCTGAAGGTTGTCCAACCTCAGTAGCGACATTTAAGAGAGATAGGATTTCCAACAAACTTGTACAGAAGCTGTTCAACTGGTAACTGCCTTTTTAGCTACAAAGACATATGTAATCCAGCCTGGTGATGCCAGAGAAATAAGAAAATAAAATAAGCATAGAATCTATAGAAAGCGGAATAAAAATTATCATTTCCAACCATGTCTTGCCTGGAAAAAGGTTTTTTCCTCTGAAGGATTTCTAACATGGATATTTCAGATAAGGACCTAAAATTTATATATGAGTATCTATTCCGTTTTTCCAGGGAGCACAACACCCACCGCTCGCAACGCCAAAAGCCGGTCAGTGCTGCCGTTGCAGGCTGATCTGTCTTCCTTGGCTGCTGAACTGGGAGAAGCTGCACTTGGGACTGCACAGGAGGAGCCACTGCTGACTCGGTGACATGCCAAGGCATTTGGGCTGTTACTACCCCTCCACGCAAATTCCTGGAGGGCACAAACCGTGTGACACGCTGCTTGTCCCTCAAGCTATTACACTGGCATCTCTATCAAAACTTGGTATTGCAAGGTCCTTGAGGGACACAAGTCATTAATGGAAACCTAAGGGTTCCTAAGAGCAAATTAATAGACATATATATTTTATATATTCATCAAGGAAGTGAAATATGCCTGTGCAGCCATGTATACAGCTTCTGCTGGAAGCAGGAGACAAATATTACTAGTGGAGACTCAGATCTAGATGTGCCTCCACATTTTCCTTCCTGTCAGACGCACAGCCCTGTAACACCCTCAACTGTGCAAGTCCCACAGAGAATCCGGCACGGATTTCGGGTGCGACCGAGCCAGCACAGCCTTCAATAACAAACAGCAGCAGAAGAGTTTGCTCTGTCTCCTTTTAACACCATGGAGAATCACAGGGAGACCCCCTGCACCACAGCCATGCAACCGGCAGCAATTGCTGTGACTCCATGGAAATGGCCATTCAGCAAGCGGCAGGATTTTCCCAACAGCTTAGTTTGGGCCAGCAAGCTAATTTCCTGCACAACACTGAACTGCAATCAATAGTATCAGCCACTGTTGTCAAGCTGTGGACGGGCAGATGGCACAGAGACGATGGCTTTTGGCTTAGCAGTGGCCTGAGAAAGGCTCTTGCCCTTGAACACGCAGATGCCGATGATGGGTTACCCTCAGCATCTTCGTGACTTCTTGGTTCGCAGATCTTAAAGTCACTTCCCGAGCTGTGAAACTCAAATTACATTTCAATACTGAAGGGTAGGTTCAGACTAAGTTTATTTCCTCAATAGGCTGTGTGAAATATTTATTCAATTTCCATTATTCAGAGAGTCCATGAGTTGGCTCGCTCAGCTCCAGGACCGTTCTGTACCCTTCAGCAGTCTCTGCTGGGACAGCCTCTCTCACAGCTCCTGCACTTCCATTGCTGTGTATTTCTATCTGCGTGGAGACACAGCTATGCTTGAGTCAGAAGAACATTACGCTTGATTCAACAACCATGATACACGTTCATACCCAGAATTTGGCTGGCTGTAATGATTTCCTACACTGCCTTCTAGTCTGCAATCTTGCCCCATACTGCTGCAGGAAGGAGGCACTGAGTCTACGTGGTCTAAACCCTGGTAAGGTCCAATGAGACATATTTCGGTTGAGATTTTCAGGAACCTTCTTCTCCCATCATCTATTCAGACCATCTCTACCACATCTGCTCTGTTAAAAAAGCCATTCAAGAAGAGAGGAAACCTTGACCATGATGCTGTGCTTTGAATGATGGAACCACAAGAACTGTAGTTCCTAGAGAAGGGAAGAGAATAAGGCTACATGGACGGAAGAATATTATTCTTCAAAAATGACCAAAGGAGACCTCCAGCACTCCACAACTTACTGTTGGGAGTGGTAGGAGACTATTCCATTCTGACTGAGACACAAAATGCCCCCCACAATGGGACATCCCACCTTGGCACTGAGAACAGACACTTCCCTCATGCAAGAGCTTTATCCCTGGCAAAGCAATCCTGAGTAATCACCACAACTTGTTCCTATGGGAATATTTTGTTTTCCCTCATGGGTTTTTTGTGGGTTTTGTGGTTTTTGAAGGAGCGTACCGCTCTGCTCCATGACTTGTTGCCTCTGGCACGTATAGAGACTTTATGCCGTGGTTTTAATTTGCATTCCCCAATGAATATATGATTAGCAACTGCATTTATAATTAGTAGTTTTGTCATTTAAAGTTCACCAGTTTTGCAGCCAATTATTGAATAAAAAGCTGTTTATTATTTTCAATATATTATTACTTTATTATGGCTCATTGCTTTAAAATACTTAGTTTAATCCTTCGCAGGTCCTTAAACACAAATATGGCAGCTATTAGCAACCTCTTCAGTCAGGCATAAAATTGTACCCACAGGCCTCATAAACAACGGAGTGCTTTGGAGAGATTAAATCAGTGTATACAGCTGCGAGGGAGGCCATTAGGAAATACATTCTCATTCTGCCTTAGTGTTATTTTGTTTTGCCACTCTGCTCTTGTCAAATCTATCAACTACCTGTGCTCTCCTCTCCATAAATAAGAGATGTCATCTCACCAGGTCCATCCATCAGAAACATTTCAGTCAACATACAATTACATCCTGCAGTCTCCTGCTAATATACTAATTTCTATCATTTGTATTTCAAACAGGACAAGCTGAACGGCGCCTCGCGGAGCTATGCGAAGGCCAGAATGATCGATCTCCTCTGCAACCAGGACAAGCGCTGCAGCTCTTAGCAAAGTTTGCCTTTATGCAGTATAAACATGGAACCATTGTCATTCCTGCAACACATTCTCAGGTCTGAACGTGGAAAAAACACCTGGAGAAGTCTGTAATGCTCTCTTTAGCCTGGCAATCCCCCTTCAAACACAGAGCGAGGTGGGCTTGCGATTCAAGAACTGCTTGCAGCCTGTTGAGCACCGAGAAGACACCTGGGTTTGCACTTGCATCTTCACTGCTCCCCCATCTCCAGGCACCACCCGTAACCCTGCCCCAGCCATAACCACAACCACCCGTGGTGGTCGTAACGGGTGCGTGTAGCAGTGATGGCAGAATCCGGGGCTCAACGTGGTTTTGGGGAGACTGATACCAACACAATAGCCCATAGCAACCTTGAGCAATGCTGGTTCTGAGGCCGATATGAAAATGTGACTAGAGGTCAATCATCTTACCTCCGTAAATAACAGCCCGAGAGCCCTCTGAGCTCTCCTGAACGTCAGCAGCTGCACACCAGGATCTCCTCTGGAGTAAGGATGCCCTCAAGGTTACTCCTCGAAGTTCAGAGATTCCTTGCCGCAACAGATCCTGGCTGAGTGACTAACGGCACGCTGAACTTTGAAATCTTAGCTAAGTGATACAAAGGATTGATTGCGCATGTATAACCCTTTAGACATGAACTGTTGACCAAGTCTGGGACTAGGACTCGATCCAGCCTCACCTAGACTCCTCTCTGAGCAGTTCAGAAAGCCAGGGGGTCCCTCCTGAACCTCATGACTCACCAGAAGGGTCTCCCTGTCAGCTCTGCCTGACCTTGTCCTGCATGCAATAAATAACCGAGCGCGCCTTGCCGTCTCCAATCTTGTCAAAACACTGTCGCATTTAGCATCAAACTTTGTTAAACCCCTGTTTTGTATCAATAAATGTATTGCTGCTTCTCTCCACGAGTGAAGTGCATCGCTCCTTCCGTGACACAGGTGAATCCCAAACATCCCTCCAGCTGCTTTCGCTCTCACCCTCCGCACCACTGGAAAAAGAAATAAAAAAGTGCTGAAAGCTGGGCAAGCCAAGGACAGCTGAGTTCACTATTTGTTCTGCTCCAATAGCGCCTGGTGGAATTCTCCTCCCTTTCCCATCCACCAGCTTATTTTCCCTAAATCTACAATCCCCTTGAAATCATCAGGTGAGCCATTTTTCCATTATATTCCTTACTCAAGATTGCCAAGAGCTCCCTGCAGAGCCAAAGGTAAGTGCGCTATTTGCTAAAGGACAGAACAATCTCAAACGAGGAGGAACTTTTACGGGAAGTAAAAAATATGACACAATTATCATGTAAATTATAGTGGCTGTTTTAAATCCCCTGCCAGCGAGACATGAGGTTATACCACATGTTTCTGAGGCAAAGGGAGAATTGCTTTCTTGCCTGGAGACAAGAGAGTAATATTACAAGAACAACCCCCCCCACACAAGAAAAAAAAAACAACAAAGCAAATCCGTATCTTTGGTGTAATAAATATTGGCACTACTTGACTATTTCCCACATAGTGCTTTCTGTATTGATATGCAGAGTTGAAGATCCTGTGGTGCAACATTCGTTGTGAAAAATTAAGGTAGCGAAAGCAGCAAAGGCAAAGACAAACTTATGTGAAATACCAAAAAAAAAAAAGAAAAAAAAAAAAAAAAAAAGAAAGCATATTCTGCTTATTCTGTTTCAAGCCTGATTAGGCCACCTTATCTAGTTTCTCTTCTCCTGCCTGCACTGAAACAACACTGTAAATGAGAGAATAAGTATTTTAATAAATAATAATAGCAAACGTCTTTTGAAATTAAAATTACTATTATTATCATTATCACCATTGTTATTATTACTACTATTGTTGTTGTTGTTGATGTTATCTGTGCCATATCCGATGCACAGAAAGTGATACTTGCAGGCATTTTTCTCCCAATTTCCATGCCTGGTCCCTGGTGGGACATGCAGCTCTGTACCACACATCACATTCATCTTGATGAACTTGCTGGGATTATCTCCTAGGATGTAAGTGAGGACCACAAAGGCTTTCAAACCTCTTATCTCATCTCTTGCCCTGTTTTTCTTCCTTAACCTTTTCCTGATTTACTCTGGTAAACACTGCACTTAGCCACTCTTGCTCTAATCAGTTGACATTAGATCTAACACCCATCTTGCCTTAATGTAATTTTCTCTTCCCAAGACGACCACATGGTATCAGCCAGGTCTAGCTGGCCATAACCAGCTTCTCTTCCTAATTACGCACCTTGTCAGCTGCAGAGGGAATTCAAACAGTAATGCTTTAAATATGCGCTATACATAATCCATACTTACAGCTAAAAATAAATTCCACATATTAAAATATCATCAACTACCGCATCAGTTGTATATCGCGTGATACATTTCCCGTCTCCTCCCATTCAGAACAGCTTGAGGAAAATTAGACTTGTGGCTTAGGATCAAATGCCAACCAATTCCCAAAGCTCAACGTCTATCCTTCGGTAGTTAAGGAGCTAGAGGGAAAATCCTCATTCCAATTTCTTAAATTTAAAGCCACTCGTAAAGTTTGGGGTCTGCCTGTGCAGGACACAGCCCACAAAATACTGTTTTCCAGATCCTTTGATTTGGAACTTCTTGAGCTACATACCAAATTGGGTTCATAATATATTTTTACGTTTGGTGGGGTTTCTTTGGTAAGATACAAAACTGTAGTATCCAACAAAAAAGACTGACGTAACTTCGGTGTGTCCCAGCCTAATTTTGCTCACTTCAGACCAACTTAAATCCTTCCTAGCTTTTTTGTTGTTGCTGTCTCACCTTCCTCCTACGTACACACTTAAATCAAACATAGTTATGCTCCATCTTGTCAGTCTAACAGTCTCTAATGAGAAATCTGAACCCAGGTTACTGTCACCCAGAGAGATCTTCCACAAGACGTCATCAGGTGGTGAAAACAAGCCAACAAGCATTCAATAGTACTCAACAAGTATTCAAGTCAACAAGATTTTGCAGTATTCCCACACTCTTGATCCTGCATTTGCAGATGGTATTACTGTGAGTTGTCCTTGAACAACGAAGCGGCAAGAAGGCAGGGATAAAACAGTCACAAAACTGAGTTTTCTAGGTGAAAGGTATTAAGAAGGAATGAGCCTTCAGATCTTATGCAGATGTACTAATGGTAACTCTCCACAGAGGTGCCCAGTCAGAAGCTACTGCCTGTTCTCATGGGTGCCATGCTCTTATGGACAAAATATGGGAAAACACACTATCACTTCAGATCAGCCTTCCGCCTCTCCCAAAATAATTTCTTCCACTTCTTCAGATGCCACCCCTCTGCTCAGAAAGTTCATCTGCAGGAACTGAAAATCTATTAATCAGTATCATCAAATGAGGACATTGTGCTGCGATAAGGGGAGAATGAAATCCCATTCCACAACAATGAGTCAATTAACTTTATGCAATTTAAATGAACTTGGCATCGATAATGTTTGGGCAGAGCCAGCTGTACTCCCCACCACAAACAAGGAGAGCTGTTTGCTAAGAAGCGCAGCACCCAAGCGAGGCACTCCCCAGAAAACAGCTCGATCTGGATGTGAAGGACTTCGGGCTGTGTGTGTTTGAAATGGCAACAGCTCAGCTTCTCTGGAAGAAATGCAAAATTTCAAATAAAAGGGAATTTAGATGTATTCTGCTAGTGGTCCTACAAAGCTGAACTCATAGATGTTCATGCTGCACGCTGCACATACCTTCCCTAAAACTGCATTTCCTGATTATGCACTAGCAGGTCACTTTCTCCTTTCTTTTTTTTTTCTTTATTATTTTTTCCTCAAGCTATTAATGATTTATGTATTTATTTTAGAAAGATCGGACAATAGGCCTTCCCTTATACCTAAGAAATAAAACCAGGATCTCTAAATCTACATGCTGGGCAGGTCGCCTATGGTCATGATATACATGTTGGGCTGCAGGACGGAGGGGAGAATGAAGGAAAAACACTTACCCAGAACAGACACATACAAAAACCCACTGATTTATGAATGCAACACTTGGAAAGTGTTGAGCATGCAAATCAAAGCTGCCTTGGAGCAAGTTCATTTTATAGCACCCACATTTGTATGGCAGGTGAATCACACTGATGCTGACACAGCAACATCAGGGTAACTTTAATAAAGGTTTGGGGCTTTCTTTTTTTTTTTTTAAAAGGTATAGTGCCAAGTCATTTGGGTCCAAAATTTAGATATTTGAGTGTGAGATTTAAAAGGTAAAGGAATGGTCAGAAATAAATGGTGACAATGAGAAAAAAATATCTAGATGTAATATTTCTTTGCATTGTTGGATAGCCGAGTCACCGCAGCAGAGCATTAATAGATTAAAAACGGGATGTGTTATCAGTGAATTAAGTAATCAGACTAAAAGACAAACAGGAAACAGCACAAGTGGTAAAAAATAAAACCATCTTGTAAATTCCCTTTGGCATGAGTAAAGCAAGATGGTGCTCAAAGATGTAAGGATGATTTCTACATTGGTGCTTCACACCTTTTTATGTATCTTACAGTACTTTTATAACATGACAGGTTTTGGTTAGGGTCTGCTCAGTGTCTCCTGGGTAGAATGTAATGACAAGTCTGCACCAGTAATACACATTTTCTCTGCTTTACTCTCTATCTACCACACAATTGTGTTGGTCACTGGCACTGCATTAACAAAATTTATCCGTCATCTACAAGATATTGTAACTGCACAGAATGATTAACAAAAACATGGTTAATAATGTACATGAGCATGCAGACACAGCCATCACGACTAAAATCCTGGCCCTGAACATCTGTCCAAAAGCAGAAATGTCACACAGCTGAGCTAAAGGAACTGCTGCAAGACCTATGACAACCAGTTGGTCTTCCAGCCGTTACCGGAAGGCATTACCACTTAAACACGGACAGACAAGCTACGACAATCCCTGGGGACAAAAATTAGTTTGTGACGTGTTTTGGAAAGATGCAGTAAATCCAAGAAAATGCGTCTTATCTGAGAGGTTAAGACAGGCCTCTTTCTTCTAAGGCAGTGAGTGTTATCACCCGATACGGCATCGGAACAGCAAGGGGTGCAAAGACTTGGAGTTCACTGGAAGCTTCGGACTGAGATTTCCCAGTCTCTGAGACCTCATCAAGTGTATGCCTACCCCCGTTAGGCCAGGTTAAGATTCCCAGCTGCTGCCTTTTCTTCGTCTCTGCTAATTTAGGTCCTCCACACCTCAGCAACCTAATTTTCTTTAAAATATTGTTGAAAACAAACCTTGATAGAGGACGATTGCCATTGTCATTCTACAGGCATGAAAAACACTTGAGGACGTGAAGGCAATAGGTGATGGTGCTGAGGAGGTGGTGAAGCAAGACTCATCCTTTGCACTTGCCAACACACTGATCCTGACTTCTACAGTAACCTATATTGAACACATTTTGTCCACTTTTGGTCATACGGTTTCTTTGGTAACACTTGAAGAAAGGAAATGAGATACACAGGCACAGCGTGCGATGAGCGCGTGATTCACCAGTTTGGTCCAATATACAACAGCAGACATGCTGGGAAACTTCAGGTGACAAGGGTTTAGTTACTACATCCAGAGGCACCAATTATAAACAGCTTCTTCCTTGTAGTCTCACTGCTGTATCTACATTAGCAAGTTATTTCACACAGCAGAATTAAATCATTAGATTCAATCTGGTCCTGAAGCTTCTATGTCAACGCTGTATGTAGTTCAGGCATTCACTGGGGACTAAATTTAATCTGCTCCCCCCAGCCAACCATGCCCACCATGCATGTGCTTCAAAACTTATCACTGTTTCAGACCTTTATCTCCATTAGAGGTCGGGCTGTGTGGCCTGGGGCGGTTTGTGCACAGCAAAACCAGAGCTGTGAATTGACTGAGCACACAATTAGCGGGGACAAGGAGAGGACCGGCTTCACAGCCAAACTACCGCTCTGCATCAAAACCGAAACACAGCTGTAGTTGCATTACCTACACTTCAACTAGCAAATCCATGGTGAATAAATTTACTGGCTTTCACCGACTCACCGAGATAGATGTTACGTTTCATTAATGCAGCTACCGCAGCCACCCATTCATGTTGAAAATACACAAACCGTATAAACTAAAAGTGAAGACCCTGAAAACCGCTAGAAACGTGCCCTATGGATGGTGGTACGTAACTTCATATGGTACACAGAGCTTATGCTTTAAATGGGGGGAAAATTAAACTATTCAAGACATTCCTTGCTATTTGCTGTAAAGCCACAGGTTAGCCAAACATAGCAAGATCCCAGCTGTAGCAGCTATTTTTGCTCTAGTTGCTTCGTATCATACAGAAGAGGTTTTTCTTTTGCATCAGACATAGAGATTCTATAGAACAATCTTATTATCTAGGCTACAGGCCTTGCTAGGATTTCTTTTTAATAAAACCTATCTCTTTCAATTAACTTGATCGGACATGTTAATGTTTTGGGTCTTGATGAATAATCCTGGGAGATAATTGTGCAAAGGTCCAGAGGCACTAAAACGTCCATGCAAATAGGGAGTGATGGAGGAATTGTAAATGCAATCTGTAACACTCCGCACAGTGGCAAGCCCAGAGCTGTCGCTCTGCTCAGCTGCGAAAAACAAACAACCCATATGCCATAAGTATAAACTATTGGGTAAGCTCCATCTATTATTTCTCTCATGCAATTGAACGAGTAACAGAATTAGCAGTGTAATACTTTAGTGAAGGAGTGCTTTCATGCTTTGGCTTTAATTAGAGGTTTATCATAAGTAAAGCTCCAACTATAAGCATACTGAGATGCAGATTCATAATCCTTTGCTTTTATCCTGCTCTCCAAATAACACTGGAGTTACCCAGCAGAGAATTTGCACCTCAAGTAAGCAACGATTCTTCTCCTGCGCCGTGAAACAGAGCAGGCACTTGATGGAAATGACCTACAGCGTGGATGGCTTGTGTGAGCCCAGGTCTGGAGGACAGTGTCTGCATCTGCTCCTTGTCTCATTTTCAGAGCAGGAAAAATTTCAGCAAAATGACTTTCAGAGAGTTATTTCTCAGTCACTGTTCACTTGGATCCACTCCTGACAACACACACAGAATAAAGAGCCGACAGAGCAGGCGAGGGATGTCGGGGTTGGCTGCTGTCTACTCATCCTCAGGCTTCAATACGACTTGCCAAAGCCATTGCAACTCCAGTGATTCCTCCTTCCTGCACTTCACAAACCAAGGCATCTTTGCTTACTTGAGGACCTAAAACTTAGAAAAGGGAGAGAGAGAGACAGGAAAAAGCTATGCTAGGACCAGTGCTGGGTCTTTCTGGAGAGAATCTTCTTACCTTAACTAGAGAACTATTACAACTTTCTCTTCATTTCCCAGGTTTAGGGGTTTGGTGAATATAAATTATCCCAGTGGCCAGCTAGGTTCACCAGAGCTACCGCTGCCTTTCAGTGCCCAAACACCCTCAGCAGATAGCCACATTTTCATCTGCAGTCACATCTCCAACTCCCATTGCGTATCATGGTCATAATTTCACAGATAAAGTGATAAAATATTTACAACTAGAAGGCTGCTAAATTTACTCCCCAGTGCCCACATACATCTTTTGCACAGCAAGTTCTTTCTGGCTTAAATTCTGCACGCTAAACCTTAATTACTGCTGTCTGACAAAGTGAGAAATTGGACAGGAAATACACTTTTGAAAAGCATCAAAGTGACAGAGGTGACTAACAACCATTTTCAAAAGCAACTTTAGGCAATATCTCAAATAAAACAAGTTCATAAATTGTTCTTCTTGAGCCAGAGCTCATGCTGTTAGTTGAACTACAAGGTGCAGAAACCTAAAAGTGCCCGGGACTGGGACGTGCTGTGACAGGAGGACGTCAAGCATGTCTATGGTGTGACAAGCAGCAGAGACGGTGCCAGGCAATGCTATCAGGAAGCCATGCAATCCATAAGCCATCTTGACAAACGTATCTCAGGTTATTTGCTAATCTAACACGCAAACTCCTCACCAAACTGGAAACTCCCTCGAACAGCTCCGCAACGCTGCAGAAAGAGGAGTTGCAAATGAAAAATTCCCTTGGAATAGTTATCAACCCATCTAGAGCCTAACCCAGAACCTATATATGGGCATCTCCCTGCTCCCCCTGCAAGCAGAAGGCAGCAAGGCATGGGCACGGGGATGAGGACCTGGAGCCCCCAGGCTACTCACCGTGCCACGTCTGCCATCAGCAAACTGGGCTTTGCCATTTCCTTCCTCACCTGTATCCCCACCTCGTGGGTCCCAGGACCAGTCAGGAGAGAGGAGTGACCTACATCCGTCCATGAGACATAAAGACCTTACAAATTTCCTCTTCTGCCTGCTCCCCTTTTACACTCCTGGGCTGACCAAAGGGCGCTGAAGCCCCCCGAAGCCAGGCACTAAAGGTGGAGGCACGTGGACCTCACCTGCAGAACGGAGCTGCCCTTCCATCACGAGACATAGGGGACTTCACACCAAACTTTATTTTCTTTCCCCATTCCAGTTTGCATTTCCTGGCATTTAATATCCTGTGAGGATATTAAATAAACTGCTCAGTGAATAATTTTCAATAGTCAGGGAAGTCCATTTTCCTCCTACAAAAATGTAGCTGAAATGCTGCTGCTCTTTTTGTTTATTTCAATGTTCTGCAGGCAGACAGAACCCATGGAAAACCGTAATCTAATAAAGACATCAAGGGACAGAATGGAAACCAAGAGACAAAGGCTGGGTTACAACTTTCCTGATTTTCGTCCTTCATGTCTTTCACAGCAACGGCCTAAACCTTCACCTTGTACCTCAAAATCCTGAACACCAAGTAACACAACCCTTGCTTCCCCCCAAAAGCCACATCCACGAGCAGAAATAAAACTAGGGGCGTTATTTCTCAGACACCACAGCTGGCGCTACTTCACATCCCCGTCCTTTGGAGGAAGCTAAAGGGGGACTCATCACCTGTATGCTGAAAGACAGAATTTACCTACCGTAATTGCAAGAGACCGTATCTACACTGATGACGACACGTGGTATGCAATGCTCCAGTGAAGTGAGATGAATCGAACTCTCCCTCGGTAACAGGCCCTTAACTAGGGTCATTAATCACCTAAGTGTCCCGCGCACATCCACTGCCAAGAGCAGACTTTCTGACAGAAAGAAATCCAACTCCTACTGCCAACGGGTTAAAGGGAGGGAGGAAAAAACCTCTTTATGACAAAGAGGGCCTTCCCCTTAGGAAGTCAGCAGGAACCACAGCCTCAGGGACAGACCTTATAATAGAGTGTTTTCACTGCGACTTAGAAGAGCGCTTCTCCTCCCTGTACTTACGAGCTTGGTTTAGATGGCACAAACAGCCTACAACCATAGGCCAGCATGTCTTTCCCTCCTCCGAGAAGGTGAGAAGGCTTTTCTGACCCAGAAAAATACACGGCAAAAACCCCAGGCAAAAAAGGAATCTTGGGAAATCCAGAATACATGGCTTTTGAAGGAAAAATCATTTTCAATTAATTTATCGACCAGTTTTGGAAGCAGTCATCATCACTTAATACTGACTTTTAAAAAATCGTTATCTCTGATTTTAATTTACTTTACATTAGATGTACATATGAATTATTATTAAAATAGCTTCGAAGAAAACCTTTCACTCAGTTGACTTCTTTCCTTCTAAAATTTTATTTTCCTTTTCAGCTAATGAAAATATTCCAGGCTTCAGCTTTTTGATCACCTGGTAACACGTTCAAAACTCCTCCTTTTTCCTGTGGTTGGAAAAAATGATTTCCTATCTCTCTAAGATTTTCCAGTTTTCTAATTTTAAAGCTTTAAAATGCAGATTCCCCTACAGTGAAAAGCAACATACTGTGGTTCACTTAAGACAGGTGTAGGCACTCTCACCATGTATAAGAACATCGCTACTCTAAAACATCCCGTGGTTGGGATCTCATGGGTGGAAAGCAGGGAAACAGCAGGAATAACCGGCGATTACATCAAGGCAGGGGTTGTGGCCACAGGTATAAGTTTACACCACGCTGACACCAAATTTTTTGTAATGCTAGACCTGATTTCAGTCAACTTAGAGAGTAATTTAGGAGTTGTTCTGGATTAGATACTTCCAGAGCCTAAAACAGCAGTAAAGGACTACAGCCTTGCAGGTGATGACTTGACTTCAGTCAGATGTACTTTCTACTCTCCGGTTGGGGTTGTGGCAATACAACTACCCACAGAAGAAGCCATCAGCCCAAAGCGAGCTGGAGGAGAGCACGGCAGCAGATCCGTTGGGTGCACAACGTGCAGGAGGACGTCGGCCATCCGCTCTGCCACACGTCCCACGACACACCAAATCCCACCACGGTCTCCTTCTCAAAGCTCAGTTCAACACCTCCTAGATACAAACTCCAGAGTTTGATGGAAAAGGTGTCTGTCAGCAGGATGTGACCAAAGCACATAGACTTTCAACGGGTCGGTCAGGGAGGGAAAACTGTCTCCGTGCGCACAACTGGCACGACTTCTTGTTCTGCTGGAAACCCTCAATATCCCAGCACTGCGATGCCGATGAATATCAGTACGATGTGATGAATAGCACAGAGTAAAGCGCATTTTCCACAGATTTGGTCATCAGAAAATGATGACACATACTCACTGAAAGTACTAACGGAAATGTGTGCTTGTTTTTGAAATTAAGAGTTAGGCTGTTACAGAAATATTTAAATTTCAGCCCAGGCCCAGCTAAATGGCTTCAGATAATACATCATGTTTTAATCTAAGAAAGGCTTCATCGATTATCCTCAAATTCAGAATTAGCTAGATGCATTTCATCTGACTCACTTGTCCTGTATTGTAAAATAATGATGTAATTTGTAATAAATTACTAACACTGAGTTTCAGCAGTGACAAATTGTTTACTTAATTCAATAAAATAGTGTCACTTCTGTAAAGTGCATACTCTTAGAGAACTCAGATGGTTGTGAACTGCAGGTTATGAAGAAAAACATTCATGTCAGTCCAAAGTACAGAAGAAATAAGATCTGAAGCAAACTAACTGCATTCCCTCAGATTACTCTTTTGCACTTCAGTGTCACTCTCAATTTAAGTTTTTTCATGAAATCAGCCAGCCTGGAATAGGCAGGATCCTTCTCTCTCACTGAGTCTAATATGACATGACTAACAAAAGCAGACACGATATGTCATAGCAATGAATGACTCATCAGTCTGGGAAATTCAAAAAAATACCATTTTCCAAGATACAAGTTTTGACCTTTACACTCTCCCCCAACTTATTGTACACAGACCTTTTAGAAACATCTCTGAGAGCAAGAGGCAATAAAACTTGCCAAAGGAAGGAAAAGGATGGGGGAAAGGGATGGTATTTACCCACCTTTGGCAATTTTTTGTACGAGAGACAGTCATCAAGGAAAGTGAAATCTCAGCCTTCCTGCATGTTTGGCCAGAAATTCCTCCACTACAAATCCTTCCCCTGCTGTCTGACCCAGGACAAGTGATTTATCCTTGTTACCTGACTTTCTCCATCTCCGTAATGAGGACAAAGACGCTGGTCTATGTTATATGGTTTCTGTGACAATTCATTAGTTAATGTCCGTGAAGTGCTTTGAAGATGCAAAGCATTATTACTGATATGTTTTGCGCTAATTTTTACATACCCAGTCATCCGACTGCCCGCATACCACTGCAGTCTGCAGGAGAACCCCAGCTGTGCTAAAAGGAAAGAATTATCGCAGCTCATCCTGGTGTAGCCAACTTAGGCAAAGATTAAGAAAAAGGGAGACGATTAATTGATTCTTACTTTTTCAGACCAATTTTGATTCTAGTGGTGATTAAAGCCCAAATCTTGCTACATGTGTCTATCCACATGAAGCCATTCCGAAATCAATGAGGTTCTTGATCTGTCTACCCAAATATTGCAGGATGGAAAATCAGAACCTAAGTAACTTTCCAGAGTCCTTCTTGCAATAATTTACACATTTTTTCTTCTACAACATTTATCTATGCAATCTGCTTTAAAAATAACACTGAGAAAAATTTAGTAGGTATAAGAGATAGCAAATTGAATTAGAATATTAGAATAATAGGCAGCAAATAGCCTACACGTGATATATTTTATTTTATATTCATATAATAGAATTGTATTTTCTAAATGAGCAAAGTATTTCTTTGATTATATGTATTTTCAAGCAATGAAACCAATTTACATTTAAACTCGTATTTGAAAATAAAAAAATCAAGCATTTTCTGTGTATAAGTCTGCTCCGCTTCCCCCACTGGACCTGCCACGCAGCGCACATTACTTGTCCTTGTACGAGGGGGTAGTTAGGAGAAGAAGCCGCCAGACAGCTTGGAAGTCATATCTGAAGAGATGAGAGAAGACTGTTAAAAGATAGAAAGGAAATGAGGGAAGATCTGAATGCCAGAATGAATCCAGGATCTGTGCGTGTCAGGGAAAACAAAGATGAACAGAAGATCAGGGGAAGCAGCATTGAGCCCATCAAGAAAAGGAAGGCAGGAAACCAAAGCCTGAAAATAAGAAGATGAAAAAGGAGCAATGACAGATCTGCGCTGTGTTAAGTGCAAGATAGGAAGGAAAGAGTAATAGTACAAAGATTATTAGGAAACCCGAAGGAATCGATGATGAATTTTCTTCCATCATTTGGCTCTCGAACCTGTCTGAAATGTCCAAGAAATGAGATTTGCCCATCACAGAAAAAGGAAACACTGGAAAGAAGGAACATGAGCAGAAGGAGTATGTACTGCAGTTACTGCTGGAACAGGGATGTGCTCGGACACCTCCTTTGGACCATGGAAGCACTACTGGGAAGAGCAGGGAAGAGCACGGCTGGACTGTCGCTTTGGGAGAAGGGGCAGCCCTCGTTCTCAAGGCTGCCATGTAACCTACTTCCACGGCCCACCTCACCTGAAGCTTTTATTTTGGACAGTGAAATAGGATGCCACCCACAAAGTTCAGTTTAGGGTGTCCCCCCCGCTTTTGAGCTCCCTGTGAAGTTCCTCATTAGAAGCAAGTCTAACGGCCAGCTTGTCTTGCACACCAAGGGCCCCCGCGGAGCAGGGGAAAACATATCATAATTCCTTCTCTCCCGAATTCTGCTGAAAACCAACCTTCTAGAAACAGCTTAAACACCATCGCCATGGGAGGCTGAGAAAGTTTTGCAAGCCTGAGAGCTTCTGAACCCCCCCTCACTTAGCCACGTCACCTCCAGACGCGCTGAAGCTTCAAGACTTGAGGGAGACACAACCAAAAAGCAGCACCAGCCCTGCTCGCTGCCTCTTCCCAGCGCTGTCACACTTCCCCCCCTCTACGGGCAAAACAGCAGCTTCATGAAAAGCAAAGTTGCTCCTGCACAGGAGACTTAGTCCCGAAGAAAAGCAAACTTAGTAACAGAGTCAACGGTGACACAACCCAACACTGATGTACGTACCAGACAGTGCTCAGCTTAACACAGTATCATTCAAGGTAGGAAGCTTTGGGAGAGAAGATGTGTGAAAAGAGACACACTGTTCACACCGCTACGCCACCTGGAAAATACCCTGGTTTCACTCCCCTTTCCTGTGTGAACTGAGAAAAACACTTGACGCATTAGTATTAGTGCACTGATTGTACTTGAGTGTATTAGGTCCACTCCTACATATAAGTTTATATGCAGATAATTTCTAGGCTTATCTGTTCTAAGCTAGTAAAAAACACAAGAAGAAATTCTAGTTCCATCCCTATATATTAAATCAGATTCTAATCTTTCCCTCAGCAGTTTGATTTTTAGGAAAGGATAAGGAAAGCATTTACAGTAAGAGTGCTTTTCAATAAATCATCATTAATTATACATGCATACTAAGTGCATCAAACAAGTTTGGGCACACAATTAGGTAACTAATTACACTGACTGCAATTCCATACTTAAGTGGACTTACCTGCCCCCAGATCCACCTGATCATTTCTGGGGGTTTATTTAGTTGCACAACGGTTTCTTTGCTATTAAGCACCAACTGTTGAAAATTTTTAAGCAACTGCACTTCCATGCCTAATTAATCATGTAATTGCCATCATTATTTGGACACCTTTTTGACAATTTAGCCTTTGCAATGCTTCAGTTGTAAGAAAGGCATATGGGAGAATTGAGAAGTGTTGCAGCCACGCATAATCGGGTAGGTGCTCGTCCTCCATGGTGCGTAACACCCTCGGCTCTGACAGTAGCCGTAAGGAATTCAATTGTTCAGCAGTTCTCCAGGGATGCTGAATCCCTCTCGAGATCTGCCCCCTTACAACTCACCCATCACTGAAAATCACTACGGTTCCACAAAAGGGACATCAAAGGACAAGCTGTTGCTCAACATCAGTGCACGCAACTCGCCATTCACACCAGTGCGATTATAATTCCTCCTGGAAATTTGGAATGACCTGGTACGGCCCCAACACCGGCTTTTCCTTAGGGAAACTACGCCTTCCCAAACACCTTAAGCTGGACAGAACAAAGCCCATCTCGTTCTGGCATGAGCATGTTTGGCCAGGGATCAGCGTACACGATCACAGCCGTTCAGACCCATACGTGATTTCGGCATGGTTATCCTCTGGACAGAAAATCAATGGTTGTGTAAAACCAGCATTTTACTGCGCATTACACATTTCTAAGCACATACGTAACATAATGCATGTACAGAGGGAATATGTACAAGAAAAAGTAAACTTACCCAAACTTCCTCCATACTCAACCTGTTTCAAAGACGAAAAGGAGCCATTAACTTTTATTTCTTCCTCACAATTTCCCTCTCGTTCCAATCTCCAGCAAAGCTAAAAGCTGAAGTGCAGAATTAAGGGAAAAGCAACACCTGTCTTGGTGGCACTTCCAATTTAGCTTTGCCAACTCAAGACTTTCAAATTAGGCTTGAAAAGCCATGCTCGCTGCTTGTTGGTTTGCGATCACTCAAATGCAACGTAAAAATTCGGATAAAAGTTTTCCACCTCTAGGTTGAAATCTCATAGAAACTTTCCAAGATGAGGCTGAAAAGGTGGCTGATCCAGGAAAGTATTTCATAAAATTACAAACTTTTGCATTACGCTTGCATCGGGCACAGGCTGCTCCAAATACTCGAGGCCACTTCTGATGTTAGGTGCACAATATCAGAAGCTGCGTGTCAAAATTAATGTCTTGTAGTGACAAAGTCAACAATGGGATTTCTTCAGAAATGAGGTATTTACCAGCAGAGTAAAGGGCACGCTACCCTTTTTATTGCCTATTTAGAGGAACTGATTAATGTTTTCACCAGTCTTCATGTGCAAATTCCACCAAATACAGTGTGATTTGCATATGTGTGTGTGTGAGAGGAAATATTTGCAAAAGATTCAAAGAGCAGCATCTCAGTCTAATATCAAGAGGGTTTTTTTCCTAGCTGGCTGGCATTTGGGGTTCATCCCTGCCTTATTCTGCAACAACTAAAAGTATTTCCTACTGATACAGCAGTTTAACAGTTTATTCTCCCTGATGCATGTGATAAATACAGCAGCTTCAAACCTTTTAAAAATATTAAAGGTTTTACAGTGAGACGTGTGACAGCCTTGATTAATCCTGTGCAGACAGCAAGAGTCAACATGTGCAGGTATTTGCATTCAGGACTTTCAAAGTTCTGAGAGTTTTCTTTGATAAAGGTAAAGCAGCTTTGTAAAATATGGCTTGTGACATGAAGCACTGGCAGAGAATTTTAATGCTGCAGTAGACGCTATAGTTTGCTAGAAATTCAAAAAAAGGGCTTGTGTGACAGAACCTTTTGGTCTGGAAAAAGAAACAAGGAGATGAGGCAGGACGAGCCAAAACGGAGTCGGTGGGTCTACCCAAGCATAGCTTAATGGGCATCTCCATAATTTTTCACCTAAAATTTAGTGATTCTTCAATGCAAAAAATAATCTTGAAGTAAAATCAGTCTCTAGGGCTCTCAGGAGACGATTAGATGGTTATCAGATAAACACCACATTAAGTGAAAGTGGTAACATGTAAAATCTTGCTCTTTGGAACATAAAAATAATTCAGTATATACACGGAATCTAAGTGGGCGATGACGTAGTACTGTGGTGTGCCTGACACATGGACCCAACGCGGTACAGCCAGCTGGAAAACACATAAAGGAAGTCAAACATCTATACAGATGATGTGGAAGCAACGACTCTTCATAAGCACGGGAAGGCTGGTGCTTTCACAGCAAGTGACTCGACGCCGTAAAAAGAACTGCCGGAATGACATGAAAGCAGGTGGGATGGTTTTAACTAAGGTTACAAACCAGGCCAGCCTTGCTGTTAGCCGTTGTCTTCAGAGCAATTTTAAGAAAATATACTTAGTTAACTGAGTTAAAGACATACCTGCCCCATCCCGTCCTTGGCAGAGGAAAGCAGGAGCGTTTGCTCTTGGAGCACAGCAGGGACTAACTTCCTCGGTCTGATACAAACCCTGAAGGTAGGAGGATGCTCAGGATCTACTTCACACCCAGTTACCTGAAAGGCATCTCACTCTTACTTTGGTACCTGTGCCGTGGCTTTATGCTGGAAAGCTATAATAACAACAAACTATCCCATGGTTTTAAATTCAGAAAATAAAAAAATGGAGTGGGAGAAACCCCCCTCGGAGAGACCACAGGGCAGGCTGTTAAACTCCAGCTCCAGCTTGATTATGATGACAAACGGCAGAGGAAACCTTGTTCACCCAAACAAAGATCAGCCACTATCATTTTCAAGTTTCCATAGCAATGTGATAGTCCAGCATAAGCAGAGCTCGGGGGAGTATGGAGAAACAATACAATTCAATTATCTCCCATCATTTCAAATGGCTGATTGGGGTAGGGGGGAGCCTTAGGAAGCCATCCCACTTTCAAGAGAAGAAAAATAATCTCGTTATCTTTGGGTTTTTTTAATTCTGTCAAAGATGGCCTAAATTAGGGAGTGACAACTTGCAAAGCAGGAACATATTCTCTTCTTAAATCAGGTCTGGAAATGCCGTGAGATGAACTCTGATAATGCAGCCTGCAAGCCCTGGGAGCCAAAGCTGTGCAAAATTGTTTAATATGGTCAAATCCTTTAATCCTCATATCTGCTGATGCAGAAAACAGAATATTTCTGCCATTTATTACCAGAAACATTATTTTCAAAGTCCATAAATGTTGCCTGCAGATCTTATGCAGCAGAGACAGCAGAGGCCTGCATTTCCTTCACTGGACAATTTTGATTCTAATTTATTTAGGCACAAAGCAATACACATAAATGAACAACCGTTGATTTTTCTTCATCTTCTTCAACGATTTATTCCAAGAACAACTCTACGCCTTTTCATCTTATTCTTTACTATCTGTAAAGTTCAGGAACTTGAATGCCCTGAAAAACTTAGGAATTGATCAGACTTGTAATGAAAAAGGATCTCTCTCTCTCTCCCATAATACAGGAAAATAAAATATCGTTAACTCTGCAGGGCAGTATACTGAAGATTGATCAATCCCTCTCTTTTCATACCACCCCATAACACAAGAGCAAAGGGGTCAGTCGATAATTGCCCGTAAATTTGGAAGGAATAAAAGGAAATACTTGTTCGCACAGCCAGCCTGAAGAATTTCCTATCTTGGAAGGCCATCAAGTCAAACGCTCCGGCTAGATTTTAAAGAGGGAAGAGGATTTTTGTGAGGAATGATTTCTGCGCTGAGGGATGGGAGAGAGGGCACAGCACCCAAGGGAGATAAGAAAGCAATAAGGTAATGATGATTACATTTCATGCTTCAAAGTACGACACAACTGGAGTCGGGAAGGATGCCCGCACCCCACGCCGCGCTCGTTGGCGAGATGAGTTAGCTGTACCTGCAGGTACGTCCTGCTCAGGCACCAGCACTGGCCTTCACAAGGAGAATTTAGTTCGTGCCCAGAAATCAACATTTTCAAGAACACTCCGCTATCAGCGGAAGATCCTCCCAGCAACGTCGCACTTTCCCAACACGGAAAACAGTGGGATGTTTTGGGGCTCAGGGCACTGTGAGGGGTTTGGAGAGGTGGGGATGCAGAAGTCCCGCTTCAAACTCCCACCCCACGCCAACCAAACCGTGTCGCCCCCATGCTCTGCTCCGCGGGACGCATCCTGCACTCCTGCCAGACGGTGCCGCTTTTGAACCCTCTTCCAGCACAGCCTACGGGTTGCAAAAGATATCGATATAAGAAGCCAGTCGCTGCGGGCAGCTCGTCACCAGCCGTGCTTCCAATCCTTTGGAGCAAGAAGTGTGCGAGAGGCGGGAGGATTTGCACTGCCCCTTGCAGGGATGTGGCTCCCGGACCGGCCCGCGGGGCAACCTGCCACCCTGACAGGCACGTCGTTGTTGTGCTTCCCACCGTGATCAAGCCGCTGGTGATAACGCAGCATTTAATCCAGCCTTAAACAGGAACGGTGCTTTATGCCTTCGAAAACTTCTCTCTCTGCCATCCCTACAGGAAGGCAACGAGTCCCTTCATCACAGATGTTTGGGGTGATTCTTGCAGGTGATCAAACAAAATCCTGCAAAATAACTGTTTATTTGCTGTCAGCCAGCTCCATATCAGAGGCAGCCTGGCCCGTTAACAAGCCAGTCAGCGGCATTTGCTTCACAGACCAGAGCCGAGATATCAGCGCGCAGGAAGAAGTACATAATTTGTCCAGATGCAGCAAGGAACCGAATGACTAATTCATGAAAGTGCGATTGATTTTGATGAATCAATGCATTACAGGATCCAGGGGAGGAGGGGGAGGCACCGGGCATTTTACAGGCTCAACTACAGGATCACACTTTGATCTGAGAAACAAAGACAACCTTCTTCTGTATCAGAAGGCAAGGCCTGATTTTTTTCAGCCAAAAAGTGGCTTCACTCTTTTCCCAGACAAACATCCCCTGTCCCTACACTTCGCAAGGTCCAGATGCTGCAAATTCAACTCCCACGGGTAACCTCGTTCACACCAGTTAAAACACCCGATTTTTTAAAATTTCCACAGTGTCCGACTTAGAATTTGCCCCCAACTGGCACTAAAAACAGTTTTGATGGGGGGGAAAAAATATCTGCAAATCAGAAAAAATAACATAAGCTGTTAACGTATTCCATCCCTGAATTGTTAGGTTTTAAAACAACCTGTTTCAGGAGGAAGGATGTGAAAAGGAGAAATATATGTTTATGTTTTAATGGAAAAAAGGCAATTTTCTAGAGCAAGAAAAGATAAATGAGAAACGCCCCCATTTAAGCAAAAAGAAACAAGAAAATCTTTGCTTTCCCTGTACATCTATTACAGATAAGTGGGAAAGCAAATACATTACTAGCTTCACGTTTCAATCACTCATTGTCTATCAAATTTCATAATATGCACTTCCTAGCTGTTCTCTCTCTTTTTGCCAATCATGAGCAAAACGGAGACACTGCCTGGTTAAAGCTAATTCAAAATCCATCCTCCACTGGGATACAAATACATTTCTGTGTATATTAGGATCGGGAAAGTTTATGGCGGGTGACTGACTCCGAGGCTGATTTAACATTTGCCATCAGGCAGAAATGCACATTCACAAATACACTAGGACTAGCAAATTGCTCCCTGATTTCTATTCCCCAGGCACCAGCCTGGAAGGAAAACTATTTATGTTTTTTCCTTATATTGATATACAAAGTAGTGGTAAACAAACTCCGATTCTCTATACTGTATTTTCCATTGTGCCAGCCATACGGGAAATCATTAGCTTTGACCTTTTGGAGGAAAGGACAGAAGGAGAGGTGCATTTATCAAAAAAGATATTTTACTCCGAGCTTTTACTTTCACTTAGCTCTTTAGGCCTTTGAATAGATTTTCGTGACCCAACAATGCCTTCAAGTACCTGTGGCACTTAAAAAATGCTCACCTCTACCGAGGGCGAGTTTACGCAGGCTTGGCGAGCATCTTCTCCACTGGCAAAAGACAGTGCGGTCAAGGAAGAAAACCAATCTCTGCTCTAAAGCATAATCATGATTTCAACTCCAACAGACGGCTCAGCAGTGAAATACATGAGCGCATCCATTTCAAAACCTGCCCTTTGATATCTCCTGATTATTTAACCTGGAGAACTGAAGGAAAGAAGTCAGAGAAAACCCGCATGCAATAAAAAGAAATAATTATTTTTCTTATTCCTAGGGACACCAAACTCTTGCAGAAGGCTAAGGGACACGCACGGGTCAGAAACGGAATCGGGAAATTCTTGTTTCAGAAGAAGAGTGCTTCAGGAGAGGCTCAGAAATGAGCACCTTGTGTGCAACTCCAGCCCTTTCAGGGTCACCTCTTATTTCTTTTTTAATAAAATAAACATTACCAAGATTAAAAACGTTCCTCACCCCAAGGAAGTGGTCTGAATCACTCTGAAAATGAAACTGAAAATTAAATGCCTAGATCATTCCTCTGCTAGCAGCGCTCGTCAGACTGACGATCTCAGCGGTGGCTCTTTGTTTCCCCACCTCTAGAAGCGAAACCCACTGGGACGCCCCAAAACGACCATCAGAGGCACAGCTTTGCTGGGTGACTGACAGGGGTGGACGGTGGCAGTGATGTTCTCCAACAGGGACTGCTCCAGCCCTGGTTAACCCCACCGAGCTGTCCTGTGTCCTTCCCGTTGGCATGCCAGCAGCACGTAGTCTTCGAGGACATGCTGAAGGCTGGTAGCTCTCCCATGATGCAGGTTCCTACTTGACCTTTTACAATTATCACACATACTGCGAGCTGACAGGCAACTGTTGGCTGCAGTCACTGATTTGCAAAGCAAGATGTCCAAAGGATTGAAGCATATTTTTGTCTAATTAAAAAAGGCTAAAATCCATGCATAAACCACCTGAAATTGGAGCCAACAAAGAAAGCAGTACACTACTGAACCCCAACATGGCAGGCAGAAGTAACTGTAATAAAGTACCGAAGGCTAGACTGAAATTCAGCCCATCTGCCTGTGCAGGGGACAGGGATAGCTCTTCCAGCCCCCTACAAGCTTCCCAGGTCTGGGATAAGGGAAGGCCATACGCTTTTGTACAGCTCCTCAGCCCAAGTGCATCTTCGGAGAGCAGATGGAGCAAGGGTCTGCCCTGCCTGGCAGCCAACGCACCTCAACCCGGAGGGGAAGAGGAGAAGAGCGTGTCAAAGGAGGTAACTTGAATTCTCCCCCACGACAGGATGGGAGGTCTCGGGGAAGGACCACATCAGCATGAACGCCCAGCACCACAGCAGGAATAGCGGTGGGAGAAAACAAAAGGATACTGGAAGGAGAAAAGGTATCGAGGAAGAGCCCCTGGGAAGAAGTAAGAGAACTGAACCATCTTTCCAGAAAATGAAGAACACAACCAGCAGAATGAGCATCATCCACAGCCCCGGCCTCAGTGGGAGTCGTGCAGTGGAAGCCGTGTGACCCACCAGAGCTTCCAGGTGGGAGCCACTCACTACCGTCATGTTGTGTGGCCTCCCAGAGAGGGTCGGTTCATACCAACCATCTTCCATCCCTGCATGCATTTAATAATCCAGATAAATCCAGCTCCCACCTCTGCCCAGGACCAACCTTCTCTGCTTTCCCTCTTGTACCTCTCTCCTGCACTCCCAGCCCTGGCTTCCCTGCACCGTCGTCCCAGGGAAGCAAAAGAACAAAGTCGGCCCCCCGCGGCACAGGAAGAGCGGCAACAGGCACCGAGTGACAGACACGATGCACAAACATAACTCACTGCTGTGAAAGCAATAAATGGCACTCCCGAAACATTTTTTTCTCAGTAAGAGACATTCAAATTCAGCCAATCTGTCACAATCCTCCGTTTGTCATTGTCATTTTTACCATTGTCACGTTATTTGATGCTATTAAGCAGACAAGAGCAAGCTGTATGAACAACAGAAATAAGCATAAGTTGATAAAATAAATTAGCTCAGAAATTTGTATACAGAGATATTAAGCAAAAAGCAAAATGATGTCAAGGTTGAAAGAATTAGGAATTGAATTTTAACCAGCCCACATGTTTATGGCTGATTTCCTGATGAATATTTTATTTTTAATAACCTTCCTATCACATTCACTAAAAGGTCTCACCAAGGATGGATCAGTAAACAGATCTGAGGGGGAAAAGAGGCTGCTCTGAAACATGAAACACTTTCAAAGCTCAAACTCCCTTGGGAGTGAGAGTCAAAAGGAACAAAGACAACTCTTAGCATGAAAAGGGAAGACACGGTATGACTAAATAAAAGGGTGATATTTGATAGGTACAAATTGAATATGTTTCCTGCCTCATTCCCGCTGCTTAAAAATGTCGAGTCCATACGCAGATTTGCCGGAATAAACACCTCTTACTGTAAACACCTCTTACTGAACGGGCAGGGGCTGAGACTTGGGCCCAGCTCCAAAATCAAAACCTTCCCATGGGTTCTTCAGGGCTGACATGTACCAGAGGGCTGGAGACACGCCGTGGAGCGCACCACCACTGGCGCTGAACACCGTGCGTACCGCCGTGGGGGGCGATGCTCTGGTAGTCAGGAAGTCTCCCCACATACATTTATTCCATCAGAAGATAATCTCCATTTTCACCTTCAAAAAGGGTAGGTAATTATAAATGCATTCTTTTTAGTCAAATATTTTAAGCAAGTAATTGTTGCCCACGGGAGAGAGTTTAATTATTTCTGATGAACAGCCAAGACACAGAATCAGGAGAACATGACAGGAAGAGTGTGGAAAATGTGTTCCAGTGCTTAATTGTGTGGCTATCTTGCCTTTTCATCCTGAAAAACCAGGCATTGATTTTTTTTCCCCTCCCAATTGATTTCACACAATCTACAGTTTAGTAATACAAAGCGTATCCAACTGCAAAAGGATCACAGCTCCCCGGGCCAGGGCACCTCTGATTTCCCATCACGAATAGGCAAATCACAGCCAGGTCTCCAGGAAGCTCAGCAGCAGGACTGGGCTGGCTCCAGTGACACTGGTTTGAATGGAGGATCCACTTCGTGTCCCCCCCACACAATGCACTCAGCTGAAAGGCAGGTGCAGTAGACCATGAAAAACAAAATACCAACACTTTATGACCTTTACTAAATAGAAATGCAAGCGCATAGCGAGGCAACGGCACATTCAGGAGACAGGAGATGCCTTGCCACAACGGGACAGCAGCCCATCCGTAAGCGGACAGGATCGGACACTCTGGAGGATGCACAAAACCTCTGACTTTTATGGAATATATTGTGCATAAAAGACTGATTCTTCTTATTTTATGCCATCTGAGGCTTGTCATGTGACCCGGAGCACGTGGGTTTACACGGCTTTTAAAAAAATTAACTATTACTATCACTCATAAATATTTCCTTTGGTTTCCTGCTCAGTAGCGTGCATGTACAAAACGGAATATTATTCATGGAAAAGGGCACTGTTTCATTCCTGTTTTTTAACGGAAAAAATATTTGCATCAGTTGATCAGGTGGGTGATTCATGTGCAACAAAGAGCTCTCTAATGCATCTCCTGGATACAGCAGGTTTATCGCACACTGTACACTTGAACCTCCTCACGATGCATCATACGAGGGTTGATTCTGCATTCAGACATTAATGATGCCAATCAGAGGGTTGCAGGCATATAAATGGCAGGACAAAACCAGCATATATGTGAATGGGTACATGATACTAGATGATGACAAGCGAATGCCGGAGCAGGTTGGACTTGAAAACAAAAAAGATCAAACACAAGATCGAGAAAACACAGCTCAGCACTCTCCCTTGCCAACCAGTTACAGCCACACACTGGAAAACAGCACATTTTGCAAATTTCCCCATAGCAGCCATAAAAATAATGCAGAGAAAGCAAGTATCATATATCCTCCCAGGACTTCACATTGTCCTCTTCCAAAGAGGTATTGCAAAACGCTATCTTTCACTAGTGCCATCGCAGTTTCCCTCCATCACGTTTTGCAATGACTTTTCCTGCTCTATGAGAAAACTGGAAATAGGAGAACCATGATGGTAGGTAGCTGACAAAGAAGTTCCTACCAGAATGCACCTTTTTATTGATGCCATTTCTTTTGGGATAGCCCATGGAGGAGCACGGCAGAGGTGTGAGTCTGAAGACGCAGCAGTGCCACAGCTGTTGTCCCTCAGGAAAAAGTGGCCACAGAGGAACAGAGACAGGAGTTACTGCAAGGGGAGCGCAGGACCACTCCTAACCATCACCAGCTCTGCCTTCCACCAGCCTGAACTTTTCCTATAACTACGACATGAGTTCAGTATGTTCCTTTTTATGGGAAAAAGCCCAGGACACAGTGGAGACTAGGACAGACAAATAGCCAATAAAACCTGCAAAGTACACTTGTGACGAGCCTGGGTCAGTGAGAAGTGCCTCAAATTGCTTGGAAATTACTGCATGCTACACGTCCTACCTCCAAAAAGCCACTCAAACTCAGGAAAACTCCAGCTCTCCAAGGAGGGAACAGGAGCAATGCCAGGAGCCTTAAGGAGCTATTTGCACATCATAAATTAAGGAGAGGGAACAATTCATCAGCACTTACAGTTGAAAGCAGACCTATGTTGTTTGCCAAATTCATGGAAATAATAAATGCACTCTCAAAACCAGGTCTAAGCTGCACGCGTTGGACTAAAACCAGTAAGGATAGTCTATATTTGAATTTGAGTAACTTATCCTTAAGGAAAAGATGGGTAACCTTAAATTACAGCAACTCTCTAAGAACAATTATATATCTCCCCAGAGAAAACCCTGGTTGAATTTGTTAGTCTTCACCCCTGTGGTCAAAAACCCTACAGTGGGATTCATTTTTGTTGGTTTGTTCGTGTTCTTAATCAAAGATTATACCTGAATCGCAAGCTTTCTCACTGCTCGACAGATCGTTCCACTTAACGAAGGATCTGGACAAATACTCGCATCCCGCTGGTGAAAAGAGCTGTGGAAGTACAAAGCCTGGTGAGTGGGAGCTTTTGTTTCTCCATCCTGTGAAACCCGTGTGTTCATTAGCACCCGGTCCCGCAGCAAAGAACAAGAGGAGGCGGTTCAATTCTCCCTCTCCAGCCATCTTCAACTAAAAATAACATTTTCGGGGCTTTGATGGTCACTCTGAACTAACAATTGCCCAGAACTGTTATTTCAATTTATCCCTGCCCCTCCCGAAAAAAGTCATTCTCAAGCCTTCCCTAACAAAAGCCTAATTTAACAAGGCACCTCTTTCACAGAAAATCCTGCCCCCTTTGCAACCATACAAAGATATTTTGCAACCTGATTGAAATAACCCCCAAATACTACTGTTAGCCTGCATTTGATCTCTATTTTTCTTAAATTAAAGTGTTTTTTCCTGTTTGGTGTGGTTTTTTTCCCCTCCTTCGATATTCCCAAATCCTTCAGATGTCACATCACAGAGCTCATCAGCTGGGAAGCACCACAGAAAGTGCAGATCGCGTATGGATAAACTCGCTGCAAGGAGAAAAATTCAACCACAAGAGCTGGAAACTGCATGTTCTAAGCGTCAGGCTTTGCCCTTCTTCCTCTTCCTTTTCATCCCTTTTGTCATCTGTGCGATTTATCTCCCAGTTTGCATTTCATGTAGCTGTATGGCATAACAAATCCAGGCTAAAACTATTTGTTTCTCGACTTTCGAGAAATACAGAGTATAGGTAAAAGACCGGTATATCATTTTGACCATCCACCTGCCAATATAAGATTATTTTTCACAGCGTATATTTTAATACTTTCTCCCATCTGACTATCCAACGTCCTAAGAGATGTGATGGATACCGTCACATCCTCTGCACTATGATGAAATGCTGCCAAAACCACCTCAAATATGTATTTATTTTTCATATTGGCACATTTCATTGCAAACTTATGTCTAATTTGTTTCTTTCTATTGCCCTCTCAGTCTATTATGTCAGTGCCAGCTGTGCGTTTCCAACAAGCTCTCCTAAGGTACATACACACCTACATCCGTATTTTCAAGGCGAAGGCATTTTGTTATCTTTTTGCCCGCATTCCTTATTCCTCTGTCTGAAGATCTCCTCAAACTGGCATCATTAATTTGCACGCTTACTCCCTCTCCCAGTTCATTAATGAAGAGGTTAAATAAAACCGGACCTAACACCTTTCCCAGAAAACCCCATTAGGAACCTCTCCTGACTGCAACACTTGGCTATCCATCATTCAGCTTCTGTTGCGCAGTCTCTTGGCCGTGCCGCACATCGCAAGCCTCACTAAACTGATTTGTCAAATAGATTTCTTGAAATGCGCTATCAAATGCTTTGGAAAAATGCAAAATTTATGACATTAATTGCATTATCTGCTGCCAAAAGAGGCATGATTCTGTTTTAAACCACAGTCCACTTTCTTAGTGGGATTTACTCTTTACAAACTTGTATTCTTTATTGCACTTAGTTTCATTACCCTTCTAACACCAGTGATTTTAGCTCCATTTATTTCACTGATGATAGAAGATATTTTTCAAATGGAACTGCCAGAATCACTTTACATACTGTTTTCAAATAGATAGTCTATTAGCTTTTCACCAGGTAACCCACGATTCCTTCAATTTTATCAGCTCCACTTTACTATAATTTGCCCGTTTTGTTTACGCAGTGACTGCTAATTAAATCCCTGCAGGTGAAGTTCATTCCTCTGCAGAAGACCAACAGAAGTGTGCCTGTCTTTATAGTCCTGTTTCAAACGGGAGAAAAGGACTTATTTTTACATGAAAGAAAAGGAAGAAGGGGAAATGGAGCAAGCGCCGTCAGCCGAGGGTGTAGGGCTGCCATAAGCTTGTGTCATGCCAGCCCAGAGTACCCAACCCAAGGGTGTTGCCTTACATCCTTCCCTTGAAAATCCCACTAAATGCCAATTTAGACATATTGACACACTTTTAGCACCCCCCTAGAATCTCTCCCTTACTTCAGGCACCCTGTTGGCTTGCCCTGGCTACTGCTTCAGGAGGTGCTAATGAGATCAAGGCTTGTAACATCGCACCTCTAAATGTTAGAGAAGCCCATCAGCTCCTCCACCGCCAGGAGGTTTAACTCCTTGCGCCCTGTACCTCCCCAGCATCTGGCCTTCCTGAGCCGACAGGGCTGGAGGGCTCTCACCCTGCTCCTCCCACCCTTCCCCACCCAACGCTCACGTTGATCGCCTCCAGCCTTCCTAGTACGTTCTTGGGTGCCCAAGATAAGGTACGTAATGTCCCTTCACAACTACTGGGCAAAGTATTGCCCCATCACAAACAAACGGCTACCGATACTAATTCCCTGGAGCCAGAAACTAATCTATCTCTTTGCCACAGAAATGGTTGAAAAATATTTTAGCACCTTAGCCATTTGAATCACTATTTAAATAGACCCTACTCTTCATTTATTACAGGTCTGCTCTCCTTCTAGAACTTCCTTCTCCTTTATAGATTATTTCTAAGGGAGCTTCTTTTTCTTCTTTTTGCTGACTCTAACTCCAGCTTATCTTTGTCCTTTTCATGTTTAACTCAGCTCTGTGTTCCTCTTTCACTACTTTGGCTGTTTTAACACACACTTTCGGCCTCAGTCTCTGAGAAGTCCCTCTTTAAGGCTCAGCAATTGCTGATTGTTCCATATATCCCTTCCGGCCACCCCACTTTACCTCCTAAAACTTTCTTAATTCTTCAAAATACTGTTTCCTGAAACCTTTGTATCGCAGCTTTCTGTGCAGCTAATGTTTTGCTTCTTTTATCTCTGGTTTTCATTTTCGTGTCTATTGTGCCAATGTTTGTGGTTGAGCAAACCCATCTCGTACAATTTCCCAGCCGCATCTACAAAGGCGCTGAGCTTGATAGAGACGTAGCACTGGCCGCGCTCGTTATTAACCCATTAGCTTATAACCGATACACCTTCCCCTTCCCCCCCCGTCTCGCCTGCCTGGTCCACCCACCTTTTAGATGGATAAATGGGACGCAGCCTATGGCACAACTAGCTCTTCCACTTGCAGTGTGGAAAGCACCAGCAAACTAGTTTGGAGGCTTTAATTTGGATTCAATGTAAACATATTTAATACAGATTAAAAAGAACTGAGCGAGAATATGAAAATAAGGGTAAAATAGGAGTGCAAAGGCTGGAATTACAGAAGTAGCTGGCCAAAGCATCAAGAATTTGTACTAGCGATTTTCCTAAGCAGCATATAAAATGACAGATTTTCTTTTATTTTTAGTAGCATTTTTCTATTTGGATTTAAAAAAGGCATAGTGTAAGGTGTTCTCTAATGTACAATGAAGAAAATGAACAAAGAAGAGACCTCAAAATGAAAGGACAGTTACGTACATCGTAACAGCGAATGACGAGCACATACTTCAGGGATATGGAAGCTGTGAAGAAACTACATCATTTTCTGAGGCTAATGGTCATCTAAAACACGTATATTCTTTGGCTGGTTGCAGTCCTGTTAGCTGTCATTCTGACAGTAGAGAAATAATTTCTGTATTCTTTTGGTGAGCAGCTTAGACTTCCATTTGTGGACCCTCATGTGAATACGGGCATTAGTTTGAGTAAACTCACATCCCCTCTTCTGCCAGTTCCCTCAGTGCTTTGCATCCAGCAGTGAAGACTCTTCTCCAGCTCCTCCCCTCCGTGCTCAAAGGATGTAATTGCACGTTCTCAATATTGGTTTAATATCTAGAATATCTGCCTGAGCGGGGTCACCCGTCTCTGTGACGACAGCTAACGGAGACTGTTAACTTCACACAAACTTGCAGATGCTCTTTTTGATTCCACAAACGCTCCGACACAGGCAGTTTAACCAATATAGATTTATTGCTTAGAAAGGGCAAGCTACAACCCTCCGAGTCCAGTGGGCACCATCCTCCCCTCAAGCAATCGCTGATGCTAATTAGCATTTACATCCTCTGAGCTATGGCCGATGCAAGCAATGAGCCTTCCTCCAGCCGGCGCCTCTGCTGAGCAAACCCGTGTTTTATCGCAGGGGTCGCTCTGGATTGCAGCCGGGAACAGCCCTGCCCAGCTCAACAGGAGAGAACCGAGGTCCTACATGGACCTTCCCCCAAATCATAACCTGGTCCAGGACCCCCAGGTATTTCAGCAGAAGCTAACACTCTGATGGGTACCGCTGGACTGACCACATCTACCTCCTCACAGGTAAATGTAAGGGCTAAGATGTGAAATGCAGTCATACCCACCCTAAATTTTGGGTGCAGAGACTGGGCGCAGACGAATTCCTTCCAGGGACCAAGAGCTAGAGCTATTTCACTGCCCAGGGGAAGCAGAGGCTACCTGGCACTTTGGATTTAAGCTATCACTTTCATAGCACATGCATGATTTGGATATTAGGAAAAACTTCTTTACCGAAAGGGTCATCAGGCATTGGAAGAGGCTGCCCAGGGAGGTGGTGGAATCGCCGTCCCTGGAGGTACTTAAAAGCCGGGCAGACGTGGTGCTGAGGGACATGGGTTAGGGGTGGGTTTGGCATAGGTTTATGGTTGGACTCGATGATCTTGAAGGTCTCTTCCAACCCAAGCGATTCTATGATTCTATGATTTCAACCCTCCTCACATTTACTCTTTGGACAACAGAGAAATAACCCGAGCAGTTAAAAAAACCCCTGTATTCTTACAAACAAGTTTTCTCCTCCTGGTCTGCAAACCCTTACATCAACACACACACGCCGAGCAGGCGGGGAGGAGGTGGGACCCCTCAAACCTCCTGCACTGGATTCCCAGGGGTTTCTCCGGGTGGGCTACTTCGTAGCTAAAAACTGAATCACGGACAATATCCAAAAGAAAGAGGATTTAGCCAGAACACAAATAACCTTTTACCCTTAATTTGTTGTTCAATTTTACACTCCTCCTGCACTCATCTGGAAGTCCCTCAATAAATAATAAAGTCACAGTGCCACAACGGATCTGCATGTTCCTCTCCTACCAGTGACATCGAGTACTCTGAAGAATCTCATTTTTTCCAGCAATCACTCTGAACAGCGATTTTTATCCTTCTCTTCTCTCCAAAGCCCTCTCAACGCAACCAGAATGGAAGCAGTTTTCCCCCTTTTAATTTGACATTGTTTAATAACGTTGCTTCTTTTGAAAATCTGTTAACATTATACAGAGCTAAGAAATGAGGTTTCATTGTTCATCCGCCATTTCTGTTTGGTTTCAGAGCTTTCTAGCCTTATCTTAAGAATCCGTGACAGAAAAATATAAAGCACAACTATGTTTTTTTCAGCAAATTCCTTTTCAGACACTGTTAAAAAATAAGGGGGACATCCAAGAAACATTAATTCTTTCAACTCACCATCCATGCCATGGAACGTTTCTCATACTATTTTCCTTGTTCCTTTTACAACAGGAGGCTGATAATATCTCTGAAAGGAGCATTTAATACCTCTAAATATGTAAAACATATTGTTTTAAGAGACTGGCTCCTTCTGAAGGAGAGAAGAGAAATATCATATCTGTGATGATTGACTGATTTACATAGTTTTGGGGGGTGTTCAGACAATACAGTGGTAAGTTCATTCAGATGTGCATATTGAACCAAATTAATAGAAGATTTGTATCTAATTATCTCAGGAATAGGTTCTTATATTTATACCTTCTCTCCTTTATTTTTATTCTGTGACTGCTCAAACACAACTGTAGAAAGAAAATGCTGTCTAACAGGGCACCGAAATCAAGAGGTTAAAAGCAGATTAAAAAAAGCAGGGGGAGAAATTGCTATTTCTTGTAGTAGTTGTCTACTGGGTAATAAATGCTGTAGAATTTATATCATTTTGGAAAAAAATACTGCAGAAAACAAAATATTGCAGGTTTAAGTATCTTAATTATGGAAATTTCATATTCAATGAACTCTTGCCAAAATAAACTGTGCACATTATCTAAAAAGCAAATGTTAATTAAAACTGTATCTTGATAGCCTTCCTGGCTCACAAGGCATCCTGAACGTGTGAGATTAAACAAGGTACTTTAGCTGCAATCAGTCCTCCAGCAACGGGTTTCACTTCATTTTTTTTGATGTATGTAGGACCAAAAGAATTCAACGTGCATTGATGGCCCTTAGCAGCACCTCATCTTTTTGTCTCTAACATTTTAAATCTACAGTACATATTTCATGAACTCCATTACGGCTGAGAATAGTTTCTTGCAAAACTCTACAATAAACATAAGACTATGTTCCAAACATTAATTAGCTGCTTAACACAAAGATATCCATTTATCATCGTAACCAGTGCACACAATAATTAAAGCCATAAAGAAAAGAGGACGCATTAATATTTCCATATTCTATAGGCTCTGAGGAAGGACGGCTACGGGTTACTGAACAGGCCAGCGAGTTCTTATCCAGCTTCAGATGGGAGCCAGGTAAGTCACTTATCTTCTCTACATCCAGTTCTATGAATTAAAGTAGAGTAGAAATATATGTGTGAATGAGAGGGATGGTCCACTGCCTATGTTCTCACCCAAGAACTTGGGGAGAGGTTCAGTACTGTGCTCTGCACACATCTCAGTAGGTTGGTCTCTTCATAGGGACGCTTCAAAAGCAGGTGTAATGGGTGATGCACAAAAGCACAAGTAAAGCGTTGCTCTAACAACAGAATCCTACGGCAATAAAAATGCAGGTACACGGGCTTATTAAGGTACATAAAAATGCATCCAGGGATGCTGGAAACGCCTTTATGGTCTGCAGTAAAGCCTGATGTACCATGCCGTTACCGCTACAGCAATCCCAGCTAAGTCAATCAAGGAAGCACAGGCAGGCCGCCTGACGCAAAGTCAGAACACGAGTGTTCCCTCCATGTCTGCGGCCTGGGTTCACACCTCCTGACCTAATGCACTTGAACCTGAAAGGTGGGAGCTCAGTCGTCCTCGCCCAAAGCAGAAAGAGCAGTGACCCATCCACCAAATCCCTGGGGGGTCTAGTCCTCTTCATAATCTATCGGTGAAATTTGGCCAACCCTACTCCTACCTTAAGTGTCTTGGGCAGCTGAGGCATTCAGTTATGGGTTGAATCCATCTCCTTTCTCCCCAGGAAGAGAGCTGTGCAGTCTTCCTCCAAATATTTTTGGAGAAGGAGGGCAAGCAAGACTTTGAGGAACTCAGGTTTAAATGAAGGGAAGATCATTGCCTATAGTCAGTAACCAGCGAGGTATTAAGGTTCTTTATCAAAACCCAGTTACCAAAATAAGATTCTTTTACACCCGTCCAAAAAAGCTGAAGGCAAACATAATGCACCATAAATGTTAACATATTCATGCTGGTAAAAGATGGATACATTTTCTCAGCATAAGGTAGTACATATATTAGTAGTAGTATCATCATAAAGCTGCGGCCAAATCATCCGCATCCATAAGGCTCAGAGCACCCTCAATACCGTCTCCGTTCTGTCTGATTCATAAAAAGCTTCCTGTTACATACATACATACAAACATACATAATCTCAAATGCTTCACAGCCAACTTCTCGAGCAGTTGATTTCGGGAAGAAGATCCTGAAGTTCACATGCGATTACAGGCTTACGGAGTTCAGCTACAGAGGTGGTGACACACATCAGCTGGAGCCCTTCACACCTGGCCAGGTTCTTTGCTCTGGGGTACACCATTTGCCTTCTAACATGAATTAAAGCAGACCGTGTACAACAAACTGAATATTTCAGTATCAGGGTTATTCAAAGGTCAGGCCAGAGATTTTGTACATCCAATATCCTGCAGTCTGCGGGAAGTTTGTCAGTATTTGGATTTCTAAGCAGGCATCTCCAAGAGGAATTTTTCCACATGGATTTGCATAAAGAATACTAATAAACTGCAGTAGGGGTCTAACCATGTTTTACAGCTATTTCCCAAACGTTACATTTCCCACAGCAGATGAAGAGTCTTTAAAGCTACCTCTAAAAACCATGCCATGAAGTGCCAATCTCTCCAGGTTCATTTATCTGGGTGCATCAGTCAATACTGGCTGTGCAGCTTACAAAACACTCGGCGAAGCCAACGAGTTCGGCACCTGGGAACCCTGAGTGATTTTCCAAATTGCTTAACTGAATCTTCAGGCATCTAAACACCTTTTAAACTCTGGTCTGGGGTGTCTTTAAGGCTCAAAACACCTTACTGAGACACAAAAGCGCTTTTATTTCTGTTTTCCAGACATATCTTAGTCAAAATCTCCGAGAAAGCTGTGGTTTAACGTGTTCAAACCGAGGTGTCCCACGTCCTAGGGAAGTTTTATAACTGCTGGCCTCCCCATGCAGCTGATCCAGAGCCTTTCTCAAGGACCGTGTTTAAAATATTAGCCCTGCAGCTCTCTGTGGGGATGTCAGCTTGTAAGAGAAATACTGAGCTCAGAGCCTGAACTCATGGCTCCCATACGCCAATGAATCGCACAGCCACTACATCACAAAGCTGACCCTATTTTATTTGATCTTAAGATGTTCCTAAATCTTGCCTCCTTCCATGGTCAAGGGATAGAATTTAGTCGCTAGTAAGCTATTCAGATTTCATACTTTAGGACATCAAAGTATGAATGATGTTTTTCAATTTTCTCCACTTCAGCTTATTAAAAGAAATATTTTAAAGAGCATTATTCCCTGAAGTTACTGGCTACAAAAATCTGCAAAAACCTTTCTCACTTTTGGCTTTGGGTCAACATTGAACACAGACACAATATGTTTCTTTAAGGACACGTCTCGGAATTATACATCCATCACTTAAAGTCAGAATGGCTAAAATACCGCCTGAGACAAAGGGAACCTCACAGTCCATTTGGCTAAGGGATGCTTTAGGGAAAATGCACTCTAATGCAGGAGGATTTACATCCCACTGAATTTATACTTTTTTTTTTCACAAGCTATCCTTTCCCACACTAGTAAATGGCTGTAAACTGCAAAAGCATGATGATACCCTGCCTCTACAATGAGTTTTAGGTTACTTTTACAGTCCTGCTGCACTGCTCCCATCGAAGGACCCGCCCCAAGTCCCCAGGTCAGCACCATCCTCGTGATGCTGACAGTCTATTTTCAAATCCCCCAGCACCGAGATTTGCTCCCGAAGGCAGCTGAAAACCAGCCGTATCATTCCCATTAGGCTAAAAAGCACCAATGTCTTGTGAAGTTGCAGCAATATTGTTGGTGGATTTAAACAACCAACATAAAAGCTTGCAGGGGGAGAAGGGCTGACGTGGCTGAGTATATCACTCTTTATTACGCTGCTGATAGTAATTTATATCTGTACGTGGCGCACAAGCCTCACAGACGCGTGGCAGCAACACAACACAGGACAGCACGCAGCAGTGGGAATATTTAGAGAGAAGAGAGAGACGTGAAGCTTGGGCTCGTTCCCGGGAAAAGCACGTGCTCCAGGGACAGTGCATGAGGATGGGACTGAAAAAACCAGGATCTAACTGCTGTCAGTGCGCTTTGACTTGTGTGAGATCATTCCTTCCTCTCTTCTTTCTCCTTGTCTCATCTTTGTCCATCTCACCTGCTCAGACTGACAGCTCTGGGGCCAGCCTGGTATATTCACGATCTGGCTGTAGAGTAATCAGCACATGGAGGGACCCATTTTCAGATGGACCTCACAGACTCTTCCATAACGAGCACTGGCATTTGCAACCACATCGTTAATTCACACAAAACCCTAGCACAGATTGCTGGTGTGGCCACCAGCACGGCCACTCAAGACCCCTAAGTGGCTACCTCACTGTATGAAGGATTATTGGAATTTGTGTGTTTTACCTGTTTTCCTTCGCACAGAAGGCTCAGCAAGACAAGTACTTTTTCACCATGAGGGTGGTGAGGCACTGGAGTAGGTTGCCCAGAGAAGCTGTGGCAGCTCCATCCCTGGAGGTGCTCAAGGCCAGGTTGGATGAGGCTTGAGCAACCTGGTCTATTAGGAGGTGTCTTTGCCCATGGCAGGGGGGTTGGAACTAGTTGATCTTTAAGGTCCCTTCCAACCTAAACCATTCCATTCCATTCCATTCCATTCCACTCCACTCTACTCTCTCTAACTCTACTCTACTCTCTCTACTCTACTCTACTCTCCACTCCACTCGTTACCACAGGTTTTAAACAGAGTCCCGCAGGTGCCTAAGGCTCCACAGTAAAGGAAGGAAAGGAAAAGAGAAGCAAGAAGATCAAGATCCATCTTGGTTTGGTCAGGGAAAAAAGTACTTCTTGCTGCTGAAGTGCAGTGGCTTAATTGGGCCCTGCCTGGACCCGCTCCCCACGCTCTTGGGAGGGCTGGTTGGCAGGCAGTGAGCAGAGGTGGGGTTTATCTGATCAGTGCTCCATTACAACCGGGCTACTTTTGCTTCTGGAAGACGTGGACCAGCTAAGCAGTATCTAACGGCCATGTGTGGGAAGGAAACGCAACAGCCCACCTCTTAAAAAGGCATCCCAGAAGTTTAAACTCATGCAGAAGCCCCTCGGGATGGTACCTTCACACTGGTCCTCTCAGGATGGTACTGCACCACATCCTAACGAATGTCCTGCTTGAAGGCAGCAGAGGAGACTAGCACTTATTTGTTGAAAAAGCAAGACCTCTTCCCAGATGACACACACTCACACACACACACAAACACACACTCTTTTTTAAAACTTCCTTTCTCCCAGCAGGTCCCACAGCGCACAGGGAAGGCTGCACGCCCAAAGCTGGTGGCCGAAGGAACAGCCCGGATGGCTTTGGGAGGCAGCAGAGGTTTTGAGAGGTGGATTTCTACATTCCCTCCGCAGCATTTACCCAAGGCAGCATTCGCAAGGCTCTGGTTATCCACACTGTGCTGAGCAAACAGCACACAGCGCGTTTATCCGGAGGGGCTTTGTTCAGCTAGGTTTCACGCTCCCAGCTCCAACACAATATTTAACTCCTCGAAGATGCAGTACTAGACATTTAGATACCAATCACACAGCCCATCATTTTAGATGCCTAAGAAAGTAAAATTAAATACCACGGGGATTGTATCAGAAACCAGGTTTAGCTAGTATTTCAGCTCTGGGTCATTATTTCATATGTATATATCAAAGGAATGTGAATATGGAGTAGGCTGAGATGCAGACTGCGGATGCAAATGCCAAAATACTAGAAGACTAATAGATTATTTTTAAGGGGAGGGAATAGTCTGAAAATATAGGAGAAAGTTGCTGAAATAAATCAAAGGTGAGCAGATGCACTTGGCCAAATGGCTTTTTCCTTTGTAGTATAGTGATTTGTTTTATCCTTATGTTTCCCGAATCCAGTCAATAAGACTGCATTAAAAATGCATGGGCCAATTTGATGTATACACCACTGGGTTCTTCAGAAAAGCCGGCGCATTTGGAAGGGCACAAGCACTGTATTTATGTACAGAAAAGGAGAACAGAGGTTGGGAGAGGGAAATACTTGTCAGACGACAGGTTCCCCATGTAGGAAAAATAGTAAATTTCTCTTCTTTCGGGAGAAACAGTATTCTTTATCAATAGAAGCTACCACACTCATCTACGGCACCCACAGGGAGGCAGGAAGAGTAATAGCACCTACAAGAAGAGAACAGCCTACGTTTTTACCACTTCTCTTTGCCACTAGCTGTATTTTAAGATTCCCGTCGATGCAGGCTGGGCTAGGCATTACCAACGGCTTTCAGGAAAGCTGGCACACAATGAATTTTCATCAGAAAACAAAGCTGACATTTTCCAATTTTCTGTCTGGACAAAGAGGAGAAAACAGTTCATTTGGAGGGAGCGCCAGCTGAGTTGGGGTATTTCATCCGTTGGTCTCAGCTGACGCACTTGAGCCGTTACCTTCATTTGGTGGCACTTTGCACTGAGAGCCCTTTGGGAGCATCCTGCCCCCGCACCCCTCTGCAGGACGCGCTCTTTGACGTGCAGCCATCCACCAATTCCGCCTCCCCAAATCCTGCACGGCCCATCCCACAGCCAAATGGCAGCTCCGAGCCTTCCCGGGGACAAGCCCGGGGTTAGGGGGTCTCCATAGGTTGGCAGCAGATTACGGAGGCCCCCCCTGCTCTGCAGGGCCCTTCAGCACACCTGGGTTAACCATGAAGTAGTTTCCGAGAGGCTGGATCTGTCGCAGAAGGGCTGATCGGTGCATTAAATGAAGCTTCTCCACAATGCCTGGACTCTCCAGCATTCAGGGCCCCGTCCTGACCGCGGGCAGGACCCACCGCAGGCGCCAGCCCCCTGCCCCACCGATCCTGCTGGTTTGCCAAGTCCTTTGGTTGGATATTTTTTAAGAACTTGACCACGTAGGCTTTCAGGCTCAGGGATAAATCAAAGGAAATGGATCTCCATTTGCAAAGAAACGGCATTGTCCAAGGAGAGGGCAGGAGATGGAGGGGGACGGAGGGACCGAGACCCACACGTTCTTCATAAAATCTCTCAGAAGCCACAGGGCTGATCTGCAGCCCGGCTTTGGCCCCGGGATGCCTGCAGCCACTCGGCGCCGCACGGGAAGGTCTTCCCCGGCAGCAGAGGCAGAGAACACATTCTGTGACATAGTAAAACATTGAAATTAAATTCAACAACAGAGGAAAACAACTTCTGAGAGCTCCTCCAGCAGCAGCAAGAGGTTTGTGCTGCTACAGGAACATCTGAATTTGCATGAAGTGTAAACACGCAGGCACACACATGCACACCCCGCTCCTGTTTGCACCGAGAGTGTTCAGAAAATAGCACATGTTCTCTCCTCCGCTTCCACCTCGCTGCAGCGCCAAAGCCCTGCACATGGCTGGAAGGAAGCAGGGCTGTCATCCAGCCGCTCCGCAATCACGATCCGCTGGGACGAGATCGTTCCAAACTGTTGTTGGGGACCATTCAAGCGGCAAAACATTAAATGTTTCTATTATTTAGTGCATGCAGCTGGTTAAACTGAACAGCCTAGCAGGCTAATGGGAACACGGGAATAACCAGGTCAGCCAAAGAAGGTGTGAGCGTCTGTGCGCGTGTATATATGAGGATATATATTGCTTGCTGCTTCTTATATCAAGTGTAGATTTAGGAACAAATAGCCTATGTTGTAGCACTTTCTACCACTGAGAGCTGTACAAGGCACTGATTAACTTTTGAAAACCTACTGGGGAACGGAAGGATCTCTAGGAAGGTCGTACAGGGGAAAAGCCGCCCTTAAAGGAATATAAAATAGAAGAGCCTTCATGTAGCTTTCAGGAGAGCGGGCCAGCCATGCAAAGACCTCCTGGATTTGAGAGCTCAAACACTTCGCAGAAGGAATGTATAAAGAACAGCTGAGCATGGAAATATATTCCTCATGCATTGTGGAGTTACTGCTGGAGCGTTGGTCTGCATCGGAAATCACTCCCTGTAAAAGACCAGCATTTCCATCTTATTTTTCGACTCTTCAGAAGCTATTTCCACCATCTGGAAGTATACCATCCATTGTAGATCCCCTCCTAAGCATCTTCTCTCTAGGCAGAATCATGACGTGCTTCACACCAATTAAAAAATTATCATCATGGAGTCTCTCCTACTGGTTTGCAAACCAGGCTGTAAACTATCCTAATATTTAGGGTGACATGTAGGAAAAACGAAAGCAAGCAGGCAGAGGCATTTCAATAATGCCAGGACTAATTGCTCAGTTATGCAGCCAGTTGGTTTAAGAAAGAGTCTAAAAAAAAAATCAAGTGGGAGTCTTCAAGCTTCAGGCATTTACAGAGTGGGTGGACAAAGCTCAGGGTATGAGAGCAGAGAGAACGAGCAAGCGGCACAGCGGATGATTTCATATGTTATTGCTCTAATTTCCTTGGGTTTATGGCACCTTCAGCAGAAGGGTGCAGGCGCTGCTTCGCACGGTATACGAGCTCTTCTTCTCCTTGGTCCATTCAGAGCACCCTGGCAGAGCAAATCTGTGCCTCTCACCCACTCCCTCCTCTGATCTACGTCAATCATACCTTCTAAATATTTTTATTCTATTAAAATTCTACCTGTCTGTGACTAACAACACAGTGAGATATATTTACCATATACTACTTTTTTTTTTTTTTTTACATTACAAACTGAGTTCTGTCAAAGATCCATGTTCTAATGTACCAACAAATTTGAAAATTTCAACATTCGGCTTCATCCCAGTTAAGAGCGCATCTGCCCTGTTTTGACATTTTCAATGCAGGAAAATTCTGCAGAAAAGAATGTTTCGTACAATCAGCAAAATGCTCCAGAGTTGAGCTGTCCACTTTCATAAAATTAGAAAACTATTCTAAATGACAGTACGATTGCAAATTAAAAATCAAGACATTCTGTTCCAGAAACTTTGAAATGAGGTATTTAGACATCAGAGCATCTTTCCCTAGATTTCCATTTTAACACAACTGCACGTCTTAACAGGGTATGGTTTGTCAAATTTTCTGCAATTAAATTACTTGAAAATGAGTTAATACCTCCTACATGATTTGAGCTAGTACACCAACCCAAGTTTCACTGTTTCCCAGTTCCAAAGATTAAACTTAGGCAGTATACCAGTTCGCTTATACAGTATACCAGTATATCACAGCATACAAGCTCAGAAAAGGGAGGCTTTTTCATTCCCCTTCTAACTATTCACTCCCCTCAATGGCATATTGTTTTCCAGCTCATTAGTTTTGCAGTTCGCTGTGTATTTTTTGGCTCATATGTGTCTGCTAAGGTAAGCAAACAAAACTTGAAAGGCCTATTTCTGCTAAATCAAACTTATGCTACAGAATCTTTTCATCTTCCCCCCCCCCCCCCCTTTAAGGTTCAGCTACTGACTACGTTGGATTTCATAGCCTTGAAATCTGCTTTAGAAAGAAATGCAACATGGACCCCTGTTGATAATTAGCCTCGAGTTTGAAAGCGCTGGCGAAGGAGGAGGTTACCGTTCCCCATCAGCAAACTACAAAGAAAGGCGGGCAGTCTCACGCTGCCTCGCTCGCCGGCTGACGGCAGAAAACCTGTAGCTCTGCCATGCAAAAAACATCATTAGAAATCGGTTCCTGCATTTTTTAAATGGAGTAAGAGTTCCAAAGTGATCTCGATATGACTCCAATTTCTGTATGTTAGCCTAATTGGATATCCAGATCCCTCCCCTGGGTGCTCAGATAAGTACTAATATGTACTAAAAATCCCTCTCAGGTTTTGCCAGGGAAAATTCCCTAGGCTGGGGGTGGCAGCGCCCGATGGAGAAGGCACATTCATTGGCAAACAAATCGCACCCAAAGGTGTGAGCTACCCTCCTGACCTCCCTGATTGACACAGGGGGGAAAAGAGCAGGAGAGAAACATTTCTGGAAGGGCTAATCCATAGACGTAATCCATAGGTAACGCAATGGGAACAGAACGGAGTAACTAATTACATTTGGAGTGTGTGTGCAGTGCACTTTATTGACTAGACCTCTTAAATTGGTATTTATGTTATTGCTGTCTGGAAGCCCGAGGCCTTCTTTGAGTGATATTAGTAGATGAGATAAATAGAAATTATTTTACAGTTACTGATCTGGTTACTGACATACATGTTTCTTGTTTGTAAATGTCAATTTATTAGCATATGAAGGATAAACTCCTATAATTACTTAAATAACTGTATTTTCTGATAAAATCATTTAAAAGAACAAAGTAAAAAACCCCACAAGAACATGTTTTCACAACCTCTGAATCTGTTGCGAGGCTGCTTTGGAAGATACATAAACCGAAGCTGACACCGTACTTGATCTCAGCCAAAAAGCCTAACAGCAATATTACAGCCCGTAATGTTCTACACCCGACAGCGTAAAAATCCTGTTTGTGCATCTACCAATTATTCATCACCTTAGTAAAAACTACTACCCACACAACCATACCCCACGCCAACCCTCCACATTGCAAGGGGAAAATTGCCACCTGGGATGGCAAAACCAGAAACTCTTCAGCCTATGGACTAATTTCAAAGTCTGAAGACGTTTTCTTCACCTGGGCTGATTTGCAGTCAGGTTGCTACGCCAGACTTTGAGAAATCTTGAAAGTGTTCAAAGCCCTAATAAGGGAGGGTTGGAGAGTCAACCAGAGAAACCATCTATTGTCCCTTGTTCTCAGGAGCTTTAGCACTGCTCAAGGTTACCCAATCTTTCCTATATTCCACATTTTATAAACCATATTTTTATCTGAGAGGGTGGATAATCCCTGTACATAAGAGCTATTGGCAAGTATAAAAGTGATTCAAATCTCTAAATCACAGACATCTGCTGCAGCTTTTGCATACTTTAGCACTCATAGGTGGCTTTTTCTGTGCAGGATGGACAGCCCAACGTTGTCCCCCGCAGTTAACAGGTTTTTCTGGTGTAAAACACTCTTATTCATCCCAGCCTTCATTGAGCTATCTGAAAGTTGCCACTTTCTGTACTATTCTCTGTGTCGTGACCTAGCAAGTCTACAGTATGATGCAAGTCAGGAATATGAAACATGGGCAGAATTAAGTTAAATGTGGAATTTCACCTTCAAGTGTGCAGGAAGCACTACGTGTTCTCAGGGTCCCTGAAATGCTCCGAAAATGGGCTCGCAGTGGGCTTGGCACACTAGGAAAAGGTGAGGATGCAAAATACGGAGGATGGCAAGACACGGGCACTTCACAAGGGTATCGGCAAAGGCGCATGAACAGGCTCCACGTTGCGAAGTGAAATCAGTGGGTCCAAAGAGCAAGACTATTGACAAAAACCACACACGGTTTCCCCCAAAGGTTACATAGATGAAAAATAAGACTCATCCGGCTTTCAGAAAACTTTCCCCTGGATATTGCAGAAATCATGACACCTTTTCATACTCTGGATGTTGCCGACAGAGAAGCGGCACACGGGAAGGGTGTCTGCATCTCAGATCCTCTCCTCTCCATGATGCCTTGTTTTCTTAAGTAACAAATAAAACAGCAGCTCTGGAATAAAGCTGTAACCCATGCAGAAAGACATTTTAAAATAAATATCTGGTGCCTTTTTTACCAGAATAGATCTGAAAACATTTTCTGAAGGTGAAAGAATAATGAATTATCAATAAGCAACGTGGGTGGAACCACTTGCATCCCATCTGCCTTCCAGCTGCCTACACCCAGCAACTGCCACCGTCCTGCAAATGTTCTCTAGCTCCAGTTCGTGAACGGAGAGACCCTGTACGTCTCCCACTGATTTATAGATTAAAGCCCTGCTTAGAAGTAGCTACCTACCAAGATGTGTTCAAGTTTTTACTGTCCTGATTCAGCTGCCGCTGAAACCAGTGGGAGTCCTGCCACTGATCCTAACAGCGCTCGGATCACATTTCCCACAGAGATTTACTCAGGAATTTTAACGCAGACGTTTTGTCAGGAAAAAGAACACAACTGTAGAATACGTACTGAAAAAGAGAGGAATTTTATATTGGCAGGAGGATAGATAAAATACCCTAGTAGCTTTTTTTTCCTTCTCTGATTTCTATTATTCATGGAACTCTAATGATCCCCTCCTGTATGCAAGACAAAAGTAAACCATAGCCTCCCGATAGCAAGCACGGCATTCTGTCATTAATGTAACGTGGGTATGTTAATGCAATAATAATTGCCTACCCTACTGCAGTCAAATCACCTTGCACTGGAAGTGTATCACTGTTATAGTTTCATTTTCATTAAGATGACAAAAAGGGCCCTGACATGATTGTCTGCTTTGGTATTGTATTAATGAAAGTGAATATTAACACAATTGGGAGGGAAATTAGGAGGAAACCCAGAAAGTAGCTAAAATGATGCCCTATCACTGTAAATAAATTGACGTGGCAACCTAGTACTTCTCCCTCAGGACCAGCCAGAAAGCAGACGACGGCAGGTAAATCTACAAGCACTTTGCACACCCAGGCAGCGGTGGCTCATAATAAAACTTCCAAACATGCAAGCTGCAGTCCAATGTAATCAAGTGAACTTCACATCAAAGGCAGCCTCTAAAAGCCACTAAAAAATCAGGAAGACTTGCGATATCAAGGCCATGTGGACAGCCAAAGAAAGCATAATCCATATTTGCATGAGGTCCTCGCGCATCTTGTCACGTATCTGCCCTGAAATCTTCTCCCCATTTGGCACAAAACTTTCTGACTTTTCAAACAACGACTGAATAAAGTCCGCAACTTACTTATCAAAACAGTTCTCTGCCAGAATGCTGAACTCTGCAGGCCACGGTAATGAATTCCCAACTTTGGAAAGAAAAGTTTGAGACAGATAATGATTAACTTTCTCGCTGGGAGTGTAGCTGCCCTGAAAGGGCAAGGAGTGTTGGGAACTGCAGATGGCATCCCGGAGCTCCGTGATGAATCAGGAGCATCTTACGTTCCCTGGGGGGATGTTCGCACCGTGTCTGCATCCAGACCTGGAAGATGCCATGGGAATGGCAGGACCCATCATCTGCCTGTGATTTGTACGTGATATAACTCAGTAACTGGATGGGCTGCAAGAAGGGGACACAGAAGCATTAAATAACATGTGAAAAGTAACCATTAAAGAACCAATGTGGAGGCTTTGTATCTCCAAAGAACCTGTTCGGTTTTGCCGAGGTTATCTGGAAGGATACTCCTTGCCAGCGAGGATCCAGCCAGCCAGAGCTGAAACGTGTTGGGGTTTTTTTTACTTTCAGGTTACAAGGGAATAGCGCAGGCAAGGAGGGATGTTGCTGAAATCCAACTCCGTAATGGAAACCTGGATGAAACGGTTGCTGCATCCTTATCACCTCCTTGCAATTCAACACAAACTCTAGCAGACTAACCACCTGCATAAAACAGTCGAAAGAGTTTATGTTAGTTTAGCCATGTGTTGCCATTCTGATAAAGGACAAACTGACTCACCCTTAGAAGCCAACAACAGCCTTAGAAAATGTACTGTTAAGCACGTTTTTCGGTTTAAAAAAATAAATAAATACATTTGATGCATTTTGAAATGATGAATAATAAAAAAAGTCTGAATATTCAACTGTGTTTTGAATTGCAGAGTGCACACTCAACCTGAAAAATAATCTATGCTCTGCTGAAGTCATTCATGTTCAGACTTAAATTATTTTTATTCTTCGTCAGTGGTAAAATGATGCTTAATATTTTATCTCTTTTGTTTGCAGCAAGATTTTTTTCCTTGTTTTGGGAAACAACCATCTTTCCCGAGGGAGTATGGCATCAAACAGTTCCTGAAGCAAAGAATATTTCTTGCAGCTGTTTTGAGCAGGTTTCATCTGCAGTTTGACTCAGGAGAGACTTGTGCATCACTAGGGTCAGAGATCGCACAAAGGGAGAGAATGTCACATAAGAAAGCACCAACAAGGACAAAAGAAGAAATATGGGAACAGTTCCCCATGTACTGAGAATATAGTAATGCTAAAGAAAGGGTAATTACACTCCTGAAGTAAAGCTTCTTCTCGATCAAAGTGGCACAATACAGTGTATCATTACCAGACTCATGGAACAAGCACAGAGAGCAATATAATAAACAAACCCAAAATTCCTTATCCCCATCTGCTCTGTTCTCCGAATTGAAGCATCTCAAATATTGCAGCAACGTTTTCTCTATTTCATTACAGAGTCTACATTTGCCACTTAGACATTGAAGCACGGAGAACGTAAGCGACTGTAGTAAGCCATTATGGGAGAACACGGTTCAGTAATGGGGTGCATCCAAAACCTCAACACAGATCCATCAAAGCATTGCTAATCAAAAGGTGAAAGAAAACACTGGAAGAGAAATCTCAGCCTAATAAAACCTGGTGATTCTTACACATCTGTGTCGCTCGTGAAAGTGGGATGCTGGGGAAAATAAAAATTAGTGAAATATTATCACCTTTTAGAGCACCCTAAGGAAGCAACCAGGCTGATCAAAGCATGGCTGATTTATGAGTAAATCCCACCAATTCTTTTAAAAGCTTTCCAAAATTACCAGTGTACGCTGGGGCTTTAAGAACAATGGATGAAAAAGTAGAGGTGCGAGGGCACCTAAAATAATCTCTGTGTGGAGCACATTAATGTTCCTTTGAGGGGCTCTATAAAAGCCCCTATGCTAGACAGATAAGGAAATATATTGAAATTGGCCAAAGTAATCTACAGAGCTAAAAGACACAACAAAATGTTTCAATACTTGCTCCGCAAGTTCTTCTGGGCTCCATCATAAAACCTAGCTTATTTATAATCAGACATAAAGAATAATGAGGAAGGGGCACACTAGTCCTTTTGCAATGTCCCTCCATGCTCCTATAATTCACTTGTTTGTAAGGAGCACGTCCTGCTTCCCTCAGACAAACCAAGATGCAAGATCACATGTCCCAAGAGACGGAAAGAGGAGCAAATCCACAGAAACAACAAACACGTCCACGGTTACGTCCAGTGCTGTCATAATAAATGACAGCAAAAACCCATGAAGGGATATAAAACCCTGTGCCTCAGGGGTTAGGTCAGTCTCTAAGTATTATAGATCCAAAGGAGACCATGCAGGGAATCCCATTATTCTGTATCTCCCTCCTGTGCAGCTCTTACACTTTCCCTCCCAAAAGACTGTAATGGATATTGTCAGAGACAAGATACTGGAATAGATGGACCTTAGGTCTCACTCAATTCCTGCGCCTGTATTATTATTAGAAGAGAAGCTGTCATAGGCATCTAAATGACGATGGAGCCCCTAAAAACGCAAGGGTAGGAAAAAAGGAATGATGCGGCAGGCACTTCAGCCAGCATCTGCTCCTCTTCCCCTCCTTTTTCAAGCACAGAGGTAACACAACGCACGGCTTCGCAGCTCTTAAGGCTACGACACCAGTCCCATTCCCAGGAAAAAGAAACAGGTTTGTGTACAGCCTATTTCATCTTTGATAACTTTCTTCCCTAGAAGTTCAATAGAAAGCTCTGAAAAAATAACTAACGCTGCCTCCCAAATGCCTTGTTCATCTCAGCCGCCTTCCAGGAGAAGGCCACCTGGCCCACCACGTGGAAAGGAGAAAAGGAACTGCACGGTCAACCCCCCTGGCTGGTAACAGAAGATATTTATTACACTTGTCCACGGTCTTCAAGGAATTGGCGTGTTTGTGCATAATTTAGTAGGCAGTTGCAGGAGTTCATTGTTACAGGCTGAACATCTACTTTAATGGTTACAGATACAGTCGGAGTTTGCAATCTGCCTCTCTCTTTCCGAAGGGGAAAACAATGTAAATAGCTATAGGAAAACCAGGATATAAGTAACGAGGCACAGGGCGGGATTTGGATTTCGTTCCCACTGAAAGCTCCGCAGGCCTCTTTGAAAGGTCCCTCCATCCCTGGTCTGTGCGTGGTGCCCTGTCCTGCTCCTGCACCAAGCGGATGAAGCAGATGTGCTGCCACGATCACAGCTGGACTCCAGCTGCCCAGAGGGACCAGCTGCAGACAGAGCCCCATGCAAAGCCCGCAGAACCCCTCTTCTGCCTCTTCACCGCTGACAAAAGAAACATCAAGAGGTGAATGTGCTACTTCAACAGCGTCAAAGTACGATCTTCTCCCGTCTCGCCCGCACCTCCCCTCCCAAAACCAAATCCCAAGCCTGAAAAGGCACCGCTTGATCTTACAATGATGAAGGACGCAGCTGGGAAATGCCAAAAGTTGAAGAATAGCAGCAAGAGGAATTAAACCACTGAGGGATGCTCAAGCGAGGAATACGCTGCCAGCAGTTCAGTTTACGTGTACGATGTTTCTAGTAGCAGTTTCATAAAAGCGTAAGTTTAATAACACCTAAGCCCCCTCCAGAAAGTGCTCATTAACTCACTTTTGCTGTTTGGTATATCCTCAAATTGCTACCTTTAGAAACCTGAAGAAAACTTCAAAGACTGTGAGGCTGAAGAGCAAATATTCGCTGGTGTCTTAAAATGAAATCTAAGGTAGGGCAGCGAGCAGAGGAACAGTTGGTGAACAGTTGGTGAATGGATATTTTTATGCAAGGAATGCCTGAAGGAAAGAGAATGAAAAAAAACTGTGTAGGAAGAAGGAGCAATTAATATGCTCCTTTTTTTTCCCTTACGCTTATTTTGATTTGCAAGTCTATACTTTCAGTATCACAGATTAAGGTCACTATACAATTTACCATGGAGAAAAAAAAGTGGTCATAGTGGTTGAATCGAGAAATGAAAGAGCCTACGACAGAGTTTTTAATTATTCAAAAATGATCACAATGATATTCTGAATTAATTTTCACATTTTTGCATTTGTACATGTCAAATGTCTGTGTGTATAGATATCATTCAATTCACTAGGAAATGGCACGCATCCTTAAGACCGGTTCCCTCGTTAATGTCATTCTTGATTGGGAAGGCCACCAACTGAAACAACGTCTTGCTGAAAACATTAAACACTTCAATGTTTCGTGCGAGCTACTCTCACCAAGAAGCCCCAACTCCCCCTGAAATATATGCAACAGCAAACCTCCGATGCCAAAAACCAATTTAAATAAATAAAAATGAAAAAATATCTTTAAAAAATACTCTGGATCCGAATTCTCTCTCGCATCCTACTAATTAAAGGGTATGGACCGTTAGGTGTGCATCTCTTGTTAGCTTAATGGGAGCTGGGAGGCCAACGCCTGCTACGGCAGAGCTGAAACTACATCCCAGTCGTTCCCCCCTCGCTGTTGTTCTACAGCTGCAAAAAAAATATTAACTACAATTACGCAGTTGTTCATTTCCTATTTTTTGCCACTCAACATAACACCACCGGTAAAGTCTCTGTAGAGAAAACGAAGAAAAACGTTAAGAGCATAGAAGGTAACACCAGCAAGGTTGTTCCTCGCTGATACAGCCACCTTTGTGCTCGTTTTTTCAGCGGCGTCTGCCTACGTGGCTTATTCTAGCAGCAAAGAGCAGCATCAGCCCAGTGGCTACAGCTTCCAGGCAGCCTGGTGCACACTACGAGCGCGCAAACGAAGCTTGCCATTATTGCAGTTAATGGGTTACACCAGGGTAAAACAGCAGTAACAGCAGCCGGGCTCTGTGGCTTTCCTGGGCTCAACGTTCCGCCTGAAAATTAGATTTATAAATATTCTTTTCAAATACAGTCTTAGGCAGTTTTTAATTGCTTACTACGATGTCCCTGTTGCGCTGCTTTGGGGGGTTGTTTGCCACTGTTCAAAGTGCCTGGGGACCCCGTTGAGGGCTGCAGGGCCTCGCTTTGTGCAGGCAGGATCAGAAATCGAGGTTACGCGCGAAGGCTCGGGGGACACCAGGCACCAAGTGACCACGCAGAGGAGCTGGGCTGGACCCTCCCAGCTGAATTTATCATGGGGGCGATACATTGGCTCCCAGCTGGGATGAGAAGAGAAATCTTCATACCCCCCACCTTTTTATAAAGGAGGAATCAAATACAACACCAAGGAACATGTAGATGTGTGGGAAACGTGGACAGTTTTGGGTGTAATTACCTGAAACTTGGCTCTTCTGAGAAGTATTACTAGTAGCACATAAATAAGGTCGTGGAGGGCAGAGGCAGAGAGTTTAACAGCTTTTAATCAAAAACATGCTCCTAGGAACAGCCTACAGATTCTTAATTTTTAATTCATTGTTTTAACTCTCCTCATTTTTAAGAGAGGTTCCACTCTGGAGCCGTACACTTTCACAACCGGAACAGGAATGAGCCGTCCAACAGATGGGGAGAAGAGAGGAGAAAAGAATAGTCAAGTAAAGATCACAGAGAAAAAGCTCTTTAAGAGTCTCTGCAAGAACAGGACAAATATGGGCATCAAATATTTATGGACAGTCATTCAATCAAGGCCCATGAGCTTCCTTTCAAGTACTCATTCTCCTTTTTATTCACTTCTTGCAAAAATTCACTGCATGAGCAAGGTTTAGCATGACTAGATCTTCGCGTAAAATACGTATACTGGTTGCACACCGTAAGTTTTCATATTTGAGGCATATCTGACATTTGTGAAGTCCATGGGAATTTTGCTGTTTTTCAAAACCAGAGATTTTACCCCAGATGTCTTCTAGCTGATTTCAAAGCAAGAGCCATCAATTCTACTGGCAACAGGAATAGCAAATCATTCATAATCTTTCTTAGAATGAGACAGCTTTTGGGAAAAAAAAAGCATTTCCCAAGTTACACTGAATAACACAGGGACTTAAAATCAACTCCAGTTTGGGGATAAATTCTACACAGTGGCTACTTGCTTGGAGAAAGTTAATGGCATACTGCAAAAAGCCAGGGAAGGCTCTTCCCATACCTATTCTACACCCACACATGTACGTGTGTGCACGCACACACACACAAACATACTGATTTTTTCAGTTTGGCTTTTTCCTCTTTCAGACTTGTGATTTAGGACATTACTCTCCATGTCTGAACTTAAAATTACAGTAAATTGCAGAGCAGTAATTTCAGGGAGCCATCTATGTCTCCTCTCCGAAGAAACCAGCCGGGGATTTCCAATTGGCACGTCTTTTACAGAACTAAGTCCTTATTCACAAAGCCCATATACACTCTTAACTCTCTGAAATGTTGCAGCTGTGCATCCAATATTTGCAGCTTAATTTCTCATGGTATAGTTTTTTAAATACATCTGTCTATTCCAATCCTCCACATATCGCTGCACACATGCGGTGAACATTGGGTACATTTTCCTCGTACTCTGTCATTAAGAGCTGTATTGACAGCAAACAAGTTACATATCTTTTTTTTAACAACATATAATTTTGCTGTTGTTTGCACGTTTTTTCCAAGACATATTGGATACCATTTGCTTTTCATTACAAAAAATGTGCTGACAACAAAATCACATATTCCTGACACACAAAAGAAAGAAGAAATAGCTACCATTTTGGGGGCAGTTACATGGGAAACTTGATACACCGTTACTCGGGTACGCAGAGCTCGCTCGGTGCACACGCATGAAAACACGGAGCACGTGCATCCATCGAGACACAGCAGAGGTGTTCGAGGCTTCCCAAACCCCTGTCCTTTTTTATTCATATTGCAGTGTATTGATATATTATTTTTAATTATCTGAAGATAATTAAATCTGGACAGCCAAGGGTAGCCAGCTGCAAACACGCCTGAAGATTTATGCAGTTGGGCTGCGACATCCGTATGTGTATTTATACCTATAAAATGTAAGACAGCATCGCAGAGGGGCTTGCGCCCCACGCTACGTTAATTCATCACACAAATGCCCAGCAGCAGCGGCAACGTAACATCCAACTTAACAACAGAGCTAACTTCTGATTCTTTATATTCAAGACACAGCTAAATCAAAGATCTGCAGATAGACCGAAGCCCAAGATGTGTGTAAGAGCCTTTGGAGAAGCCAGAGCCACCATTAAATGGTATAAATCTTTCTTATGAGCTGAGATATACAGCTCCAGGGGAGTCAAGGGGTAATTTTACACCAGCTGGTCTCCTCTCACTGAGATTTGGACTGTGCACACACAATCCATACCCATGTACTGCTCCGCAAGACTATGTTGGTGCCTTCCCAGCTGGACTGGGACCTGGTGGTAGTTGCCTATCACAGAAAAGGACATAAGCTGAGTAAAGAAGAGAAAAGTCCACGTCTACATATCTGGAAAGTGGTATCTGAGAGGATACCCCCGGTATCTCCTTATAAACTTCCCAGCACATACGGTAAGGCAGACTCAGAACACCGGCTCCAGGCGTCTATGACTTTACACACATTTTTTGGTGAATATCTGATTTCTACATCCCACATACGTGCTGCACGCTTAGGCTTCAGGCTTACAACACTCCATGCAAGAAGAGCAAATCCCACTAGCTCAGGAAATGCCTCTCGGTCCAAACCCTTCTCTGGATATGCAACACTGGAAACATCAGGACTGTTTTGGCCAGCCTCTTCCTTCCATAGTTTTCCAGACAGGAAGAATTTTAAAAATCATCTGGGACTACAGAAAGAAAATATGTTGACATTAGTCAGAAAGCTGGAAGAGCAGAAGAAATTCCCAAAAGAGAAGCAGGTCCCTGGGCTGTGCTGTTCCCAGTCTGCCAACAGCTGAGGTATCGCAGAGCTGTACTGGGCCTATGACACTTCGCAGCAGCTCTTCTGCCCGAAAAACAGATTGATGAAAGTAGACGAAAAGTAGCAAGACGACAATTTTCTTCCTCTGCCTATTTTTAATTGTCTTTTCTATAGAAAGTCCACAAAAACAGTAAGGTCATTAAAGCCAAATGGAGCCACTGGAATTCACTGATGAAGGGAAAGTCAAACCCAGTCCCTGTTTTGTCCATGAGCTATATTTATTTATTATTCCCAAAAAAGCCACACTGATCTCTCTGGAGCTGTACTGTCAAAATGAATGTACTGGGGTCTAAAATATCTCTTTTTTTCTGGCGTGGACTCTCTGCCTTTCTCAGTTCCCTATTCCTGCACTTTGCCAGCTGGTCGTAGCGAGTGCAGCTGGCAGTGATGCCAAGCGCTTCGCTACGGTGGAGCCCTGGGCATTAGCAAGGATAATAATCAGTGGTCAGGGAAGCATGTATTGAATTTGCCAGTGACATCGAGCAATAGGTCCACTGCTCTTTGTATCGTGCACTCCGGCTTGCGGGATGCAAAACAAACTGCGTTTCAGAGAGAAGAAGGAGTGGTTAAGCACTAGAAAAACGTTAATAGCAGCAGTGCCCTCTCATCTGGAGCAAGGCTTTCCGCGTAAATCAGCACACCACCAACGACGGCACTGAAGGGGGCAACACTGTGTGACTGCTGGGAATCACACCCCGTGCGCGGCCACCAAGGTCACCGGTGCGGTCCTGCTGCGGGCGCCCGGAGACCAGCGCCGCGCGGGCAGCACGCCGCCGCTCGAGCTCACCAAGTCCCCCAGGATTCAGAATTTACCCACCAGGTCCCCCAGGATTCAGAAATTCCCCACTTCCCAGCACAAGCACAGCGCCAGGAGCAGAAGCTCACGACTCCTCTTCACCACCGTAAAAATTTGGTGCAAAACCTGGTGTGTTTGATAACAGAGAGGAAAAATTTGGGGAAGAGTCAAATGAAGCAGGCAACATGTCCCATTTTCTAGTCTAGTGGGAGATGTCCCTGCTCATGGCAGGGGGTTGGAACTAGATGATCTTTAAGGTCCCTTCCAACTCTAACTATTCTGTGATTCTAGGAATGCATTCAGCGGCACAACGCTGCTGATCCACCCTGGCTCAATCTGCGGCTAAAACAACAGCACAGACTCCTGGAATCAATAAGCAAAGCAGCAACTTGTCTAACCCAGGTGCCTGACGGAGGAACCACGGGTGGCCCTTCCTCTGCACAGCCCACGCTTCTCTTCGTCCCACAGCCACGCTGGAGTTACACTCTGGCCTGTCCCAGGGAACATGGTAGAGCAGCAGGTTTGGGCACTACATTCTTCTCCTTTACACGTCTGTTCAGGAGAATCGCAGTAATTACGGCTGGTATTTCAATATAGTTGAGTTTGCTACATTTCCAGTGACTTCAACATCTACTTTCCCGGATAAAGGTATAGTTTATACTGACAGTGGATTCCAGGTGAATGCGTATTGCAGCACAACCCACTCATCCTGACCAAATGCACGAGCAGCAGACCAGCATCCCTAAAGAAGGAGCAAGGAACAGCAACTCATTTATTTAAAAGGCTGGCTGAGAATTCAGCCACCTTTTGAGAACCCTGCTATTATTTTTTTTTTCTTCTGCAAAATTACAAGTCATTAAGCTCATTTTCTTTTAGAGTCTCTTGACTCTCGTACTTCGCCAAAATGAGTATTTCCCTTCTGTGCATGTGTGTAGCCTCTCCAAACCAGCTACACCCCCACCACCTCCGAGCAGGTCTGAGGGTTCAGGGGTTAACAAAATCTCTGGGACTGATCCCATGAACCATGAGCAGCGGGTTTGTAGAGCTCAAGGCAACAGATGAGTACAGATGCAATTTGACGGGATGATTTCCAAAACAGAGAGGTCAAAAACCAAACCGGCAAAAATAAAATAACTTTTCACCGCTGAACTCATCAGTGGTGAATCAGCAATCAGTGGCCAAGAAGCAGAAGCGCAAGACCTGCTCCAAGGCTCCCTACACAAAGCTGGTTAACTACAAAGAAGGCACAATTATCAAAAAGCTAGGAGACAGCAGAAAAAGGCTCATGATTCTGCAGAAGACAGCAATCTTACTGGCCTGGGATAAAATGTAGTTTTTATTTAGGTAAAGCTGTCATTAAAATCTGGGAGAGTATTAAGTAAAAAAAAGGACCTCAGGGTCCAGCCTATCCCATCTGACTAATGAACTCTTAGATACAGAGCACAAAATTCCGCCCAGGGAGCAGCTTCCCTGCTTTATTCCATGATCTCCTGTGAGCTTACAGGAAAGTCAAGACAGTTCATGATGTTCAAATCAAGGCGCAAGTTGATTTATTGTAGCAGAACAACACGATGTGTGTGTCTGCTTCAGGATTCTTTCTTTCTTCAGTTACTTTTTTACATCTCTTCAGAGCACAGGAAACATATGACATAATCTGAATATTTATGGCACGCTGTGTAAAAGCAGAAGCCCCTCTTCTGTACCCATCTCATTACAGGAGTTTACATTTTCTGAAAGCCTTTCTGTTCCGGACCAACCTGAATTTCCTATTTCTGCTCCCCTGTTAGCCCAGACTAATACAACGGTATAAACTGTGGAGGATTTCAAATCTTTCAGCAGCCTTTTCAAAACCAGAGCCCATGTAAAAGAGTTCAGCTAGCCACTCTCCTTCATCTGAGGGGAAAGCTTGCCTTAGGCACAAACAAAGCTTCAAATTGATTTAATTTAAAATTTCAAACTTCTGTATGCTGTTCAGCTTCCGACTGCCATCTGCTTTTTCAGCTTGCCATGACAGAGAGCACAGTTTTTATTATGTTTGTTCAAGCAGGTCCATCAGTACAATATTAATTTTCCGAGTTCGGGAGTTCTGTATGCTTTAAAAAGCCACTCGTTATAAATGTGATCAGAAAAAATCTACAAAAATATCATAGCTCATTTAGACAGCTTTCAAAATTGCATCTTCTCCGCCTGAAGCTCCCAGACTGTTACCTCCTCAAACTGTCCCTCATATTTGCTTGTACTGCACCAAACACAAAGGTCCCCAGTGATCTTAAAACCGGACCTTTTCTATCAGCCACAGCACATGAGTCTTCAAAAAGTAGTAACCGAATGTATTTTGATCGCATCAGACAAAGACACCCCTGCTCAGATATTCCCACCAGAACCATGGTAACACAGGAGCAGGGACGTGAAATAGCCTTTACGACAGGAATCCAGTTTATCTCAAATCAGACCCTGGGACACACCAGCTCTTGTATTGACATCCCACTCCAGGCATTCCTGGGCCTTCCCTCCCCGCCCCTTCCCCCTTTCTTTTTGCTTTTAAAGCTTCCTGTGCAGATTTGATTTTCCAAAGAAAGAGAAAAAAGGGTGTCGCTTGGGACCTCTCCACCAAGTTAATCTACTTTTCCAAACTGCCTAAGTAATGTGCTGCATTGTGCCAACAGAACAAGCAGAGCTCTTCTTCCACTTGCAAATGCACTAAAATTAAGTTCTTCACCAGGCTTTACGCTTAAAATATGGATCTTTTGCATCCTTCCAGAACACCCTCCTTCCAACAAACACGTTCCTAGAGACAGGCATATGTTACAAACATCCTGATAAAACGAACTTTGGAGGAAACTGCAACTTGTGCCTGTCCCTGCCGAGAAGCCACAAACACGCCAAGTTGTGGTTCAGACTGGAAAAATACATTAATGGACGTGACATGAAACAGCCTAGAAGTGAGCGGCTGTGATTAACTCCCAGCTGTACCCCCAAATTCACCCGACGCAACGTTAAGCCCTCCTTCCCATCAAAACCAGACAGTTGCTCATCCCTGCCTTGTAGACTGGACTTAAAAGTCCCAGTTTGCTTTGCGTAAGGAACTACGCAGCCATTAATAACTCCTTTAGGTGAAAACTAAAACTGGGATGCTTTCCCCACTGGTCATGTATGAGTCCAGCGCTCTTTCTACAGACGCTTCAGGCCCACTCTCTTTCTTCAGTTCCAGTTTAGATAGTTGCATCTTCCACCTAAACCCTCCTCGCAACCTCTGGCAGCCGGCCACCGATGGGGTGCTTGCTCCCCTATCCCCCTCCGACTGATTTTATTCCTATTCAGCAGCGAATGAACAATCCTAGAGTCATATTGACACTTGACACAGCGCTTCAAGGTCTCCCTGAGAGGCACTCCATAAATGTAAATTCCATAATTATTTGAAAGCGGAGTCTCTTCCAACCTGAGCGAGAGCTGATAGCATCTCTGCCTTATAAATAATGTAACGCGCTGGCAGGGTTTGCTTCTCTGTACAAGGCACAGAAGGCCCAGCTGGAGCACAAACAAGAGTACAAGAAAAACACAGTTGACAAAAAATGTACCAGGAGACCCAAAAAGACGTTCTCTATAGATCTCGGCATAGATGGACAACAGGGCTTTCTTCTGATTTAGGGCAACATCTGCGATCGGTGAAACCTGTGACTATTTGGGAAAGATCAGAAAGCAGAGCTGAGCCACGCTAGAGATGCAAGAGTTGCAAATATCCCAAATATTTCAGTCAAATCTCTTTTGTAGTCCTACCTTCAAAGTCACAGATCGTAAAATAATAAAGCGCTGTTGATGAGATCCTCAAAACAAACAGTCAAGGGCAAAAAAAAAAAAAAAAATTATAAAAAAATTCAGCAGTGTCTTACCAACAGACCCCCACTGGCAGCTCATCCCCAGGCTCGGGGGGAGGTGACACAGATGTCGTCGGCCGTGTGGGACGGTAACACTGCCCGGGGCACCGGAGCGGGCAACAACTCAACGGACGTCGGACTTTCCCATCTGATTTACGGCACCAGAATCAGCCAAGGTGGTTTTTTTACTTGCAGGTTGGTAAAAGGACTCAAGGTACCCAGGGAGCGCACAGAAAGCCCCTCGCCTTTTGCTAACTGCCTGTATTTTCGGAGATAAACGGCTGGGGGGAAGGATCCGGTTTACTGTAAATAAACAGCAAACTACTGGACCATCTGGAGCTTTTCTGTAATTTATGCTTGCTCTGCAATTTTAAGGAGACTGGTTTCCAAATGATGACACAGTTCGGGGATTTAAACCATAATCTTTAAAACACATATTTAAAAGGTATTAGCTAATTATTTAGACTGTAACTACTGCAAAACCACCAAATAAACCAGAGTTCTTTGAACTGGTGTTTTTGAAGTTAGCAAGCGTTTGAAGTGAATTATAGGTAAGAGTGTTTGATTGACTTCTGTGGAGACGGACTGTAAATGAGAAGGGGAAAAGCTGCCTGGTCTTCATGGGGGGAAAAAAATCGATCCCAAACCAGCGGAGGAGACCTCACCCGGGAGGCAACAGCCCAAATGGAGCTGGGAGCTGGAGAAGCCGAATTTCTCCCACTCTGGCAGGAGCTGCTACGCAGCTTTTAAACCACGTACAACACACTTAAACTTTTCCATGGGCTGTCTGATGAGGAACACATTTTTACCAGAGAAACTATGACTTATCCCAAATTTAATGCTTAACTAATATACTACAAAAATTTTCACTTCCTTCTATGCCAGCGGCTTTATTCTCTTCATTTATCTGCTGTGGGACTGTCAGTGATGCCTGCTACTTTTCATTTTGTTAGCAAACCCTTTTTTTCCCCCGATACCTGTTTCCCAAATATCCATTTCAAAGACAATTTAAAAAAAAAAAAAAAAAAGGATCTAAAGCTGAGTACTATTAATTTGAGTCACTGCAACACAGGAGACCCAAATCAGTATCGAAGCAGTTATATCCTGAATCGGACAGCCCTGAACATGCCCGTAAGGGTGATGCTTTGGTGAGCCTCAGTGAGGCAGGGTGAGAAATCTGCCTTCCAGAAGATGTTGAGATACCGCACAGATTGACAGTGGGTAAAAACCTGATAGGTAGCCATTTGTTACCATTAATGTTTAATTAAGAGCAGACGTTATTAGCTTTGCGTCAGAAAACCAACAAGTCTTCTATGCATGGATGGAAATTCTGGGTTTGTTGATGAATAAACAACTCATAAACGAAGGCAGAGTGTTTCTAAAAGGGAACGCCGGCTGGGAATCGTGGTGCTCACAAGGTCTGAGCAAAACAACATGAGTCTGATTTCCATTCCTTCTTCCTCATCCTCTAATGTTCATGCTGGGATAGAAAGATGGCTGGACCTATTTTAGGGTTTTTACAGAAATCTCTAACTGATTATACACATTGGAAAATACAGACCCGCTCTTTTCTTTCATAGGAAGTCATCAGACTCCGCAGCATTTACCTGGGTCTCCTGACTGCTCAGAAATATAAAAAACTTGAGTCCAAATCGTCACCTCCTTTTTTTATTATTCCATTATTTATTTTCTTTAAAATAACATTACTTGTTCCTTCTAAGTCCTTATTTTCAGTACTCAATTTTGGTCAAATAGGCACTCGGATGAACTTTGTACCTAACTCGTGTACTTCAGAAAGGAGATATCACGCAGCCAGCAAACCCATCATGTCTCTATTGTATTTCGGAACAGGGTTAGAATTGGGTAAAGCTCTTGTGAGATGGATGAAAATATTCCTGAATGCATATAAAGGACTTTCAAAAAGCCAATAAATACAGTAATATTGCGGCCCCGTACAACAAAATGACACAGCTGGAAAATGATCTCAAGAAACAATTTTCATGCCAGTGTAAGACTTATTAATGAAGAGGAGTGCACCGTTAAAGCGAAGGAAGGGAAGGGAATGCATTGGCATTGCATTTCAGCAGCCGGGGACCCTCTGGAACTGGAACTTCAAAATAGGATTTCTTAAAAGCTTTTTCTTTCCTAAATTCCCTTTGCAGAAGCCTGCTTATTCTTTCATAATCACTTCAAAGCAATCCCCAGCCTTGCAATAAAGTAAATTCAAAGCAATTAGAGAGTAGATCTACACAGCAAGACCAAACAGTGCTTATAGAGGTTTTCTGTAAAGTGGTTCTGCATACATTTTCCTTGGAATGACATTATTTGTGTAAAGAAGTAGGGGTATATTTTATGAAGGAAAGAAAATACAAAATAAATTTATGATAGCAAATAGAAACACTGCATCTCTGGAGTGTGATATTATATTGCAGTTTGCCAGCACAACCAATACAGCATTGCCCTGCTACATTCATACATTTTAGTGAACAATAACAGAGGAGGGGGGGGAAAGAAAAGAAGGGAGTCTTCCACAGCGTGCTACAATAAAAGCCACCATGTACTACAATAACAAGCTACATATGTTCAAGAATAAACAGACTAACTTTGCATTTTCCTGCCCCGTCTCCCCAGTGGCTTTGCTTTGCTACCTTGCCAATCGAGGGTTTCAGGAAGGCAACCCTGTGAAATGCAAAACTGCTTCTTCCCTTTCGCTGGTGGGGCTGTTGCTATAAGAGGAGCCGAGCTGCACTGAACCGAGATGTGGTTATTTCATTGTGATGCAAATAAATGTAACAATTAAGAATATAATTTTGGAAGATGTCAGTGGCGTAATTACTCATATGGCTTCCAGCCAATTAAGCAGTAGGTGAATTAGCCCATTTAATTGGGTTTGGAATTTCAGCGCAAGGTGTTTTATGCTTTGTATTCTGTCAACATTTTGCTGAACTATACGTTAATAATTCTGATTGCTCTCGAAATAACATCTGGGCAAATGTGGTCTGGAGTAGGAGAAACCGCTGCTTGAAGGGGTGCATACACCTGTGATCCCAGTTGTGCAAGCAGATTGACTCCAACAAAAGCTCCATTCAAGGAAGATGGAAGTCTTGATTTGCTCCTAAGCCCATTAAACACACTGAATGGCCATGAAGATGAAACAAGGAAGAGCTTTAGGACTCTGCAGTTAGAATCTCCAAGCAGAAATGGCAATAATAAAAGAACAACACAACGTGATTATTCCCAGTATAAAAAGACAAGCTTATAACAACAACTGAAGAGGAAAAGGAAAAAAAAAAAAAGTGTCATCTCTCTTGCTTGGGAGACTGCTGTGATTCAGCTAATCTCCTCTATTAGCAGATGATCACAATACACAATAGTCCTCACTAAGATGCGAAACCAGAGGCACTCATGGGTTAGTGAAGTACTTCACAGCTACCCTAAGGAAGCACAAAATAGACACACTGACACGAAGACTGAAGATTACACTGTTAATGACAATAACAGCATACAAATGAACCCTCCTTCCCAGGAAAAGATTAGTTGGAGAACTAAAACTTCTCATTTACAAAGGGTCTGATGAAACTGAGAGGTAAACTAATACGGCAGCGAACCTCTATTAGCCACAAGAAACCAGCAAGACCCAGAAGAGATGCTCTTTTTATGGCAAGAGCTGGATCCTTTTATTTTACTTTCAAATTGTCAGTCCCTAAACCTAAGAGGGTCCTTGGGTGTGACTAGCATCTCTGATTGAAATTCAGCCAGTGTTTGCTCAGCCCCGACTGAGTCACTTTATTCTGCAGACTTCATTTTGAAGAATTCTAGGAATAAGTAACAGGCTTTGAGTTAGGAACCCTTTCCTTGAGAGATCAGCCTAGCATCACATCACGCTGAAAACAAAGCAGTGGCAAGGAGGAGCAATACTGAATGTTTTTATTTCTACATGCACAGCAAGACTGGAATCCCAGGGATGCTTTCAGGGGAATTTACTGCATGAGAGACGTGTTGCTTTGTCCATTTTATACAGCTTCAGACTCCTCGCAAGGATTCCTTGCACTTCCAAGCATTATAGAAGAGAAATCAGAGGTGCAGGTATACATCTCAGTTCATCGGGAATACGCCACATAATTTGACTATGTAATTCAAGAAAAGTCAGGAGTTTCAGCTGTGCTGCACAGTGTTTGCAGAGCCAGGGAATGGTCTGCAGGAGTTCAACCTGGAAAATGCAAGTCTGAGATCTGGATTGCAGTCTTGGACTCCTCTACTTCTGTATTTAACGCCTTACTCAAACAGGTTGTTACATCCCTCCACGCCTCATTCTTCCCATTTAGAATATCAGAATAAATCAGTGATTCATATTTCAAAAGGATTTGGAGATCTTTGCATGTAGTGTGCTCCATGGCATTATTGTTATTTATAATTAACAGCAGGGTTACTCCACTATTAATAACACTTAGCAGTAATGCTTTTCATCTTCAAACCACTTTCTGAGCATTAATTAACTTCAGGCTTCTGTTATTCAGAAAATCTTTCTTTTCCTTGTTCTGCTTCCCTCAATTCCCTGCGTTACAGGGGTAATGGATAAAACCACATGAGTTTCAAGCAACTTATCTTTAATATTTTACGTTAGAGGAGCACTTCTTCATTTTCACAGTGACAAATTTTCTGCAAGGTGACTCTCAGACACCAGGGTGGGTCCACACTGCCCCTTTTAATCAGGACAGTGGAGGCTGAGCGGTGTATAAACAGTTTCTCTGAGTTTCTCACCTGCCCAACCACTGCCCCTTCCCTCCTTGCTGCGATCCAGAATTATCAGAGACTGCTGAGGGTGCTCGGGAGCTCTCAAAACATCCCAGCCGTTAGGGCAATGGGAACGGAGTTGAAAAACGCATTTTCTTCAGTCTGCACTTGATCACGTGCAGAATTTCATTCCAGCAGCAACATCTCAGGGCAGCTGGTCCCATTTTTTTCTTGATTAGCCATTCCTCAGCCATAAAATATAGCATACAGTCCATTTTTAGTGAAGGACTTTTTACTCAGTAATGTATTTTATATCTTGGCATCTGCAAGATATGGCAACACACACTACCCCTTCTCTTCGTCACGACGCGCTGGTCAGCAGTGAGCAACAGGACCCTACTTTAGCTCCTCTCCTGCCAGTTGGATCAGACCATCCTGCCCATTTTACCAGCTTTGGATGTAACGGCCATTGCATCTGGGACACTTGTTGATTTATACAAGTCATCATTCAAGGTGGGCTTTACCAGCATGACATGCTTGTCTGTAATTGTCTTTGTGATGGTTCATGAACATAAATGTGTTCGTATTGATGTATTATTTTGTTGACAGTACTGTCCTAGGCTTCACCGTCTTTAAATATTTTTTTTTTTTTAATGTATTGAAGGTACTTAGTCTTCTCTGTGTTTTAATGGCAGTCTTTTCTTCTAAACCTAAGCATGCCATTAATGGAAAGTTGTTTATCTAGGGGACTTCTAGACACCTGGGTTTTCAACAGGTTGCCTTATCCAGGGCTCTTCCTCCCTTCCAACCATCAATAATACACACTTACAGTGAAATAAATCATTCACAGTGGGGTCCTTTTTGGTAGCTGCTGCCTTGGACCATTACATTGGCTCCTCGTGTCCTCAGAGCAAAGGTTGCTCTCAGCTTTGGAAGAGAAACTGAGAAGAAAGGGGCTGTGAGGGAAAATGAATTTATATAAGCGCAATGGGAGAGAAAACCCCAAGCTGTTCTCTGCTGCTCTGTGTCTCCTTATGAAAAAGAGTCTGTTACACTACTGGCTCAACAGGCTAGCCTAGGCAACCTTGCTGCTATAATGAAAGAACGAACGATATCAAAGAAATTTAGAGCCCTTACTGAATCATTTTGGCTTGCTATCCTTGGCTCATACACTGTGGGGTTTGGACCAGTTATTTATTGAAGGGACGCCGAATCATTTTCATTTACTTGCTAAATCGGTCAGCATCAAATGTAAATCAATACAAACCCTATTTATTAGGTCCAACTTTGCAAATTGCCAACTCCCTACAAGTTCCTTTGCATCCCTGTACTCTACCAAGAGACAGAGAGAAGCAATGGACTTAACCACCAGATGTAATTAGAAATTCAGCTACACTTTTATCTGCGCACGCCGGACTATGCCTTTTCTGTACAGCTTCATCAGGAAGTGGGGCTGTTGCATCAGCAAGATTGCGTGTGTGTATAAAGGGAATTAGCTTGCAATGAAAGTGGTTGCAGTTCATGTAATTTTATCTCATTCGTCGTACTAAAACCCGTTTTTTTATTCTAGGGCTTCCTTTTTTTTTTTTAATGTGAAATCTGTAACAGCAAAAATCCCCCATCAGTGAAACTATCCTCACTTTTGCATGATCATAAGAAAAGAAGGCATTACAAGTGGTAGAGTAATTATGCCTTCTCAGCATATATTTGGCCCTGGAGGTAAAGATAACATAAATTCTTTATTGTGTTCTATTTTAACACCCAAAAATTAGCATATTCCACCACTTCTATAAATTATAGAGTTTCCAGCACACTCTGCATTTAAAATCCAGAAGTGGACTGTATAGATTGTTGATTTTAAGCAAGAAAACAGTTTGCAAACTGACAAAAGTACCTCACCCTGTACACTGTATTAACGTCCAGTGAAACAAATCACATAACCAGCTGCTGGAATAACAGCCAAATGTCCTAGACTACTGCACCATATAATTCAATTGCTTGCCTTGAGAAACAATAATATAGTTATAATACTTCTACTAGCTTGATCCCCAGGGGAGCAAATTTACTCTGGTCTCCCTAACTGGTTGATAACATATTTAAATGCCAGTCAGTCACTAATCCGTTGCTGCTCCATCCTCTGAGAGCTGCTTTATTGAACACTGTAATTGCCTGGATGTTGTTTTTCATTTCTGTAGCTGTTGCTGTTAATTAAATATTTCATAGAAAGCTCTCTCTGACATTTCTTACTGCATTCTTGAATATCTGATAAGATATACAGCCTGAATATTTGTACCTGCTGCTCTCTGCTGATACTCTTGTCCTAGATTCAAACCCCCAAAACACTGAAGAAATGACACACTTTTAGCGAAATTAGGACTCACGCTGTTAAAGGGCCGAGGGGATCTGAACGAAATAGAGGCATATGCCGTGTCTGTTAGATCGCAGATGTCAGCTAAAGCAGGAGGTACATCTGGACTACGAGCCTTACCCTCCTTCTCCCCATATACCCGCAGAAGACCTGGGCACTCCAGTAGTAGCAGAGTTGATTTTCCGGAGTCAAGCCGCAGTAGCAAATCCCAGTCTGCGCTTTCTTAACGCACAAAACCTCGAAGGCCAGTAAGGTTCAGAATTGGTTGATGTACGCCACGATACAAGAGACAGGCGGCACGAAGAGGCATTCTAGCAGCTCATGGGGATGGCAGGGGGGTTCCCTCTTAACACCCTCTTTAAAGGAAGAACGAAGGGATAGATTCAGCTGTGGACATTCAAAGCCCAGTGGCACAGGAGTATCAACAGGTTAAGACTCAGCCGGGGACGTGAAAACATCCAGAACTTTTCTAACCCTTGAGACACAATACTGTTTGTTGTTTTCACACTGTACTCTAATGACTACTGCCTCCCGAATTAACAAGACTGTTAATGAAAAGAAACAACTGTTAATGCTCTAAATTAAGTTGTCCAATGGTGTCTGACAAAGAAGTCTGGAGCAGTAACAAAGGACGACGTGGGTGAACACATAATATACACATTGTGCAACTACGTGCACTTACAGACACAGTGTGCATCCACAGGCACGCAGTGTGGGTATGTACACACATACACCTGCCGATCCCAAATATCTGGACTTGCTAAGCACTTAACTAACACAATTTTAAACTGTGATTCAGATGTTTTAAGTGCTTGAATAATAAGGATGAAATCCCAGCGCTACTGAAGTATTTGACAAAGCCTCTATTAAGTTCAGAGGAACGCAACATTTTATTGCTTTTTCTACTATTAATTGGTTTAATGCCACCAGTATGATTAGTGATCCATCACACTTCGAAACTAAGACACTGCATGGACAATCTAAGGAACGGTCCCTTGGGAGCTGCTTATTACCAGCTCCTGTATGTCCTCTCAGCAAGTAGAAAACATCAGTGTATTCCAAAAGTCACGGCGCCAAGGATGCCAACAGCTCAGTGCAGCCAATATAGAAGACAGTATGTTGTAGAAAACTCATGTAAGGAATAAAAAAAGTTATTTCTGGGGCATTATTTTGGAAAGCCCTGTATGTAAGTACTTCAAGAGCACATTCGCTAAATCCTTGCTCTGTACATCAGCCTTGTTCTCAGTCGGGTATTTCCATTTACTGCTCCAGGGTGTTCCCATGGTCTACTTGCACTGATATTCCTGTAGATAATCAATTCACCGAGAAGTTCAGCCGCACCGCAGTCATCAGCATCCCTCCTTCTTTAACACAATCCGGTTCAAAATTATCTCCCTTTTAAAATAAAACTGCACAACTCTCTTCTTGCCATTTTCCTGGACTAGGAGATTTTAAAAATTGCTAGTTAATTCCTCATTGAAAATCAGCAAGAACTGCATCACCTGCGCACATGGAGACCAGCAGCTGCTCATGCACCCAGATCTCGAGAAGCACAATGAACTTTTTTCACTGCAAATCGAAACTAAACAGAATTATTTTGGTTTTGCTGCAGGCTAAAAGCTTGCCAGAAGACACTTCTGCTCAGCTGACAAGAGGTAACTCGATCATTAGTGTGAGCCCAAGCCACAGGACTACATGTCTTTTCCCACTTCGAAAAATTCAGCCATCTCTTTCTGCACCTCTGTCACCTCCCCATCAAGGAGGAGACAAGGGAAACAGATGATGCTTCTGACCACTTTTCTACCCATAGGACAACGTTTCCTTCTAGGTTCTGTCATACAGGCAAAGACCTTTTATCCCTTTGGCTTAGAGATACCATCTTTTATGAAATCTAACATGAAAACATGGGTTTTCTCTTTTATGAAACCTAACATGAAAGCATGGGTCTTCTCCTTGTCCCTACTTTGCAAGCTCTTCTTCTCTCAGTTATTTATGATTTCAATTTATGCACCACTCCATGCCTGTACTCCGCTCTAATTTAGACCACATACTTTCTGCTGTGTAATTCTACAGTGTAGTTGGAGATACCCAAACATGAAATATCCTGTACAAAATAAAGTCGCGTTGCATGGCCTGAAGACCTGTCGTTTCCCCTGCTCCAAGCAGGTAGGTACCCGCTCCCCTTGATAGACCACAGTATCAAAATTTAGTCATGTCCCTTAAAGTCTTCCTTCACTTCCAAGTAAAAACCCACTCCTGCTGAAAATACATAGGGAATTTCCCCACGGAACACAGCTTGTTTCCCTAAGAGGGTCCATGGGGACAAACATTAGAGCAACAACCGGGGATCCGGCTTCCTTTCTCCACATATGGGAAATAGGCGGAGGAAGGGAATATGGTTGGGAAAGACTTTCTGTGCTTCATTTGAGCTTTCTCTGAAATGAAGAGTGCGTTTAGGAGAGAGCGTTACCTTAGATCACGAGAGGATGACAGGAAAGGGAAGGCCGCGTAGACGCTGTTGTTTCCACCTTCACACAAAGCATCTCTACAGCTCTCCGGGGAGACGAGTTGCCAACGACCACATATACTCTATTGCTTCTCTTTGGTTTATTTGTCACTCTTTGTAGGTTTATAGTTAGCTCCTGCTGGTAGCCCCTTATTTCTGCCTAGTTAAGGAAGAATATGGTGGTGTATCCTTTCAAAAAAGAAATGTTTTCCTTTACTGCACCGCAGGTGACAATCCCCTGGTGTCTAGCAATGCTGGCAGTAGATGACTTGGAGATTTTTCAAGTCAGAAATCCTTCTGGAGAGACCCTTTTTAGTTTTCCTTCCCGAGTTTAACCTGCCATGTTTCTAACATGATTATGACTCTCCGTTCCCTGCCAGAGTGACAGCATGAGACAAGTGGGATTTGGCAATGATGTAGGAGGATGAACGGTGGCGAAATCAGGGAGTTTACGACCAAAGTATCAGGGTCCTCTGCATCCAAAGGAGCAGCATTTACATTTCCCAGTGACCATTGTACAACCACGCTGACAGCGACGAACTGCCAGATAACAACAGATTTGTTACAGATCTCTGGGCCAATAATTAAGGGGAGATCATATTCTGTTCCTCCTATTTAAAGAGTAAGTGAACACGCAACCAAGCAAGCAGAAAATCTAGTGGAAAGCATACATACTCTCACGTATCAAGAAACAAGGCATTTACAAGTTGACAAGGGCAACATAAAAAGATTCTTGAACTACAGACTTCCCATTTTTCTTTTTTGGAAAATAAAAATAACTGAAGACAGAGATTTTAACCCTATTTCAAGCTGGCGAATATTCTTAAGCCATATGAAGGCTTTCTGGGCTGGATCTACAAGCCAAAATTGTGTGGTGATTTTAAAGCCAGATTAATTATCTCAGGCAATCTTTTCCCCCCTGAAATCATAAATGCATGTTGAGGTGGATTAGAATATTCACAAATTTGTATTAAACACATGAAAACATTTCAACCCACCAAACAGCTCATGTTCAAAAAAACTAAAAACTCTTCTATTAATATTTCAAATTTTTAAACATGAAATTGATTTTATTTTCAAGGTTCCTTTAAGCAAATAGTAAAAAAAGCCTTCCTCCAGCGTTTTCATTTTGCTGAGAAATGAGAAAACATTTCCTTTCGGACTGAACAAAGAATTGTTGTAAAATGAAGAACAGAATAAAACAATTGAAGCCCTAGAAAGTAGCTTGACCCCGGATGAGCAAATTTGATACCTCCTGGGCTAAAAGTATCAACTCTTCCAACAGCTTGAACACTTCAGGAAGGTGACAGCAAGAAGGCGCCCTCCACGTGCTCCCTTCCCTGTCCCATCCGGCCGTCTGAACGTGGGTCTCCAGACGAGACCAACTGACACGTATCTGCACATTAACCTCAGTGGCTCAAGTGGCCAGCTTTCTACAAATATTCAAATCTGGTAATTATCATCATAACAACTCTGTATTGTCCTTGATTTGTGTTTTAATCTCTGTAATTAAAGCGTCTAGCTGCCACAGCAACAGACGCTATAGAAGCACGTCCGCGGTATAATCATAATATTAATTAACACCACAAAGTAGCTACACAATGAGGAAAGGACTAGATGGCACAGGCGACCGGTGCCTTAAAAAAATAATTTAGAGGATCTTTCTCATCAGTGTGTCTCATTTGACGTAGCTCAGGCAGGGAGCGGATGCTTTCCCTGCCAATGGCTGCGAGGCCGCACCGTAGGTATGCCCGGAGTTTAGAGGGTCTCGCTCTCCGCGGAGAAGCGTTTGCATCCCCAAGTAATCAGTAGACTGGCCCCTTGTGGACACTTTCAGCAAAGTAACTAAAACCCAAACAATACAGAAAATTAATAAATTCTCTCACCCTGAGAGAGGAAGCCTCTTTAGAGAATAAGGCATTTCAGTTGCCCGTGCTAAATGTTATTGGCCAAGCTGAGGACGGTTCACGCAGGCACCTCCACTAGGACAAAGTGCCATCCTCAAAGATCCTACAGAGCTGTAATTAGTCTGATTTTTCCGAAAGCAAATTTAAGGAGCGTATTCACTTGCCTATCCCCAGGGTGCCTTGCTCGCTCTAGATTTCTACCACGCAGCAGCATCATCTGGTTCTTTCAGGACCTCCAGTCTCCAGGCTGAAGCATGGAGATGGCGTATCCATCCTACAAGAACTGCCAAACTAAGCGGAATTTTTTTTGTCCGACTCAACTGATTGGGTGCACGGGTGTGGGTGCTGGGGTATGCACACATAAAATCTGCTGGGCTGTAATTCTAGAGAGTACTGAAAGAATGTCTCTTCCCCCAGTTGTTTTTGGGGGTGAAGTAACCAAAACTGTGGAAGAGACACCCCCCCCCCTCCAAAAGAAACAATGAGAAATACGGGTTATAGGAGTGGGTAAGCAGGTAAGTAGAGGGGGAAGGTTCAATAAGGCCCCTTTTGATTTCTGATCAGCAGTGACTACAGTGGAGAAACCAGCTGTGAACTTGTCAGATCTGCTGATGATACACAACGATGGGGGACAGTCAATAGACAGCCCAGCAGCCAGGGAACTTCAAAGGGAAACCGCATTCGCCGTGTAATTGGAGTGAAACATGGCAAAGAAAAGGGAATAGAGAAGGATACCTGCCGGCAAAACCTGGGGCTTTGGGAGGGGAGGTTGTTTTGGTTTTAGTAGCAAAAGGAAAGGTAATGCCAGGAAGCAACATTTGTAAAAAAGCAGAGCTGAGCCCGGGTAACGGTGGGAGCATATGAAATAGGGGAGCAAAGGTTAGCGCGAGCTTCGGACAAAATAACTGCTCTGGAGAGAGACCCTTAAACACCACCTGCAGGCAAACCCCTCTCGGTCGCACACGGATGATGGGGATGGGAATCAGATGTAGAGGGAAAGGTAAAGAAAGATTAAAACCCACTTTTACTGATGAGTATATTCTGCATTAGGTGAGCTAAGGCAGTACTTGAAAAAAGTTTGTAAGAAAAAGATTTCTCTCGTAAACTGATTTTTCAGCTTTGAGATCTTGGTAATATTACAGCTACCAGGAAACCACGTGGCAGCTGGCAATCCGGTTTTAAGCTACTGTTTGCTAGTGGTACAGAAAAACTTAAGGTTCTGCTTTCATCAGTAAAAAGAACTGACATACTGTTTCAAATTCTTACATGGGTGTCTATTAGCTGCAACAGCTGGAATAAGTCATCAAATTATTGTGCAATAATTAGCCCTTACAGTCAGTAAAGACTTCAAAGCTCATTACAGAGGTTACTCCTCATAGCCAGGAAAGCAGAGACAGCACAAAACCAAGTTGCATCCCACAACCCTGCAAATCAATGGCATCTCCAGGACCAACACCTGGATCTCCTGGTGGCCCAGCAGCCCTGCGCACCCCGGACTGTCCCGCCTCTCCGGCCCAGACACTTCATTGCAGCCACATGAAGGTCATCGTTGGCCATCGAGTTTGTTCAACACAAGCTGCTGCTTACTGCTTGCAGAGAAGACGACCCTGTGAATAACCCACTTTCTACCTTCTGTGCATGATACTTGGGAGCTTGGGGCTGATTTTAACCTGTTTGAATATATTGAATAAAGAGGCCAGTGCTGTAACTATCAAGTCAATATCAAGCCTTGGCATATGAATTCCTGTCTCAATCTGATCTGGTGCGCACCACCATCTCTAACCTAGTTGTCTTCCTTACTATGGCAAAATTTACTGCAAAGATTCAGCTTCAACATATGTAATGTAGGCAATGGTCATCTCTTTGATATAAAGCGTAGTTTGTAACACAGCTGAATGCTTGTGTTAACTTTCATTTTCCACAATCCTCAGAAATAATGGTTAATGGTACTAAAACTTCGTAGTATCTCCTCCTTAGGACTCGCAAAGCACTAGGCAAATACAAGGGAAGTGTGGGAGTGACAAGAGCTTACAGCTAGGCAGAGTGAGATGGAGTTTAATATGAAGTTTAACATGAAAATAAAGCAGATACTCTCCAAAGATGGACACCTGCATTTCTGTTAGATAACTACACTACTGGAAGAAAGGGAGCCAGCAGTGTAACAGGGGGGTCTGTTTTCTAAGGCTGGAAAAGCACAAGCAGAAGACTTGAACTGGGTCCCAGGAACTCGAGATGGATCCGTGGCGCTAAGGTAAAGCCCGCTGATCGAAACGTCTCAGTCCTTGCAGAATGACAAAGCTGCTGCTGGGACCTATCAGTTAATATGTGAGGAGCTTGCACTTGTCACTGACTAGTGCCAAAGAGTAACGTTATCCCTTTTGAATCAAATCATCTCAGACCAATTCCAGCAAGAAAGATGATCTCATGAGGAACCCTGAAGTGCCTTTAACACATCCTATTTATTTACAAGCCCTATTTCTACAGACACAGAAACAGAAGACACCACTTTATTGCCCTTCAGCCAGCCAGCATGTAACCCAAATATTCACTCTTGGCTCTTCTCTCCCCACAGACCCCTGGTTTTTAGCGTCACTGTTTCATCTGGTTATCCCCAGAGCCCAGCCCCACTCACTCCCAGATCCACCAGCAACGTAATTGTTGTAGTTGGTGCATTAGTCCCTTGGAACACCTCACTTTGCACAGCGTGCTTCTGCTACCGCAGTGCTGTGCACTACTCTGCACTTCGTCATACAAGTGTAGGAGGGCTCAGTATAACCCATAACCCTTTCCAGAGACGAGCAATACTCCCTAGCTCAGGGGAGTGCGAGCAGCTGAGCAGCAGGAGGGCTGGCACGCATCCTGATCAAGACAAACACCAGAAATAGTATTTGTTCACAAGGAGGAACAAAAATAAATCCTAAACTGGATCCAGACCTACTTATGACAGCTCAATCGCAAAAAACCAAAGAAGGTTTTAAATGAAATTTCCAGCTATTTTAATAATTTCCCCCTCTCCACACAATTGTTTTACACATTTACCATACACAGAATCACAGAAAGTTAAGGGTTGGAAGGGACCTCTACAGATCATCTAGTCCAACACCCCTGCCAGAGCAGGTCCACCTACAGCAGGTTGCACAGGATGGTGTCCAGCTGGATTTGGAGTGCCTCCAGAGTCAGAGACTCCACCACCTCTCTGGGCCAGTGCTCTGCCATCCTCAAAGGAAAGAAGTTCCTCCTCATGTTGAGATGGAACTTCCTATGGTCAAGTTTGTGCCCATTACCTCTTGTCCTGTTACTGGGCACCAGTGAAAAAAGACTGGCCCCCTCTTCCTGGCACCCTCCCTTTAAGTATTTGTAAACATTGATGAGATCCCCCCTCAGTCTTCTCCAGACTAAAGAGACCCAAGTCCCGCTGCCTTTCCTCACAAGAAAGATGCTCCAGCCCCCCAATCATCTTTGTAGCCCAACACATGCACAAAAAACAACACCAAGAGCTCTCCCTTCTCTTTCCACTTGTTTGCTCTGTGCCCTGGACCCCCTGGCTCCTCTTCTCAGCAACCCTTTTCCAGCTAAGGAGGATGTAAGCAGCACACAACACTTGCTAAAAGTGGTCTTCTTTTGTCAGCAGATGAAAAAATACCTCTTTATCCGATGGCTGCTTGGAGTAGTCTGTTACCCTTCCGGTGACTTGGGCTTCTCACAGGCAACAAAAGACCTAACTGACCAGCAGGGAGAGGAGACAAGAAAGTCTCCTGGTAGGAGCTAAGCAGAAAAGGTGGAGCAACCAAAAGGGAAACTGGATTTCACACTGAAAACTGTGAACAAGACAGATGTGGCCCAGAAGAAACAGCATGCTCTCTGCACGCTGAAGTGCAGTAGCCCCTTGGTCCTGAGACAAAAGACTTTGGGGAAAGAGAGGAAGTCATCATTATGGTTGCTGTCATCTCCTAGAAGCCAGAAAAAACAGGAAGGCTGCATTCAGCATTGCATACCGCAGATGCACCCGTCAGGCTGGATCATCTCCAGTCCCATTTTCCAGCTGGATTCAGGCTGGTGACTACTCAGAGAAGCGATCTGGGAAACACAGACCCTACCCAAACCTTTCAGCAAGAGCTTGCATTGCACAGCAGCACATCCTCCTCGCAGCTCAGGCAAAGGCTCTGTCCTTCTCCTAGGACGGGTGACAGTTTTGAGAGGTTTCTATCAGTAGGTCGCTCAAAGCTTGAGTACAGATTCAAAAAGAGAAAGGGACTCTGTGCAAGTAACTGCATGACAGCAGTGGGAACATGCAATTAATGGCATGAAGCAGACCTGAATTTAATCTGGAGTAGAAATTAAACATGCCACTTTGAGCATAGGTTGCGGGTGCTCTCTCTTTGTCATTTAAGTTTCACATGCAGTTTTTTCAACAAACCATCTACTCATCTCTGGTGTTCAGTTCACTGCCCTTTCCACACACCAGGTCTACAGAACTGATTTAAGTATTCCTGCTGTTCAGCCACTTCCTTGCACCTATAGCTGCAATCGTGTATATTTGCACTAACAATTTAATCACATCACACGGATTTGTCATAAGCAATCACTTACTGTTACTAATAATGTTCCCATTGATTGGTTTGAATGGAACAATTGACAGTGACTGAAGGTCAGGCTGACATGGCCAAGCTGAAAGATCAGTAAAATTATACAGGTTTTCTTTCCATACATGTACTATAAATTATTTTGAAGGTGATTCATATGAGCTTACAACGAAGTCTAAGAGTATAATTGTCTCTCATTACCATGCAAATTATGCAAAAAAACCCATGTAAGATCTAGTCCTATTGACGATATACTGCTTTATCTTCTTTTTCCTCTGACAATTCACATCTGTAGCATACAGAAGTTAGATTATTATCTATACCATTATTACCTCAATTTACTTTTCAAGGTGGTAGTTGTGTTTTTTTCTTAAAGCAGTTATTTTGACATACTGTACTTAGAAGCTGTGGAATTCAAAGCCAAAAGACAACAATGACTTCAACTTTCTCTACACACTTTCAAGGCAGTGTTTAAAACTTTCAAAGTTTGATGAGTGACTAATATAATTATACTAAACTTGGAAAGGAAACAGATGGCATAAACCAGGCAAATGAGATATATACCACAAATAGTTATCAACTGAAAGAATAATGCAGCAATGTGGGTTTTTTAAAGATGCTTTCTGAAATAGATTCAACATCATATATTATTTTCCACTTACAGGCTTGAACTTGAGCACATTCAGCACCTACTGAATTGCCCCATAACAGATCTTGTGTTCTACAGCTGTTGTCTCAACTACAGTCATGATTATTTTCTTTAAGAAACATCCAGACATTTCAAGTACCAATGTTGCAGATTACTTACCAAGCAGCAAATCACAACGTACCCTCTGCATAAGTCACTTCTGAAAATAAAGTTGTCACAACTACCCATTAGAACAGCTAATGCTTTCTGTTAATCTTTCATGAGGTAACACGCTTTGACCATGACTAGCACAACTGCAGAACTCGAACAATGTGGTTTCCTGAAGACTGTATTCAAAAAAGGCTCTAAGAAGCAGACCAAAAATCAAAAGGAGGAACAAAACCAAAACCCCCTTTATCCAAAACGCTTTTGCCCCTCTTCCAGCAAATAAAGGTGGGATGTAAAAGTTGCAAATTTACATAAAATGGAATTCAAATCTCATATGGTTATATACATGGATGTTCAGAAAAAATGTCATTGGTCCAAGCATAGTTCTCTTCTGCAGGAACTGTGTCCCCTAGCATGTACCACATTTCAGCAACACAGATTCTGAAGTGTGGCTTTTATTCACTGAGATCAATTGTGAGAAACACTGCTGTGACCATGAACTTCTATTTAGTTCATCCATGTTACCATCCTACCTGCATCTGCATTTTGAGAGTGCAGATGAGATTCTGTCAAAAGGGAATTCTTCACACAAGTCCTTGTTTTGACATCTTAAAACATGTAACTCATATGGTTTCAAAGACTCACCCCCAACTCAGAGCTCCCTACTTTCATCCGTTAAGCCTTGGTGGACAAACAATATCGTGGGACTAGAGAACTACTGATCCTCTACAAACACCAAGTGAACAGTGAAATGTCTAACGGGAAAATCCCGTACATGAAACCCACCAGTGAGTCGCAGCCCATGGACAGGAGGATAAAGGTCCCGAGTGGTGACTCACCCGAACTCCACCCCAGCGCAAGGCAAGGGCACAGCAGGTGATGCTGGCTGGAGGACTTTGATCAGTTATGGCCAACACATTTCATACGGCAATTGCAACAACCAAAAATAAAATCAGTCTGTTGACAGACACTACCCAAACAGGAAAGAGGCTCCATTCATCAGATAATTTATTTATCACGAACAATTATGGGACATCACCAGTACGGCTGGTTGAATTCTGCCAAGCTACTGCCCTAGTGAATGAAAAAGCCTCAATACTATTGTACGAGGAATCTGCTTTCTGCCAGCAAGGGCAGTCTATGAGAACCAGCACATTTGTGTCTTCTGCACATCTTCAAAACACCCTAAACGTTTGAAGGGACACATCTGAGCGCTACATGATGTTGTCCTACTTGGAAGGGCATTTGTTTGTTTATTAAAATAATAGTTACTAGCATTTTAACTGTTCAGTTTTTTAAATAAAGCCTGTTTCCAATCAAATGTCCTAGGTTTTATTTCAGAGTCAAGCCTGACCCACTCAAGCAAAAAAACTGACTTCAATTAAGAGCTTTGCCTCGGTAAGGACCACTGCTTTCAGTCCTGAATTATTTAAAGCTGAGAAACTGCATATCAGGAGCATTTTACAAAGCTTTTGAAATTATAAAAGAGGCAGAAGAAACACCTTGCCCAAAACACAGCTCTTAAAGATGCTTACTAACCCCAAAAGCCACGGGTTCAAGGGAACCATTGCGTTATCAGCCTAGGAGGGCAACCTTTTCCTCTAAAGTATCACCCAGCACCCACAAATTCTCATTTAGTTAACAATGTTTTCCATGGTATTTTAATGTGCTCGTGCACGGCTGTCGATTGTCTTGGCCTTGCTGAGACTGCTTCAGGGGGAGCTACTGACATCTGATACCAAGGACAATTTCTGGAGCAAGGAAGATTGTTTTTTTTCCCCGAGGATCTACATTACTTCCAGGAACGAGTTGGGTTTGTAGGCTTAAAAAGCAGCATGCCAATTCTGCTGATATGGGACAGCACATGAAGGCAACTTGTACGTACTCTTACTTCCCCAGGGATAGTTCCCCGCTCGGGGACTAACATACATGTGATCTGCCCTTGTTCAGTGACTCCTCTGACTCCAGGAGACTGTTGTAATATTATTTATGCTTCTTAGTCATCAAAGCTTTTTTTAATCCAGCTTAGGTGTGACATCTTGGGGCCAGGTGAATAGCCGGGTAGAAAAAAAACCCCATGTCTGCACTCTGCAGCAGGTCTTATCTTCTGCAATTCAGGCTTGATTTGAGTGTGCAGCCAGATGGAATGAGCTCATTCAGTATCTCAAAGATCAAGGACTTGGTAAATCCCAAATGCGAACATGTGACCACTCTGAATAAGGATGGTTGCCTCCCTGTGCACCAAGCACAACTACATCTTCATTTGAACTCTGCTCACATACTAAACTCCATCCAGATTTAGTTCCAATTTTCCTTTTTGCCACAGGTAGCAAGTTGGCTCTCGCATACATTGCTGAGGAAGTCACCGACATTAAAAAAAAAGGACCTGATTTCAACTATGTCCATTATGCAAATGCAATTAAGGTACATTATCTTCATTTGGTTTAAAACCTTTAAAACACCTTAAGCAACAAGCCTAATTATACTTTCTTCGTCATGTCTTGAGTTTCAAACGCTCCTCGCTGTAGTCTATAAAAAAAAAGACTAACAAACAAGCAGAAAACCTTGCCATCAATATGTCTCAGATAAACAGTAATAATCTTTTACGCTTATTTTGCCCATTCATCCCAAGGAAATGCTTTACAAAGTGTGAAGCCAAGATCATTTTACCTACCTCTGGGATGGAATGTCGCAACAGTTTAATCACACAGCAACACCACGCAACATTTTAGGATCAGGCACGAAGAACAATACTAACTCTAATTGAAATTACTGGGGGAATTAAGGCATGCAGAATATAATTACTCACACTGGACTTTGTCCAGTGCAAACTGGAGTACAAGCCAGGACATGAAGTCCAGCCACCTAGTTCCTGCCAGAAGTGCCATGAGATCTTTAATGAATACAAGTGGCAAGATCCCAGAGTGTTGCATCCTATATAATACGGCCTTTTAAGGACAAAATAGCCACTGAACAAGCTCCAATTTTAATGTGGCTCTAGCGCTGAATAAAAAAAAAAAATAAAATCTTGCATCACCTACTAAATACAAACAACATTCTCATAAAAATACAAGCTAAGTACAGATTTGGCAAACTTCAGGGTATTTAAGAACTACGCACCAAGCATTAGACCAAATTCAAGACCAAGTTTAAGAAACCTCTCTAATCAAACTTCCCTGGGCCTGAAGAACATCAACGTGATTCTTTACTGTGGAAATAAATCTGTTCTAGTGAGCCCAAACTTCTCTTCAGCCTCGTAGACAGAAGCGCACTGGGGAAGGCAGAGCACAGGATCTCGTATGATTGCCATGCAGTCACGCATCCCTGGAAACACAAGTGGTTTAGGAGTAGAGCGGTGAGTTCCCTTCTCCCTCCTTGGCCAGACAGATGCCACAACCTCTCTCGCAAGTCACCACTGCGTGTAAATGGATGTACTCCACGTAGGTCCTTTCCCGTGGTGTTTTCTGATGGAGCACAGCACTCCCTTACTTAAGCAGCCCGTTCCCTTTGGGACAGATTTCCCCAGCGGCGGCACTGGGAGAAGCTACTGGAGGAGTAAAAGGAGTTGAGGGAAGTCACTGGAGTTGTACAGTTGGGACCCAGGGCAGGGGCCCACCTTTGGCACCTCCAGCACTGTAAGCACTGCACACGCATCACCCAATAATTAATCAGAGCACGCTGGTTTTAAGCGGCCAGCTCTAAAGAAGAAGATGCGGTTTTATAGTATAGATAATGTTTGTCTAGTTTTGTAGATGTCCTTGGGATCTAAATCTAAAAAGAGGGCTAAGCATTACTGTTATTAAAGCAACAAAACACGTCCTAGGAGCAGATACAAAGGAGTGATTCTCAAAGCGCAGAAAAGCATTAAAATAAGGTCACATTCCTTAGAGTCCCACGGGATCTGAAATACAGATGCTGTGAGTAGCTAGCAACTAATTAGTTGCAAGCAACTAATACATCGCGCAGTGCTAACAGATATACACAAACATATCCTCGTGTATACAGACAGAGTTTGATTGTGTTTTTAAATATTTCATGTTGCAGGCCAATTATCATAAGGGAACTGATACGTAAAATTGCCAAATTCTTAATTATGCTGTGTTTTCTTCAACTCATTTCCATTTTGACCACGCAACTCTGTGCAGCCTTGAAACAGTTCATCGGTTACAGCAAAATGAAATTCAACGATGGTGGTGGGGGATTAATGCAAGAATAAAATCCCTGGCTGAATTCTTTGCTATGAATGATTAAAAAAAAAAATACTAAAAAAGTGGTTTTTAGTAAAATAAGACCAGCAGGCAATTCTTGCCAATTTATATATAACATGTCAAACTTCTATTTTGTCTTTTCCCCCATTCCGCTTTTCTCCAGGTGAAAATATGATCTCGATGTAGGTGGAAGGAAGCACAGCAGAGCACGTGGAGCGCCGCTCCTGCACAGCCCTGGCCGACGAAGCTGCCGAACCCGGAGTCCAGCGGTTCAGGGATGCCCCGACCCAACCTGTGCAACCCAACAGCCCTTCCCAGAAGGACTCACTAGGTTGGTGTTCGTTTGCAACGGAAACCATGCCATACGGTTAACCGGCAGATGAGACGGCTTTAGAAACTGCTCATACCAGCCACCTTAAAATCTTGCAGTTTAAAATGATGTGAAATACAACCGTGCGAGCAGAACGGCCAAGCTTACTCCTGAGAGCCCACTGCTGGCAAAGGGCAGCCAGGCTTCTCCTCCCCAGCCAGCGTTCCCAAGTGCATGATGGCTCTCAGTTTCCCCCCAGGCGCTCTCATTTCTTCTCCCCCTCCTCTGCGCCTACCCTTCTCACACCTCCTTTTTCATGCCTCTTTACCCACCACTCCGCTAAGCCTGAGACAATTTCATTGCCTTGTGTCCTTCCCCAGTGGCCTTGTTATCTTCTTCCCATCCTCCCCCTCAAGACTCATTGTGTTCAGCCAGCCTTCCGCTGAGAATCTGCACTTTGCACCCAGAAAAAGTGGATAACATTTACAAAAGGATATAAATAACTCCTGTGCTAAAGCTCTATTGACTTTCAATGGGATTTCAGATCCTTGTGGGTTTGTCTCCCCTTTTTTTCCCCCCCTCTATATCACCATTTTTAAATGGTACTGGTGTAGTTACAATGGAGCAACATCCCTAGTATGGGATCGGCTATATGTATGTTTATATGGACACAGGGCATTTCCACATAGGACAAGATATAAGCTGTGAGTATAAATCCAGTATATGCCAAATTATGTATCTAATCTGCAGTGGAAGTTGCCGTAACACAGAAGGTGAAAGGAATCTGACCCATAAAGGACCAGACTATCATTACAAAATCCACATTTACAGGGAACCACATAATTGAGGTACTACATTCTATCACTGGATATAAGAGAAACTTGCATTTTTTTCCTCCCAAAACAGCATAAAATATAGTATCAATACTACTTCATCAGGGCTGGAAAAGTATACATTATCTACCGTTAACTGAGTAAGTCCATGGAAAACTTTTTTGCTAAATACTGTATATGTAAATAATGACTTTCTATTTCTATATTATTCTATGTCAAAAATACAAGATTAAATCCTACAGTAAAGCTACGGGCAAAAAGGTCAAGTGCATTTCTTAAAAACACTCAAAAAATCGACACTTGGAACATACGCAGAGTTCCTGCTTTCTCCCCCACCTTAAACACTTCTTTGAAGTTACCACCAGTCTTCAGCGCCCGAAAAAGGGGGTCACATTTAGAAACCTTTCCTGGTTTTTGTTTATCCTTCTTCTGCACTTCATCCTCACTTGCTCAAGAAACCTGCACCATCACAGGCGTCCGCGATGGAGCCCACACGCCGCACGAACAAGGAACGATGCGAGGACTGTACAGCTCCACCTAAAAGCAAAACCTGCCTCTACATTCTTCAGCCTTCAAATCTCATAGCACTAATAACGCAGCAGCTAACCCGGGTGGAATGAACACGAGAAAGAGAAGAATTCTTTTCGCAATTTGGAAAATTACAGGATCTTTTTTCTTTTTTATCTGCGGGGGTTTTTTTAAGATAACGGAAATTGTTCAAGCGTAACGGAAAGTGACCTCTGTCAGGTGAATAATTTTCTGAAAACCCCTTAAAACAAAAGGCTTTTCTCTTCTTCACAAAAGGTAGTTATCCCATAATTGGCATGCAGACGTGGAATCGGTATTTGCCAGCAGCAGAAGTTTTCTCAAATAAATTTGGTATGTCAGGTGCAACCGTGAATCTGTCGGATGATTAGTATTTATCTGTTTAGTGCTGACAGTGCTGTGCCCAGTATCTGTGCAGAAACAGCCTTATAAAGAAAAAATTCTCATTTACAGAAGGGCCAAAACTGGGAACCAAAATATCCAACATCCCCTCCTAAGGCTGCCTCAGGTATTTATTCTTGTCTTTAAATATGCAACTCTCTGCTTCAGTCTCTTATTTATTTATAACACGAAAGTAGTAATATTTAACACACATATAAGAGCAGAGACGCTTGAAATGTAATGCATTCATTGTGACCTTCAGCTGGAAGGAACTACAGAAAAACAACAAATTAATATTCTCTGCTGTACTCTCATGCTTACTGCTCATGAGCAGTCTGTGCTCGTGTGCTTTATATAGAATTTAAGTTTGCTCATACAAAACAGCCAATAATGGAGAAAATCAAAGCTTCACTTAATAAAACTTACTTTGATGTCACTACATTTTCCTTCCATTAACCTTTCAACTGCCATGGACGTTCTGCCTACATGCATTCATTTGTCTGGCAAAGTGGAAAATTGCTGGCAGGGTAAGATCTAAAAAGAAACCATCAGACGAGACAGAAAGAGAAGATTTATGAAAATCTGCTTCATAGCTCCATGCACTAGAGTGCTATAAACTGAAAACTTTGCAAATTAGAGTGTTATTTATGGCCTCCAACTTCCACGTTAGCAAAAGCTGTCATACCTGTAGAGTTAAAATTCTGGGAAACAGAAGTTCATGCCTAGCATCAGAGATGACCACACGAGGAACAGCGCTACTGAAAAACCATTGACAAAGTGCTGCTTTTCTTTCAATCTGATGCCTGTTATGGGATTCATGAGTGGTAAAAAATAAAAATCGTGGAGACGCAAAAAGAAGAGACTACAATGCTCTTCGTGAGATTTATAGTTGGATGTAGCTTTGCCCAGCGGCCTTTCCTTTGTTCTTCGGGTACTTCTCAACCTCCGTAGCCCTCATTCCTGGATGCTGGAGTGCTCTGCCCTGTCAGACATCTCTCCTGCCATGTAACAACTCCAAGCTCAGCTCCACATTAGTCGATGGTAATTTTACTGTCAGCTTAACCGGCCAGACTCCGAGCGCAGATTCGTGGACAGCCCTCAAGTTGGGGAGCTGGCATTTTGGTTCAAGCCACCATCAAATGGAGTTGTTTACTAACAGAACCCAATAAATCCAAGTTACACCTGCACCCCCAACTCTGCCTCTGTGAATCAGTGCGATGCAATTGTAAACACTGTCTGCAGCTTCATTTTTTCCTAGGGGAGATGGCGCACTCGTCAGCGTGCTCGGCTTTTTAAGCTTGTTGCCTCCTCTGCTCAGCAGGCTGCCCTTTAACATGCTCCATCTGGCAGATCAGTGGTGACACCCTTCCCCCCCTACACGCTGGTAGGCTTGTGACGGCGGGCTTCGGGACGCCCTTCCTCCCGTCGCTTGCCTCCAGCCAGCAGAAGAGCAGCCTGCTACTCCCTATTAATTTTCCAGTGGGGAAAAATGTCTTGGGGCTCCCTTCTGAGCGCATTCTGCTGCTTGTAAGCTGGCTTCTGCCTCACACATTAACTTTGCCTCCGTAGGGTTTTTAAACAAGCTTCATGCCACATTTTTCTCTAGATGCCTCAGATCCGCTCACCTTCCAATCTACCTTCCTGATTCTTTCCAGGCTGAGGAGACAATCTACCATGGGTGGGGATGGGGATATACAATTAACCCCTTTCATCTGCTCCACCTGCACCCCTACCACTCCATCCTTCTGTTTGGAAAGGATTATTTTCTCTTTTCCAACTATTCTCCAGATTAAAAACATCTCACATTTCTCCTTTTTAGTGCTTCCAGGGTTTTCATGTTAGAGTTCATTGGCTCCACTTGCTTGTTTTCCATTAAGCAAGTAATGCCGCATGATTCGCCATCTGAGTATTCAGCTTCTTTATGATCCTTCTATAATAGCGAAGTATTTTTCCTCCCATTTCAGTGAAGTGAGATCAACTCATACAAAGTTTTACCGAACAAAAGTGCGAGGACAAACTGAACCAGGGGTTCGCACCTTGTCGTGCAAATCTTCACGAGCAAACCCAGCCTCATGGCGTTCACAACAACTGCTTGAACACAGTGAAGACAGGTATGGCAAGACTCCTAAATAGATAACAGAAAGTCAACAGAAATCTCTGGGACACGTAATGGAGTGAAGGGCAACCCAGTGTGAGTTGCATATTTTTCACCTGCGGTTGACAGCCAGCACTTTCTCAAAATTACAAGGGGGAATAATTGGAAGTTTGCTCCAATTCCTTCTTCAGCCATAATAAATAACGTCGGAAAATGGTCAAGAGCTGCAACAGGGTAGAAATAAAAGATGCTGTGAGGCCAATCTTCAGCTTGGAGTGTATGAAAGTGCAGGCGGCCCCACAAAATCTCTCTGTTCACTACAGCGAAGAAGCCCTGGGTAATTTATAAGGGCAACATGTTTGCTGCTGAAAGCACAGAAGTTTTGAAGAACTGGCTGTTCAATATTTGGATTCAGAAATCTTTTTCTGCTATGAACTGCCCTAGTGGTAACTAATGAAAAAAAAAATAAAACCTTAGACTTCAGCCTGTCAAAGAGACAGCCGTGACCTTAATTTGCCACAGAGATCTTTGATGAGTATGAAAGTATTTCCCTCAAATATCTTAGAAGGACAGCACACTGCCTAATGAGCTAGAGGTCTCAAACCCACAGGCACCACGGTAATTACAAAGGGGTATTTAATTATCTAACCCTGGCATCTAAAGAATTAACAAACCTTGATAATGAAAGGAAACCAGAGAGGAAAAAAGAATTCATCATCTAAGCCTCAAAATGCTGGGAAAATCACTATAGAGACAGATTTCAATAGATTCATATCTGGTATTTCTAAAAGCTTACTGTGTACTAAAGTGCCAGATGTTCACACATTATGGTTGTTATTACTGTTAACAGCATTAATTGGGAGAGAGAGAAAGTTAATCCAATTTAATTCAGGAAACTAAGTAGAGAAATATATAAGAAAACAAATGGAAGTCTGTAACAAAGACAGATACTCAATATTTTGGCAATCTGCACATTTCATACACTGTTGGCACAGCCTTTCCAAAAGTGGCCAAACAAGAGAAACGTCCCTCTCTACAAACTATTTCATTTGCATTTGTTCACCACAAGGAACAGCAAAATAAATAAAATAAACCAACTCTTGATGTTCAGGGCCCTGCGTGGCCTCTTCTCGCAGCTCTGGCAATGATGGAGCTTCGTGCAAACCTCCGCATTGCTTCACTTGTGCTATTTTTTTTCCTTGGCAGAGAAACTTCTGCCTTCTCAATGGCAGAAAGCCACTGGTTACTGGAATTTCAGCACACCATCACAAATACAAGGCACCGTTACATGTAGACCCCGTCTCCTTGCAAATGTATGCAAATGCATGTGTATAACAAAGCAATTTACATCTGCCCAAAGCCTCAAAGTGAGTGTATTTGCTTTGATCAAAGCTTAAAATGGGATTTATCTGTAGGGCATAAAAACAATGTTTGCCTTAAAGAAAACAGCAGTGGCTTTAGATCGCTGCGACGAGGCTGTTCTGTTCATTGTGGCATTGCTGTTTGTAATGCTGCTAAGGTTGCATGAGCATTTCCCGTATAATCTTCTGTATCCAGAAGCTTATAGCTTGCCAATGAAATGTCTCTCCAACTTACACTTAGCGTGTAAGACATTAATCTATCAGCTAGCCTTTTATTCCCTCCCCAAATTATTAAAAAAACCCCATCCAAACACATGTACTCCTTTATAATTATATTTTATTATTAGCATCTGCTGCCATTTTTACAAGAAGCAAGCTGAATTATCTCAAGGTGTTTTAAACCAAGGCCAAACAAAGCTAAATTTTATCTGGAAAACATCCATCTAAAAATAAAGGCCAGTAAATGTATAACCTACAAAAAAGAAGGTGCCTGTGATGAACTATTTGGCTCACTAAACAGCTGCTGCCCTCAAAAAAACCCAACAGTGCAAATATTAATTAGCTCACAGAATTTTTCCTTCAAATTCTGTCAATAGAAAGTCATATAGTTAATGGTAAGTGAATAATTTGAAAAAATCAGAAATTGATGATGATTTGGTAACTGGCATGGAGATTCCCAAAGAGATTTTCTCATCTGCCACAACAGGGAATCCTTCCACAATGTCCAAGAAATGCCAGTGAATTCATCCTACTGACAGAAGTCCAGCCTTGCTTCTTGGAAGATGTGTTTCAGTTGACAAATACTTTGGAAAACATGAGCTGTTCTGCTCCAGGAGGTTCTGCAAGTCAGCTGGAAGGAGAGTTAAGTTTTAACAAGAAGTCATGGAAGTAAGTCCGTTAAAGAACTTTTCATGCTGTTACCGAAAGTAAACTAAAGGATGTTTCCACGTGTACGCTTTGAAGTTGCTGAGGGCAGCCCTAAAGCCAAGTGGAAAAAAACCCTCACATTTAATAATTTTATACTGCCTATTATCCAGACGCAAACAGGAACAGAAGACTCTTGTGGTAAGAGGTATTTAATGTTAGCTGGGTTTTTCTTTGTCTTCAGCACTGAGGTTTATTTCATTTCCTTCACCGTAAGCATCACAACACAAGGGGTGATGCTCAGCACCAGGACAGCACCCAGGTAAACCTCCCGCTCGCCGGCAGTTATAACCCAAAGGCAGAATTTTGTCCCATAAATATGAATCCAGCCATTAGCATTTCTAGCATCATCTGCATTTTGCATGTTAAGGACGTTATTATAACAGGGAGATTCAGCTAGCGCTTAGTTAACTGTATGTAACTGTTTCCCATGCATACAGGAGAAGACTGCTCACAGGCAGGAAACAGTAATTGCATATTCATAAGTACCTCAACACACAATTAATTGCTGAGTGGTGAAAAAGCAGTAATGAATAGAAAAGATTTCTACTTTAACACCGAACAAAATACGTATTAAGTACACACCAGTATACTTGGCTTCACACCTGCCACAAACTCTTCGCTGCATCAGAAATCCAAAAGCTTTAGTTGCTTAATAGAGAAGAGATTTAGTGTGTCCTTCTTCATTTACTCCTACTCCAATCACATTAGATCTTGAACTAACTCATAATAAGCAGAGATAAGTGTCGGATTTTCTCTTTTTGATGTTTCCTTGAAGCACTGGCAAAGTGCACAGTAATAGGCTGCAACATTATCATATTGCTTCCCACCGAGGCGTTCCAATAACGTACCTCTAACCTAGAAAAGACAAGTCTTCTGATGGCTTTGACACTTCCATTTTCACTTTCTCAGTTTTGATGCTTCTCATCATTAAATTAACTGTACTCTGTAATTCTTGTTAAATGACTAGCAGCAACAGAGCCAAGGAAAACGACTCCATTTTTGTATTGACCTTATAAATCCATTTAATTGGCATGCGTTTGTCAGGCCAGATGAGTTTCTGTTGGATCAAAAAATACATCCAAATATGTGAAACCACAGTATCTTTCCTTCCAACCATATTTGGCCCATGTACCAGATTTCTCAGGTTTTCATAGTCAAAATTCCTGCAAAGTTTAACAATCTGAGTGAACGTTCTGTCCAGCGTCAATATCTTCGTGTTAAGTTTCCAAATATCCAAATCCTTTGTTACACTTAGGATCTAGTTTTAACCATATAGCTAGAAAATGTGTTTGTATTGAATTTATATTGCTCCTAAATTAATGCATACAAGGAAAGATGTTAGCATCAAGATTTAGTACTTTTTAACCTTGAAGGTATGCCGTATAATAGGTATTGATTTTATCTTTTTTATTACACAGAAAAAATAATAAAATATGTCTGCTGGTGAACTGTTATACGACAGAATAAATGGTTAGCAGCGTATGTTATAAAATAGCACGGTGACACCACGTATGTTTGCTTTAAAAGCTTATTATAAAAATCAATGATGATATACATCTTGGTTAGGCTCATTTTTTCTAATTAAAGAGACAGTGTCAAAAAGAGGTTTTCAGTAGTTCAAGCTGTAATTCTTATTTCTCTTAATCATCTGTAATATTTTCTCTTACTGAGGAGGCCTTGCAAATAATATTACTCTGTAAAATTTTGTTCATTTCCACTCCGAAATAATTCTGCATGTGGCATTGAGGTTAATGTTGTTCTTTTATGTATGCTCCTCCTAACGTGCAATGCTTCCGATTAAATCCTCTGGTTTCCTAAGCAGACTCTAAGGGTGAAATTCTGATCGCCTTTAAGTCACAGAAAAATTTCCATTCACCCCAACAGAGCCAGACTTTACATCCTGAAGGTACAAAAGCTGCTTCTCTCTCCTCCAAGAACACAAGGGGAAACCAAGGGGAATAACTCGGTGGAAAGCAACATAAAAGAAAGCTGGCAGGATCTCCTCTCTGAAGGGATCCCTCCCAGCAAAAGAGAAACGAGAAATACCTTGGGAAAAATGCAGTGCTCTTTCCATCTCTTCTGAAAGCGTACGGAGGCAGAGTCATAGTACAGATTTAATTTTTACCTGAAGTGATTAAGGTGATCTTCAAGTTTTTAGAAGCTTGCACTGGCACTCAAACATGGGTCACCTCAAACTCACAAAACACCCCTGTGGTGCAGCCGTATCTGTTGTTATTTTCCTCAGCACACCACAGCAGTTCCCGGATCCAGCTTTCAGAGACAGGGTTCATTTATATCCCTGTTGGTAGTTAGCAGGTACATAACTTTTATAAAAAGCCCTTCCTGTACCTTAAATATCCTTGAAACATTTTTGTTGGTAGTTGCCCCTTTTAAGCTGATTGGTCTTCAATCAAAATGAAATATATCAAAACTATTTTGTTATTCTCCCAGAAAATTCACTTTCAGACACAATCATCCTTCTTTCCTGAATTCCACCTAATTTGTTAACTGTTTCTGTTATCGAACTACCTGCAGATGAATGCTATATTCCAAGGCAGAAAAGGGTCTTTGCGGGGAAGGAATATTACCTCTCTGGCTCCCAGACAAAACTTCATCGGCATTTCTTGAATCTACTTTAAATTGCAAGCTTGGACATTCATAATGCCCCACTCATTAAAGATCTCTGCATAAAACCGATTATCGGACATGCATCCTCAGCAAACGCGTGGATGGTACTAAATTAAGGGGAGGCGTTAACAAAAAAAAGCAGAGCTTCAATCCAGAGGGGCTTTGATAAACTTGAAGATGGAGTCAACAGAAACCTGATGACCCTCAACAAAGAGAAACACAAAGCCTATCAGTTGCCACGGTCTACTACAATAAATGAGCACAGGCTGGAAATCACCTGAAAAAGACCTGGAGGTTTCAGTGGGTTCAAGTTTGACAGAAACCAACAGTGGACACCCACCACAAGTAAGGGGAACCACAACATGGGCTGCATGAGGAGTCTGGGGAGTTACTACTTCCCTCTTGGAGTACCAGTGAGGCCACACCTGCAATATTGTGTTCGCTTTCGGACCTCCCCATTCAGGAGTGATGCTCGGAAGTTGACAAAGGAGAATGAAACTGCTATCAAGACGGGTCAGCGAGCTCCAAACAGATCTGCATGGAGAGCCTGAGGGAGCCAAAATTGTTTGTCTGGAAACTAAGAGTGGATCTAGTGGCAGCCACAACTCCTGTAAAATCTAACACAAAGGTAACAGCCAAATTCTCATTGGTGTTGGCAGACAACACAACACAGGGGCAACAGCCCCAAAGCCGGGCAGAAAGGTGCAGACTGGTCATTTGAAAAAGCAGCACGGGCACACACTGCACGAGACGCTGTCAAATCCCTGTCCTCAGAGGGTTTCAAGACTTGGCTCGACCAAGTCATGGCTGACCTGGCTAGTGTTCATGATCATCCCACTCAATATCTCTAGACTGCCCTTCCAATTAGCACTTCAATGATCTGAATATCACTTTTGTATAGTGTCTGCTGTCACTCCTCTGATTTCATACCGTCTTCCACATATCTCTTCTGTTGAGTTCTCAGGTGGTGCAATGCAAACCATTCCAGAGAAACAAGGTGAAGCCATGTCAAAGTCTCCTGCCCACACTTCTACGCTGTCCCCATCTGCTTGTATAATTTTCTTTCTTCCTCACTGAGAAATTAATTTTTACATTTTCTTCTTTTTTACCTCTTCCTTTTCCTTTCCAATTCTTTGCTATGCGTGCCACAAAATGCAAAGAAATGCCTCCAACAGAACAGGACCTTCTCTTACTAGTAAATTCATTTCTGTATTGAGCCACAGCCCTCCTCCTTTCACAAAACAGCAGCCAACAGAGCCAGTATGTGGTCAGACCCCTCACTGTCTTTTTAGTGTCTTTAGTTTCCCCTCAGCTGCTGAAAAGGAAAGCGGATCCTGATCAAGGGAACTACAGAGAAAAGCCAAATGCAGTTCTCTATTGCCTCAGACTGCTTTAGCCCTCCTGAGACCTCGCTATCAGGCAAGAAAGGCAGGAGCTTAAGAAGCCTTCCTTTTTCATCTAGTTTCCACTTTTCTGTCTCCCCATATCCTTTAGATATCAGTCTAACAATACAGATGAGTCCAGTGCCCTAGACAGACCTCTCAGATAGAGATCCAAATGGGAAAAAAGAAAGTGCTATCCCAATTGTCTTAAGGTACCTCTTACGAAAACTTAAACCACAGACCATGCTTCATTTCGTGTTTCTACCATTTCACACTACTCTCAGGTGACCGGATGGGTTGCGCTCAGGAAGCGCTTACAGTACAGTCTTGCTAAATCATATTGTACACACATTAATACTCTTGAGAGTATAAGGATGAAGTTTATAAAGGCAGTAAGTTATCAGACATAATTTTAAAATATCAGGTCTTACTTACAGCAGTATTTTACCTTTTTTTTTGAACAAAAGTGTACCTGTTGGGATACACAGAAGCATCTTGCAAAAAACATAATTTGTTTTAGAATCAGAAATACAGAAAATCTGTCTTTTTATCCTGGACTGAGCCTCAACTACTTGATTTAACCTCAGCTAGCACCACAGTGTCAGCTCATAACCCATCTCCCCTTACTTCAGCTCCTAAATCTGAATATTCTTGAGGCAAAATTCACAAGTGCTGAGGGTTTGAAGAGTCTCGGGATCGGGCAGTGCTGTCGGTAGGACTACAAGCCATGTTTCAGTGCGTACTTTGTACGTTTTGAGAGCTTCCTTCCTCCTCCTGCTCTTAAATCTTTGTTGAGAAAAGATCGGGACTAGGAATGATGAAGTGTGTAAACCAAGGGGATTGTAGTGTCCTTATAAGAAGAAAGAGGAAAAAAATGGCACAGCATTCTTTGCAATTGTTATCATCAACAGCCATCCTTTGTGCTTGAGCACTCGCTAAAGCATGAAGTAACTGCAATACATCCCATCTCTATTGATTCAGAAAAGAAAGGTAATTGATTCACCCCCAGGATTTCCTTTAAAAGACACTGGGTAAGAATTATCTCTCCTGTATCATATCACAAAACACACTAAACAAAGCTACGTGAGATTTGTATACTGCCATCCATCACTGGAATCTCCGAGCTCTTTTCAAGTATAATTGAGAACACACAACTGTATTTTTGGGGTCATTACAGGGTCTCTCTCCCTATTCCGGGGTAAACCCCTCCACTTGGACTGTTTGGGAAAGGGTTGGCTTGGAGTGAAGGAGGTTTCGTTACTTTGCTGATTGACTTGAATTAGAAGCTTAAAAAGTTACAGCAAAGATGATCAAAGTAAACACTGAAGACTAAATAACATCAGGTAAGCCTCCTTTCCCCAGTCCCTCTATCACAGTTTCTATTTGCATGCTTAATTTCAGCACATTAAAACTTCTGCAAAAAGAGATTATGCCAAAGTGCTGAGGCATATGCTATATGCGCGAGCCCTACGTTACACAAAGACTCTTGCTCAGCAAATGCAGAACCAATGCTACCATGATCATTTATATAAAGGATGTGATTTTCAAACCTCTTGAATTATCCTTTCCTACAGATTTGCATATTTTTAATGCACCTTGGCATATAATCTACAAATGTTGGACTTATTTCTGAAATGCTGTCAATTCTCCTGCTATATATTACAAAACATCAATCACATGATAGGGATGCCTTGCTTCTAGCCACCAGCACTTGTAGCTACTTACAAAATCTATTAGACACTTGGACACAAAACTCTCTGATAACATTTGAAAATTTGACCTGATGGAGTGAAACTTTATCCAGTATGAACAAGGAATAATGAGAGAACTGCAGTCCTAGCCCATAGACTCCAAAACCTCTTTGTTAGAGATTTTACTGAGTGGTTGTAGCAGTAAGAAACCGCAAGAACCAAAGCCAGTAGCTCCAGACTTAAGCGTCTTCCTACAGTAAAAATAGAAACCTCAAAAGTTATTCTGTGCAGGACAGCAACTGATAGCCAAGAAACTGCCTTCCATAATTAACGTGCCGTTTTTCTAGATGAGCTTCTTCACTACAATATTTTTACTTTGAATTTCTGACAAGTTAAAAAAAGAAGAAGGGCTGAGCGCTCAGACTGGCAGATTGCCTGAACGTACTTAGAATCATTAACTGATCTCATGTTGTCACCTGCTGCCACCTTCCCACAGGGGAGCAGATGTCCCAAAACAAACGCTGCTACTGGAGGGGGAATGTGAAAGTCAGGCGAGACGCAAAGGGCAGCTCCGAGCTACCATTTCTCAGGGGACTAAAGCCCAATCACACACCATGTTTGGAAGATACGGTGGTACCCCATCCAACAAGAGAGAGGAACCGTAAAGGTGTATACGCAACAGTCTGTTAGACCTTGTGGATGTGAAAAATAAGGCAAATACTATCCCAGACTTCTCCCAGGTGTAGCTGGAGCTGAGTGATGGGTGAGGAATATCTAATGTACATCAGCCGCTTTTCTTTTCTGCAAACCGCCTGTGAACAATTCATGAGTGTCTTGACTTTATCACAGCAGACACTGAATATTACCTGATATTAGCCATTAAATACTTTCCGTGAATACTTCCTAGTCTGTCACATGCTTCCAAGTATTTGATTGCATAAGATACCTGAGTGGATTTGGTAAGACATAAGTCACACAACGTACCTGTTCTTTGACTGGAAAAGACACTCTCAGGGTCACATTTCTAGGGTGAACAGGCAAAATTACCTATCCAAAATGTTCCTTCTGGAAACATTTTTCCATCCTCCTATCTCGCTGCTAACTGCAGCCAGAAAACCCACCAGCTAGTACATTGATAGGTAATAAATGTAAAAAGAAAATTAAACAACTAAAGCTGATTCACCGTCATATCTAAAAGAACATTTGTGCAAGCTTACACAGTCCTGGGAACCAAACCAAACCCAGGCAGAGTAGCTGCCTTTGGAAAGCACATTTATGACTCATTTCAGCTGCTAAGCACGGACAGAGGGGCTTTAACTTCTTTCAGGCACCAAGGCAGGAATGATGCGTAGCTAAACAGCTTACCTAGCTCCTTGTTTGGGGGGGTGTGTGAGAAACTCATGAAAAATTGCGATTATCCTAAATATGGTATCCTCAAAACACATAACGCACCAAATGCATCCTTTCTCTTTGGACCCTGCAAGAAATTATGAGAAAAATCCTGATACTTTTTGTCGAGCACTGGAACTCCTGCAAACCCTCACTAAAGGCTGCAGAGAAACCATACATTTTAATGTCTTCAGTATGCTGATGCATTTCTCTTTGTTACCTGGAAATAATAAACCTACTGTGTACACTATCTGCATGTAGGCTATCCAGGGCACACTCCAGGCGTGCATCTTAGTAGGTAGGGATAAAATACCCAGGGTAAAATAAGACTTTTAAACCCACATGGAAATGCTGGCTGGAGACTGCCAGCAATTTATATAATTCATTCTGCTGCCTTATAGATGATGCATATCATTAATGAGCAAATATATTTGCCTGTAGACCAACACTTGAAACTCCTCCTGATAACTACAGCAGGCGTGGGAACAGGCCCTAAATTTGCTCGTACAAATATAAATCTGTCTTTGGTTGAGCTTAGTCATACATTAGCCACTGCACAGTCTAAAGCTTGGCTCGCAACAGTTTCAGGCTAATCAAGAAGATAGTTGAATCAAAGCATTAATAGTTCCTTACCGCAGAGAATACCATAAGGCAGCATAATTCACTGGACTCCGCGCAGCTGAGAGCAGTAGAGGAGATACTGATGACTGCCCATGCATATACCCTTGGCTACGACCACAGAAAGCAACAGACTGCTTCGATGAGCAAAAAATTTCATCAAAATAATAAATTTAAAAAGAAAAAGTCCACCTGATTTTGGCTTTTCGATGTGTACAAATGATAAAGGGTGGATGGACACTGTTGTGAAAAAGGGTGTCAGCAGCAATGGAAGTCCCCACGTGCACAGGATCCTACCTCTGTGCTCCAGTTACCATGTGAGGACAACACAGTTTTAAAGGCAAATTTGCAACTCCGAATAAAAGCTAGTGAACACGATAAACACACCCTGCCTGGCAATCCCTGACATCTGCAAGAACAATGTGTACATCCAATTATGAAAAAAACAACAAAAAATATATAATATTTTTTTCTGAAAACAAACTACTTTTCTCGAATTGCTGTACCATACACGTATTTTTGGTCAGCTATTTTTTTAATCTTCCTTCACTGAACCTCAAACTCCAATAATCAAGCTAGTAATTGTTTTTCTTAAGCTCCTCAAAGGCCCTCGAGGACCCTCACTGTGAATTAGAACAGGCTGTGTAAGGCATAAGGCTGCACGAGCGCCCGTCCCAGGTCCTTCAAATGTCAGAGATCCCCATGTTTCTAGCTGCATCACGAAGAAGTGCACAGTCCACAATAATTTTTAAGAAAATGCATTTTCAGTTACATAAATAAGGCACAGGAAACACACACTTTGCTTGCTACCTTGTGGGAGAGCCGTGTTTGAGACACACACACACACACACAAAGGCTGCGGGGTCTGAGCCCGTCACCGAGGCAGCAGCCTGGGATGGATAATCAGCTCAACCTACAGCGATGAAATCCCCGACTATTTTCCTCATAATACTAATGAGAATTATATAGCAGAGGTCTGACTCTAAACAAGCCTCCCGAAGCTGGCTGGTCGACATCAAACTAGAGGCAGACACATGCCAGTGCTGTGCAAACACAGCCAGAAGGAAGCAAGACAAGAAAAACTTAAAAAAAAAAAAGGAGTTTTGCAGAAAAACGGCTAATCATTCCCGGGCCTGAGTGAAACACAATAATCCCTTACTCTGAATTATTTTAATTCCCAATGGAGCTGATGAAGGAAAGCAGAATTTGAATGTTTTGGAAGATTTTCTCCTGCCAAATGGAATGTAAAATCAGTGACTTCAGGGTAATTTTGTCAGGTTTGAGACATCATGGCCAGGAGCTCTCCAACTGTTCGACAAAACAGAGATTAGTTCTCAGAGCTTTCTACCTCGGTTTTTTCCTCTCTTTGCAATATTACATTCTGTGTTGGGACATCTGGTCCCACTGTGGGAAGGTGATAGAGTCTCCTCGCATGAGGCGAGGCGGTTCGGGAAACCTGCCAGTGAGAAGGTCTGCTCTCCATCGCTGCTTTGTCAGGGAGTCAGTCGCAGGATGCGGAGTGCCACGCGTCTTCCCATCCGGAATCGCGTTAGGTATGAAAAATGGCTGCGTGTCACCTATTGGTCTGTGCAATTCATCACTGGCTGGAAAAGACAGGGTGCTAGTTACTCTCCAAATGACACAAATACATGAGTGTTTAACTCTTGCGGACAAACATGTCCCTTGGTCAAGAATGGGCTTCCCATTAGTAGCCAGGTATAAACAAACACACAAAATACACAGCTAATCTGTCACCCAGAAAGTCACACGGAGCTCAAATGCACTGTCCGACAACCATTCACCTTTAGGAGACAACACCTCTACTGAGGGGCTTCAGTTCTGATCCCCTTTTATAGGGCTTGGACCAACAGGGAAAACAGTCTGCTTCACTGGTTGCTTCTTGTTTAAACAAATAAAGGAAATCAGAGTCAGGTCCAAAATTTCTCCTCAGTCCAATTCCCCTGACTGTAGAGTACGGCAGCTTAAATTGTTTATCATGAACTGTTAAAATGGCAGTTCCAAATTAATCGTGATCGTTTTGAGATAGTCCAGAATATAAAAACCTTGACCACGGGTGGGAAATTTCCGCCCTAGGTCCCGCTTTGGATGTACCCAGCCAGCACCCCGAGTCACGTCTTCATCTGACCATACCCAAAGTTCATTATTTGGTTCCAGAGCTTTGGGTTGCATCCAACTCTTAAATTACTACTAGTCTGATAACAAAAACAAATGCTGTCTGTTTGGCTACTAATTAGTCAACAACGCTGAAAGGAAAAGAAAATAAAGCAAAACTTCTCTTCTCTGACAAGCTGTCATAAGGATATGAAGAGCACTAAAATAACAAGATAGCTCCTTCGGAACACACGAGACAACACAGCAGCGCGTTTCAAAGCATGATTCATACCGTCTCGCAAAGCGGCAACCTATGAGCAGAGAAGCATCGCTCTGCCAAGGAATCAAGAGGCATGGGAGAGTCCAAAAATCCTCCTAGTCACAGCAGATCAGCTATTGGAGAGATGGTGAGAGAAGATGAAAAGAAACCCAGTTTGCAGCAACAGTGCTGTCCAACACTGTAGCCGTTACCAGCAAGATAACGTGATTAACAGACAGCTTTTAGAGGTTTAAGAAAACGCTGTGACTTAAAGCAGTCATTCTGCGAACAGTAACAGTAAAAGGAATTACATATCCCACTAAGTCCACTGTGGGTGAGTCGAGTTCATCAATTTCCTAAACCTCTCCAACCTACGTTCCTGAGCCATCACCACTCCAGGCACAAAGGAGCACAGTGTGTATCACGCTCATTAAAACCGGGTCCCTGAAAGTGGGGCTGGAAGAAGCCATCCTTCTGCCCACAGAGCTCGGCAGCTGAAAAGAAGGAACGCTGTCGGCACATTTTCTCCTCTCCACTCTCAGCTACCATGTCCCACCACAGCCTGCTGCTGCTCGGTGTCCAGCCAGCAGGACGTATCATGCCACTTCACGCGGCACAGGCAGAAAACACACAAAAATCAATGTGCCACACAGCAGCAACCATGAGAGTGGGCAGAGGAAGCTGGAAGAGTTCCGCATGTCCCAGGAAGCACATATTTTGCTCGTGTCCTGCCCTGAGCTCTCTAGGAAGGACCCAAGAGGCACGAGCTTCCCAGCTGTGCTGGCTGCATCCCTCCCGGCTCTCCTTTGTGAAGCAATCAGTCCCTCGCACGAGAGGCTGAAAAGACACACAAATATACACCAAAAAACAATTCCAGAAAAGTGAATTCCAGGCACATTGCAAGGCGGCGTTCAGGGACTTGGCAGCAGAACAAGTCTGATTCAAGGTCCTGTGATAAAAGTGAAATGAGCTCGCGTCTCGCTGCCGTACATGCGGTTTATGAGCTGACATATTATTTTACATGGTACACTCACTTCATCCCAGATGAACATAGAGCAAATAAGCCCTTGAAGGATTCCTGTGAACTGTACAAATACTGGAATCGGATACAAGCACGACACCAGCCTTCAGAAATGCAGATGGGGCATCACACACACCTACGCAGACTAAACCCCACAGCAGTTTAACAAAGCCACCGTGCACAGATCCACCGTGGAGGTACACACGGGCTACCATGCTGCATTTTTTTCTAAAAAATTATTTCATTGGTTCAGGGTTCAGCAGTTTGGAGATCAAACTCTCTCAGATTTTCCAGCTCCCTTGGCAAACTCCCAGGGCGTTTCACGGGAGGGGAGGAAGGGCTGGAGGGAATCCCCTGACACCCTTCGGGAAAACTGACTGTATTTCACATAATAGGAAGCATAATGCAGTGCCACCTGTTACCATCCTGTAAAATATATTTAGTTTATAAAACCTCAAACCTTTCTTTATCTTCTAGAAATGGCAGAAAAGGCCTTTGTTAATCCAGGTGTTAAAACACTCTATATCTGCCAGTTAGACAGCCTTGATGCAACAGGAAGAATACAGATGAAATAATCTGTATCTCGGGTAATGAACTTCCATGGCGGTTAGGACTAAAACCAAACACCTTCTGGGTAGTCATCTGTTGACAGACATTCAGAAGTTACTGCTGATACTCAATTTGAGAAACATACAAAGAATTTCCAACAGGAATCATTAAGCACTGCTTCTTACCTGACTACCTTATGTCAATATTTTTTTGACTTATATGACATACTTCATAGAAAACTCTATTCTGAACCAAATGTGATGTAACATATAACCGCTGCCTTTGGGGGAACAGAGGTAATGATTTCTTACCAAAACATCATTTTTATATGACGTTTCATAAGCAGCCAAATGCACAGCTAGAAAACTAGGACCGCTGAATTTCCATCATTTTGGAGAACTTAACTAGAGACTATTTTGAAGTTAATATAATATTGACTTTCCAGCACTGATGATTGAACTGTTATGATATAGCAAACGATCCACTGTTAATATTTCACCTTTCTTCTGTACTTTTAATTTTTTAAAATACCCAGAGTTATTATATGGTTGCAGAAACAGGGACCAGAACTCATAAGCCTTTTGTTATATTCCTGATTGTGACCTTAAATCTTTGGGCCAAGTATCGCAATAGAAACTTTTTCCTGTTCATACCGAAACTACAGCCTGCGTATCATTACACCTTAGAGTAGCCTGATTTCATAACACAGGTATTCCCCATTGGAATTATAATGAAGGTATACCTTGAGCTAGATATCTTTTATTTTTTAAAATCAATAGTTTACTTTCAAAAAAAATCTAGTCTTCAAAATCTGGTTCAAGTCTTCCCTTGATCTCAGGTTTGTGGGCCCAGCTGCACTACTCATCTGTGCAGATCCTTCTGTGTTTGGTGAATAATGAGTATTTTACATTGCAATACTATCCTTAAGAGATGTTTTTTTCTCTTCTGAGACAGTGTTTCTGCCAAATTAATAATTCAGCAATGTTTTCGTGGTGGTTCTTTCACCTTTATTTATTGCCCTGACTGGAAGAGACAAAATTTCCCTTTGGAGAAGGAAGACTAAGAACATACCATTTAAAACAGCTGCCCCCCCAAAAAAGTGATTTTCAAGTTCCACTGCAAATTTTCTGCTTTAAAGTACCTGTAGCTCTTCTGGTAATCTGCAATATTTAGGGTTTATATTTTCAAAAGTAACGATAATGGTAGAAAGTGTCAGGATCTCACAGACTTCCACAAAGTGACAAGCGTTCAGTCCTCTGAGAATGGATAGGTTTTCCAGTATTGTTTTACAAAACCACAGTTTTGAACTGGAAAGCAAAAAAGAAGCAAAAATACTTTGCATTTTTTAAAATTCTACATTTCTACTGTTTTATTCATACATTTTGCCAACTCAAAGAGCGAACAGAGTCCCCCTTCTCAGTGTGAAGCTGGATACATCATTAATCTAAAAGCAGCTAAGAACTCTGACCAAGGCCAACTTGAAATTGAGAAAGCACTGGCTGTCAAAGCAATCTTCCCTATGAAATAAACCTCCAGAGATTTGATGACAGTAGACACAAACCTCAGGAAATTCAGTAAGGCTTCGTTTCATGAAAACATCCCATCATTAGAAGGATGGACCACCTGCACCTCCGTATGCCTCCAAAGATCTGCTGAAAATCAGCACTGTCCGTAAATTAAATTGGTTTAATAAAGTGAACTCTTACCCCAAAAGAAGTGGAAGAGTTTCTGTGAAGTCTTTCAGGCAGATCACTGGAATTCAAGGTTATATCCTCAAGTTTCCTCAAGTAACTTGCAGTAAGAGCCAGTATAAAACTTTAACAAGTATGAAAAAAAGAAACATCTTCATAGTACTACAGAAACTCTGCATGACACGAACGTGGCGACACCGGGCTTGCTGATTTCCAGCATTTTTATACCAATGTTTGTCACCAACACCCTACTTAAAATAGCCCATTCTGGCAATACCGCTGTTACCATAGCTCTGTTCAATTCGTCCCCTTGGTGTGAAGAGAGAAAACAAGTTGATAGGGACTACAGGAATTTCTTTTTTTTTAAGTGTATAATAAAATATGTGAGTATGACATGTAGGAAGGGTGCCAGGGATGCACAGTAAACACCACCAGGAACAAAAGAACATTTAACGCAGCGCCCTGCTAAGATGCTGTGACCTAAAAAGTCACCGCAAAGGGTCAGAAAGTATGTCACTTCATTGGGCCACTCCTATTTTCAGGTCCTCTTCTGAGACTGCTGCTATGCGCAGCAATTAATGACACCTTTTGCAGCAGATCCGAGGAGAAGAGCACCTTTGCCGGGGGAACGGGAGTGAGGCCTCCGAGCAGGCTGCAGTCATCAAGAGTCAGAATCTGAACTGGATGAACAGAACCTGAATGTTCCTCTCCCATGTGAGCACCTTCACCTAATGCCCGCTCTGATCTTTTCCTCTTTCCAAAGACCTTTTCCGGTGGGTCACGTATTGATACGCAACCCAGGTAAGAGGTGTGGTTGTTTCTACCTACACCATTCTCTATCAGCTTCCGTAGATCGCTTGAGGAAGCAAATCGACATCTCAAAGTATCTTCATAAATATTTAAGTGCTGATCTAAGCGTTCAGTGGGATTTATAGTTAACTCATTGGATATTTTAAAAAAGTATGTCCCATAAACCTCTGGTATTCTTTAAAATCCGGTCCTGAGCAACTGTAGTAGCTGATAATTCTCAAATACATATGATTCCACTGCCCATTTTGCCTTTTGGAATCAACCAAACACACCAGCAAAAACACAGCACGGTGGCTTTCATTCAGCACTCCATGGGGGTTTTTCTGACTCTGCAGCAAGGTCACCATACCAATTATCATATTCCAGTATGAAATATTCAAAACCAGGCAGCACAACCTTACCCTCCAGACTTCTGAGTTTACGGGGGTCATTCTCTTCAATAAGCTTTATTTCATATGAAGGTGCATTTTAGAGAAGCGTCTCCTCATAAGTAAAATAAATATACGATTCTTCTGTTCCAGAGAGATCCAGGACTGTAAACACCCAGCTGTCATGACTGATTTCCACTGTCAAAGTTATCAGGCCAGGTAGCTTATAATGTAAGTGTTTTCATGACACCTGATTAAAGCTGGTGTCATCACAGTTTTATGGACTACTTAAATGTGGCAATTTCCATTAAGTGTTTTTAAAAAAGCAATTAACAGTTTTAACAAGAGTTCACTAGTTCAAATCATTTCAGCATTGACTGGTAGATTGTCCTCCTGGGTACCATGCTTGACATTTGCAATCTCTTAGCCTCTCACAAGTAGCATTTTGGCAAAGTAGGAGAGGAATTATGAACGTTACTCAGTACTGCAAATACACTTCTTTTTAGAGGAAACAACAGACTAACAGCAAACCAAGGCACCACCAATGAGCAATTAACAAAACTTGCAAACAATGCTACTAGGGGCAGCGTTTCTGCTAAAGAATTTGATCTCCCATCTAGCACAAAAGCAAATCTGTCTGCAACAACCCACCAAGAAAAGAGAGGGAGGCAGCTAGGTGTGAAGGAGAGCTTGAGAAAGACAGATCGCACCTACATTGTTCAGTGTGATTGACAAATTTGCAAGGAAAAACAAAAATCGGTGAAAATTAGAGTCAGCGGTGTTGGTGGAACTGAAAGAAGAGATCATGTTTTAGCCATGTCCTGAACTGAGCGGAGAGCAACAGGTCAGCAATGCAGGTGTCAGCCTGATCATTTGGAAGATATACCAGAAAACACAGCCTTCTTTGCCATTAATTTTTTTTAACTATGCTTTTGCTAATAATACCTATTGTGGTGTCACAGTGCAAGAGGTCAGGGGTTTGCGATAGGGACCAAGTCACCATTTAACTACTGGATTTCAATCTCCTCTGCCTTCATGCGATGAACCCCAAGACCTCCTCTGGCACGCAGATAAATCGTGTCTTTACTAAGTACAGAAAATTTGACAATGTGAAAACAATCGAAGTAATACATCAGAGTACGTTGTCCAAACTGCAGCATGCCTTCTGCTGGGAAATCAACATGCTACACCTAAAAGAGACAAAAGGGAAAGCGGACCAGGATAACACCTTTGTTGCAGGACTACATCTACATGGCAAGTTGCAGGTTGTTCCTCCTTAGTTTGTTCTGTAGCACCGCCGGCTGCTGGGACATTCCCCCAACTTCTTCCCAGCTGGTTGCTCGTCACAGGTACTGGGTGCTGCCTGTAACCTTCCAAAGGATGGCCAAAGCCCCAGGCCAGGCCAGAGACACAGGGCGTTTCCCAAAGAGCAATAAACTCCTTCACCCAAGACGGCAACCCTCTCTCAAGACCTCACTCTGCTCTTTTTAAAAGACCGCTTTTTAAAGGTGGTTCTGACACATTTTGGTGCCATTTATTCACTGATTTCTCAGTACATCATGAGAGAGCCCTGTGAAGGATACAGCGTGGAAACAATCTGCTTTTCAGTACCCTCCACCTCACGTAACGCAAGCTGGGAAGTCCCTGCACAAGGGACTCGTAGCTTTATGCTTCTCCCAAGGGGAGAGCAATTTCAGACAAATGTAAGGAAACAGTTGCTCTTTTACCATGCTCTTTTTGGCAATTCTCTCTCAAATCAACATTTCTTTCTTTAATTAGCGTCTTTACCAGCATCCTTCATAGAATCTACAAACAGAGAATGACGTTTCACTGGGGCAAATGAGAAGCAGAAGGAGGAAAAGGTGCAAGAATCGCTTCTGGTGGGGAGCAGCAGGCGATGCCGCTCTCCTGCACCTGGATTTTATTTGCATTGGGGCAAACTTCTCCCCCCAGAATTTCAGCAACAAATCATGCCCGACTAAATCAGTTGCTGCAGTCTCAACTATTTTTTCCATCTCAATAAAACACAACTAAAAGCAAACAAGAAAGCGGCTGTCGTGCTGGTCTCTTGGGGAAAGCTGCTGAACTGTTAAGACATACATTGTATTTGACTGGAAGATAACAGTAGTTCAGAAATAAGAACAGTTTTTACTATATAATATTAAAGCAACATATTATCTCTTTTGCTTCTTAATTGAGACTGCTTTATATAAATTAAAACAGAGGCTTTCCTAAGTTATCATGTACGCTCACAGAAGTATCAGGAGCACTTTTAATTAAGCCATGAAAAGGAATTTGTTTTCAAGGATGAGGTGGTTTCATCATACTCATTATGGTCTATTCTTAACAGGGGATCTTACAAGAAGCTCTCATTAAACAGCTGTTTGAAATGAGAGTAGGTTGATGCACACCAGCTACTCCCACTATTGCAACATCATACTTACAGCTTAAAACAATTAAAGCTCGACACTGATCGTGGAATTTCTTTATATTCCTCTTCACGACAAAAGTTTACCCACAAAACCTGTCACTGCTACTGAAAGAAACCATTCAGTTAACTTACGGGTCCAAAGACAGCTTACTATTATTTTTTTTCCATCCCAATTCTTAAAGCCAGTGGGGTCTGTAGGTAAAGGACAAAGAAGCCAGGTCTGGGGAGAGCTCTGGAAGTCTGACTCAAATACCTCACCCTTTCCCATTTTCTCTGAGCCATCCCTGCCCAGGAGCTCCCACAGCAACAGCCATCAGTGACTGGGTGCAAGGCTGCACCGTGCCCTCCCTTGCAACTAGAAAAATCAGAGGAGCAGAAGACTGGAGGAGCCAGGAGCATCCAAGGAGCTCTAGACAAAGACTGTCCTACGTTTAAGTCATTTAGGACAGCGTGCCTTGCTCCGACAGCTCGGTAGTCATGTAACATCACGCCCACCCTCCTGAAACACAGAGATTACCAAAGCCTGTGGAGGTACAAAGGAATGTAAGTGTCAGCACTTTAGCAGAAAACCCTGCTTCTTGCGGGAAAGCTGGAAATTCACTGGTATATATAATTCTCCCCAGCATACACTGGTTCGGATTGGAAGCAACCCCAATTAATAGAGCTCTATCAACGGAACAAAAGCACCACCTGCCCTACAGCCGATGGAATTATCACACACTACTCTTCAGGATTATTACACAGTAACTTTCCCCGTTCTTTGCAGAAAAGCTCAACTGGGATTCCTTCCCTTAAAATATTTGTCATTGTGTGACACATTTCCAGGACAAGCCCAGAGGCTGCAGAGATTGTGCCAGACAGAAAGGGAGCGGCTGAGCTGTGACAGTGAGAGCGCCCAGCTCTAGGGCAGCTCCCAGATAGTACTGGGCACTTGAAAGACAGTAACCAGGTTTATCTGGTTACAGATATGGTGAAAGTAAGACACAGAAAAGGAGAAAGGACTTGTTTGAAGCCACTCAGGAGCTCAGGGACTGTGCTGAAAAATAAAGCCTAAACCTGCAAAGAAAACAGAAAATTAAGTAGCGTTCAAAATTCCCTCAAAAACTCTTTGACCTCATTAAAAAAATTCAGTCAGTGAAAACTCTTAAAATCCTGGACTCCATCCTAAAAGGCAGTTAAAAGGAAAAGCCACTGTGGGCACAAGTTGTTTTAATTGCAGAGATGAATGAGGGAAGTTTTCATCTCACAGCAGTAAACCTTTCCGTATTTATGTCATTGAAATTACACCGCATAAACAAAGGAAAAGTTAGAAAAGGGCTGACTTCATAAATAATGGTACGTTGCTGTGCCAGCCTGATTACTTAACGCCTGTTTTCATACAGGCACCAAGCTTTGCAGAGCAGCCTGCAGTTCCCTCCAGCTCCCCAGCCAAGGGACGTGGGAAAAGTGCCCTTTGCCAAAAGGAGAAAGACCAAATAAAAAGACCACCTTCACTGGAAAACAGTTTCAAAATACACGACACCCTGTTGTGAAATTTTCAGGAGAAGAAAGAAGTTGCAACAGATTAAATAGCACCCATTTGGTTGTCTGAGCCAAATACATCTGCGGTGGCAAAGTGGGTGGCTGTTGGTGTTGTACATGGAATGGTTATATGGAAGGGTAAAAGCACCGGCTGGTAAAGCACCTGTGGCCTCTCTTTGCTCCGAGCCATACGCACGGTGACGGTAAAATGAAGGAAGGGAAGCGATTCTAACAAAGGAAATACTTGACAAAGTCTACAGCCTGGCACTTTTGCTTCCTGACCCAAAGGTGCCAAGTTTAGAAGCACGCATCAGACAATCGTCCAGGTTGGAAGGGACCTTTAAGATGATGGAGTCCAACCATCAACCTAACGCTGCCAAACCCACCCCTAACCCACGTCCCTCAGCACCACGTCTGCCCAGCTTTTAAATACCTCCAGGGATGGCGATTCCACCACTGCCCCAGGCAGCGTGTTCCAATGTTTCACAACCCTTCCGGTGAAGAAATTTTTCCTAATCATAGAATCATAGAATCATAGAATCGCTTGGGTTGGAAGAGACCTTCAGGATCATCAAGTCCAACCATAAACCTATGCCAAAACCACCCCTAACCCATGTCCCTCAGCACCACGTCTGCCCGGCTTTTAAATACCTCCAGGGACGGCGATTCCACCACCTCCCTGGGCAGCCTGTTCCAATGCTTGATAACCCTTTCGGTAAAGAAGTTTTTCCTAATATCCAACCTAAACCTCCCCTGGCACAACTTGAGGCCATCTCCTCTTGTCCTATCGCTTGTTCCTTGGGAGAAGAGATTGACCCCCACCTCGCTCTAACCTCCTTTCAGGGAGTTGTAGAGAGATATCAAATCTAAATCTCCCCTGGTGTAACTTGAGGCCCTTTCTTCTTGTCCTTTGGCTAGGAGGCAGCGGTGCTGGTGCACACACTGCGCAGCAAGTGCCTGTACCTGAGCAATCCCTTCTGTGACGCTCCGCTCCACTCACCGAAATCCCACAGGTTACAGCCAGCCAGCCAGGGAAAAGAACAGAGATGCAGCACTTGCAGAGGAAGATTCAGTACCAAGCCTGCTTCTGTACAAATTGCTTTCAAGCCAAAGAGTTTTAGTTACAAGCGTGCATACATTATAGAGATAATTACATCATTTTTAAAAGTTATAAATAAGCAGACAGTGAGCAAGGATGGAAAGGGGGAGGGAAGAGAGAACAGGTCAGCAGGCAGCAGGATACAAAGCAGGAAAAAGTTAAAGTATACAAAAATTATCTGATTTATCTTACCGAATTGAATTAAGGCCCATAAATAAATTAAATTATCTCAGGCACAAGTTAATTAGCAAAATACAAGAAATAAAATAAAGCGAATGAATAAAATTGTTGGAAGTATCCATAGACTCATCTGCGTTGCTCAAAACAGGGCAGGTAAAGGCACTAAAGCTGGCCGAGCACAGAGACACAAGGCAAATTGTTCTGCCTGAACCCCGGGATGCTCCGGGCAGCGCTCCCAGCAGAACCTCACAGCCAGCTGGGGTACGTGCACGCGGTGAAGCGCAGATGTGCGTGTTTGTCAAGCATAGTTAGTGGTCACACCGCCGAAAGAAAAACAGCAGATGAACTGTGGCTGAACCAGACTATTCTCGGTGGTTGACGCAGCCATTAAAAACACCGAACAATACGATGAGTTCAAGGCACCATCTTGTCACAGGAGCTGCCAGTGGACCAGATGATCTCTAGAGATCCCTCCCAACCCTAAACTTTCTGTGACTCTGTGACTGACATGTCCGTGCACTTGTTGGAATAAGAAGTTGGGGGTTTCCACCACTCTGCTGCCAAGTAGCCAAGGGTCAGGTGGTTCATTGTACCCCTTTGTCCCCTCACCATCATCTTGCCTCCTCTCCCTGAAGGTCAGGCTCTCAGGAACCCCCCTGTGCTCGGGTGTCTACTCACAACAATGGAGCTCCTTAGGACTACACAGCTTTTAAAAGGATCAAGGTAACATCTTCTGTCTACACAAAGTCTATTGCATTTGTTCCAAAAGGGCCTTTGGGCGTCGCTAAGGTAAAGTGCTTATAAAGCTAATAGTTATTCAAAACATAGGCCTTAGAGAGAGCAGCACAGCACCCAGCAAGCCATGCAGCGGCTAAATGAGGGATGAGAGGTACTCACAGAAACCAAACTCCAGTTATTCAACAGAAAGGGAGGAAGTTTTGTTCCAAATAAATTAGTGGAACTAATTAGGCAGCAAGCAGGAATCACACTAAACTACCATGTTACACAGTAAATAAACTCAGCCTTAAGTGCCCCCAGAGAAGCTCAATATAGGTGTCGCATCTTCCCTTACAAGCGGAGAGGAGGGTACCAGCAGCCTCCAGTTACCTGGCTGTTTTTAAGCTGCCTTCCCTCGTTTTTCAAATCCCGAGTGGGAGGTTGGAGGCTGATTCACAGTGTTCAGTTCTACAGCTCTACTCATGCTTGGGGAAAGAAATTACGGTCCCACAGCCCGCCCAAACATCCCCATCCCGGACAAAAACATGTGGGACTGCTTTCTCCGACAGTAAGCAAGAGGGTTGCGGTAGATCTCCCTGCCAGGGATTAACCAAACCGCTCCAGCAGTCCCACAGTCACGGAGTATGACACACTGCCTACCCAGAGGCAGGAGGGAAGCTGGATCTTGCAGCCTCAGCTCGAGCGCAGACCATGAGCGAACCTCGCCGTGCCTTTTCCAGTCTGTAAAACGGGCACAGCCCTACAGATGTCAGAGACATTTTAACTGACCGAGTTACAACGCTTCCCGGCTTTTATCTGACCTGTCATTGCACCAGAAGGTTTTGCAAAATCTTTCCACCTTGCATTCAGCCCTCCTTGAATACATCACAGCCAACACACAACCACCATCTTCATCTAGTTAATTTGAGCTTTAAAGCTAGCCCTCGGCTACACAATTCACGGTTTTATTTGACTTTCGAATCTTCTACATACGTTGGGTTAAACTGCACAGCTACCAGTGCTAAACCAAGTCAGACACCACTATAATGCGCTTACTGTAAAGCAAGGAAATTCAGAATTATATTTGATTGCATGGCCCTTTATATTTTGATTTGCCAACAGCCAAGCCAAGTGTCGTATAATGAGCAGCATGAACCAGCAAGACAGAAGAGGAGGATTTCTCTAAGCACGGTGCAGAAATCATGTGAGAAATTATTTTCCTGGCTGTCTGATGACCCATAGCTGTACAGCTAACAACCATACTGATGCTCATGGAAAAAAAACAAACCAAACCTCTAACTTCAACTTAATTCTAACTTTTAACTTGCACCATTTACCTTAACATTATAAAGTTGTTCATTATCAAAATGCTGATACACAAGTGGAAAACATTCTGCCTAATGAGTATGTGTATATTTGCTGAGTCCCCAGGAGGATTTTCCAAATGAGGTGCTCACTTCAATGAACCTAACATGGTAATTAATAAACTCACTAAACAGACTCGGCTGCTGAAGAAAAGATGAACAGAATTGAAGGAAACCCTGCCACGATGAAAGGGTTTTCAAAAATACTGTGAAAAGTACACTGAAGGAGAGACATTTTAAACAGGAAAATGAGGGTAGCTAGAGTGAAAGATGGAGAGTAAAAAAGGGGCCAACAAAGCAGGACTTTTTTGGGTGGACAGACAGATTACAGGCTATGAACCAAGGTACCAAAGCCTCCACACCATCTCACGCTCCACTCTGGACAGGGTGGGAGGTTTTGTGCTTAATCCTTATTTTAAAAGGTTACATTACTGCTTATTGTATTTTGCCTGCTGTGAAGTTACGATTTCTCCCCATGAATTGTATTAAACTGATTTTTCTGTCTATTTAATATGATGGTTTCTTTCTGGTTTTGTCAATAAATTGGATTCCTAAATTATACATAGCATTATTAAGCATCCTGGTCAATTATTAGAAAAAATACATCAGTGATAACTATCAAAAATTTATTTCGTGCTAAAAAGACATTAACACATTATTGCTGAAGTAGTAATTTTTATTTGCTGTTTTTCCATTATGATGCACTGACCACGATCCTGCTCACAGTAGGACTTAATTCATTTCCACTTAAGAGGAGGAAACAATTTTGCGCTATTACTGCAGGTCTTACCACCACCGGTTTGCTCCTGTGCACGGGCTTGCAAAAATGGGAATAACTGACCGGTGACTTTTCTCTGCAATGATTTTTTTTGCGTTTCCCCTCAAAGTTTTGGTGTACCTAAAACTGCTGGAAGGCGTCATGCCACACCTCGTCTTCATCTTCAGTCTGCATGTGCAGTACTTGCCCAAGAGTTTGTGGTCAGCACATACTGTGAGAGATCTTGCTGCTGAGGGTTTGCAGCATGGAGTCTCCTGGAAAATTTGGGAATGGCCCGTCCGCCTCTGAATCCCCAAGAGTTTCATCATGTCTCTGGGCGAGGGAGACAATCTATCAGCCAGTAAGAAAGAGAGGGAAGGCTGCTGGAAATACCATTATTTTAAAGTGAATTGAAAACAAATCTTCTCTGGTAAGGGGATGGGAGCTTCCCTGTGCTTAGGGTACTCGTTCGGGATTTGCAAAGCAAAGGTCGGGTCCCACAGGTGCCTGATGCAAGCCCTGCTTCCCCATGACAGGTATTAATGCAGCATCTCCTGATGCTGGTTGATGGTTCCTGTTCCCCATCCTGAAAGCCAGCTCTGACTTCTCCACTCTCAAAGGTTGTGGTCGATCCCAATTCCAAAACCAGGAACTTTATGAAGTCTTTTAAAGCTATGACTGAAAAAATGTGTCTCACCCAGCTACGGAGATCAGTTGATGATGATGCATTTTCACCTCTTCCTCTTTCAGCAAGTCATGTGTGAAAGAAGACAGAACGTGCAAGGGGACGGCAGCTCTTTTGTGTGTGGGTTGTGTGTGTGTGAGACCCACAGCCCACCTCAGCAGTGAGAACGCACTAGCCCCATGTCACACACCGACTTTTCAACCACCCACTGTTAGTTTGGAAACGCCTTTAATTCACCGAGCTGCCAGGATGGCTCCAAATTGTTGAAAGTCTCATAACTGCTGTCTAATGCTGCAACATATACTAGGAATGCATGTGGTAATTAGAGACTATCTACAATTACGACTACAGCAGAGGGGAAAGCAGACAGCATGACACATGCTGTACTGTTCGAGTCGTCCATGAGGCTGGTGGTGAGAGGAAGACGCAATGCTACCCCAACAGTAGCACTGGGAAGGGACGCCAGAGCTGTCAATTCCCCAATGTTGCCCTCCCAGAAATAAAACTAGAAAAATGTTGCTGCTATTATCAAATGCAGAGAGGTAAAGCTAAATAGTAAAGCCCAAAAATGGTGAAAATTAATCCCTGTACCAAGCCACAGGTTGACCTTCTTAAGAAATAGGCAAATCTTCTTTCCCCTATCATCTGCACCGCAGAGTCCACGTGGCCGCTGCCAGAGCAAGATAACACTCTACCCGCTCCTACGTGTTAGCTGCCTAATTGCCAGCTAAGTTTCCATCCCATCAGGGCTAGCTGGCAATGACTGATGAAGCAGACAGCACACAGCTTGATTTCTTGGACAGCAGGTTGCTGTTGCAAAGCTGGCAGTTAAGCAAAAATCTCGTCCTGAATCTTTAAATGGACCACATTTGATGAGGAAGTCATTGAGGAAGCGAAAATAAACACGAGGCACCAAGATGTAATACTGAAGGGTCTTGCATTTCATGGCATAACCGCGCTCTACAGAGCCCTGCGACAGATGTGCCTGGGGATGCTCTCAGAGGAACGGCGCAGTCGTGCAGGGCTGTCAACGCGGGGCAGCTGCCTCCCTGCCGGGCACCGAATCCACCATGCGCAACCAGTCCAGTCTCAGACCCGAGCGAGGACCTCTCCTCCGCTGGCTCTCTGTGTACCAACACCAGAATAAATTCAGCTAAATACACATGTTCACTTTGGCAGGACATCTCGCTTCCATCCTCCTCCTTAAAGCCTACTTTCAAACAACAAGCAGGTCATTCCCATCTAAGTCAGGACAGAGGATACAGAAAGGCCAGAAACGCCACATTTTTAATCCGCAATCCAGCCCAAGGCGGCAGCACTTCAGAGGTGGCAATCAGAGGGCAGGTGGCTGAGGAGAGGTGGCCGAGAGGAGCTGCACAAACACAATCTTGTCTGAAGCTGGTTTGAATCCTAAGCACCAGCCCAGGGTTTACGGGTCCATCTGTAGGGCAGGAGCTCTGCCTTTCATGACTCTATCCCCTCCATCCTCTTCAGCCACGTTGATCAAGGACATGCTGTACAGCCATCCATGGGCATGTTGGCAGTCATTAATGATAAAAAAAGATGAGAGGGGGAAAAAAAAAGGCAGAATGGACTCTAGCGTTGAACACAAAAAGGGCAAAACTGAATCACAAAATCAGCAGAGAAAACAGCAGACCTGAGGGCAGTTACCCACAGTACGACTGCAGCACTTCCCAGTTTCTATACCCAGTTTGGAACCATTTCGCACACTCCAGAAACGCACAAGCTGCGAAGGCCGCTGAACCCAATGTTAGAAAAAGGCCCGCTTGAAGTTTTGGAGTAAACATCCTTCCTTCCACTGGTGGAGTCTAACGCTTAGAAGGACGCTGGGGAACATCTTTGCTTTTCTGACACTCTTCTCAATTGGAAAAACATTTATCTTCGCCGCAATATGCTGAAAATCTTTACTGTGCTTGAGCCCCAGCCTCCACAATCGGCTCTCACCCCTAAAATTCACAGCCAGCTCCCCAAGGAGGGAAGGAGGAGCTGTGTGGACACAAAGCTACGGTTTCCTTCTGGTTTTGAAGGAATGTGCTGAGAAACTGTCTCCATGCGAGGAAGATAGTTTTGGATCCATCTCTATCATATGCCGAAGCAACATTCCTGATGCTGAAGCGACTCCTAGCTTTCTGCAAGTACTGAGGGAGCCAGCAGACATGGATTTGGGGGAATGCCGTGCCAGCCCCAGGAGTCTGACAATCTGGCTCCCCTGTGTTATTGGTGCTCCTTCCCCTGGCTTCATCCCAAACTCTTCACCCCAAATTTCTCCGACCATCCTGACCCTTCATCTCTTTCCTCTACACGCCTTTTCAGCTACTCCCTTAACCACACACACAAACTCCCCATGACATATATAGTAAAAATCCAGCTCATAAAAACAGAGAAATAAAATTGAATGCTGAACTCTTGACATTTGCTATCCATTACTGTATTTGGGGGCACTGTCTTTTCCCACTGCTCATTATCATTTGTCTCCATATCAGCCCTCGTGGTTTTTTTAATCCAATTCTCACAGTATTTGATACTTTATATAATCACATAACTTGGAAAAGCTGGAGAATCTCAGCTTTTAATGTGCGAATCTCAGCTTTAATCAAAGTGATTTTCTACCTGCTGGGTTTTGAAAGAGGGGTGCACGGAAGGGAGAGAAAATCCTGAATACATAAATCCTCAGGGGCTCAAACGACACAATGAGAAAGCCAGACCAAAAAACTAAATGGAAAAAAAAATATTTCATTTTAATGAAGTCAACTTTCTAAGCCAATCTCATGAGGAAACAGGCAGTAAGAGTGTGACCTACACGGCCTCTGTAGCTATAAAGGGGACTGCTCTAGATTAACACTAATGTCAAGATTAGCTAATATCCCGTTTCAGGAGAGAGTGCGACACAGCTTTAAAACCTTCAGAAAATCTTGGTTCTCTAGCTAGACAGATGTGGGCAGAACTGGCTTTAAGCAAAACATTTTTCAAAGCTTTCCATGAGGCACTGAGGTGAATCTTTGTTTAACCATAATTGGATTTCCAATGGCAAGAGGTTCTGCCGTTCAGAAACCAGATAAAGGATGAGCCAGGGACACGGGGGAGAAAGTCCCAAGTCAATTGCTGTTTACTGGGCAGTCGATTTTTCGTGAACGGGTCAGAGGACCGGTATCTGTTGAGACCTCGTCTTCAGAGCTTAACAAGCTGAATTATTCTCCAGTTGACATTTTTCTTGGGTTTGGAAAGTTTGAAAATTCTCCATCAAATCTCTGTTAGTAGCACAAAATGCGGTTTGCTATAAAATAATCTCGTTGCAAGGTTTCCAAAGGCTCACAGCGTGCCTTCAAGTTTACAGATGTCTTAAGTTAACCTGAAACACCGCTTTTAAAGTCTGCATGTTAATAAGGTGTGATGTATGAAATTCTCTTTATAACTTTTACTTTGAGATCATTTCAGATCTCCTTTCTGTTCAGGAAGGCATTGAGGGACTCATTTTAGCTACAAAGCTCTCTCTTCTAATCCTGATGTGCTCAGGGAAATATTGGAATGGTTTTGATATGATAAATATTTATTTTTTATTTTTGCACAAAAAGAGCATTTCCATTCATTTGAAGCAGGAGTTATGAATCTGATTAGAAATTCGGAAGCAAACAGGCAGCTTCTAATTACCCACTTTTTGCATGTTACTCTGTTTCTCACTTTAGTCCTGTATAACAACCTATGAGGATACTTGTACCACCTTCTGAGACACACAACTCACACATAGTTAATTGAAAAAAAATATTTTTACATATCTGACAGTCTAACTGCATAACGAGATTAATAAAAGATTTACTTGCCCATTGATGAACAACTTGAGAACCTGCCACATCTGCTAGACTCAGCGAAATGCCTTGAAACCTACCATGCCACGCCTGCTTTATAATAATGTATTTTTTCTTCCCCATTAAACTCTTAAGAAGTAATTATTGACAGGTACCCTTATCTTTTCAGTTGTGTTTTCCTCATCACAGCTTAAAAAAATCATCTTTGTGATTTCTGTATCCCAAATTAAAGCAATGTATATGTCGCCAAAATATATTCAGAGAAGTACATCTGCACCTACAGACCCTGTCATCAAAATCAAATATTGTATATAGGTATTGCATAAAACCAACTCAAGGATGCTGTTATGCTAGGACTGTAAAATATGTTCAATGCATCATGTTTTGATGCTTTCCACTGACTGTATCATAGCTGATACAGTTCATTTCAGAACGGACTTGAATTTTGAATATACGCATTAAAATGTAACCAGTGCTAGGGAAGAAAAAATAAACCTGTGCTTCAAACGTGACAGCAAATGAAACAAAACTCAATTTTTCATTAATAGAGAATCATTACTCAGTGCGATGTGGAAAGTCTAGAGGAAACTTGGGGCATACCTTCTGAAAGGCTAATCTGTTACAAGGACTTAAAATTTGACAAGTGGTGTATAAAAAACACCCTTAAAGAATATACTGGAGCAATAAATCTAACTCAGCACAGCAGAAAAAGGTCACAAGCATTTAGCGATCCTGTGATGTCAGGTAGGTCACTGGCGTGATTCTAGGTTTCAGGTTAAAATTAACTTTGCTCTCCAGTCAAGCACCGGATCTCTTTACACGAGGCACTGCATTTAGCACACAAATGATCGTGGTTAGTCTCTTTCTTGCCGCATTTTGGTTATGATACAACACACAGAAAGCGACACGAGCCAGCAATGTGCGAATGGAGCCCAGAAGGCCAACTGCATCCTGGGCTGTGTCAAGAGAAGTGTGGCCAGCAGGTCAAGGGAGGTGACTCTGCCCCTCTGCTCCACTCTGGTGAGACCCCACCTGGAGTGCTGCAGCCAGCTCTGGAGTCCCCAACAGAAGAAGGACATGGACCTGCTGGAGTGTGGCCAGAGGAGAGCCATGAGGATGGTCCGAGGGCTGGAGCACCTCTCCTATGAGGAGAGGCTGAAAGAGTTGGGGCTGTTCAGCCTGGAGAAGAGAAGGCTCCGGGGAGACCTTATTGTGGCCTCCCAGTACCTAAAGGGGCTACAGGAGAGCAGGGAAAGGGCTTTTTACTGGGGCATGTAGTGACAGGACGAGGGGGAATGGCTTTAAACTGGAAGAGGGCAGGTTTAGATTAAACATTAAGAAGACATGTTTTACTTTGAGGGTGGTGAGGCGCTGGAACAGGTTGCCCAGAGAGGTTGTTGAGGCCCCATGCCCAGAGGTGTTTAAGGCCAGGCTGGATGTGGCCTTGGGCAACCTGGTCTAGAGGGAGGTGTCCCTGCCTACGGCAGGGGGATTGGAACTTGATGATCTGCAAGGTCCCTTCCAACCTAAACCATTCTGTGATTCTATGATTTCCCACCTATGACGTCACTGAACAGAGTTTTCAGATCTTTCAGTCCTCGAGCAGGACTACGACAGGTAAACATTAGAAGCCGGAGCTGGCCATGCCCTCAAAACCCACCTAACAAGCAATGAGGATCAGCTCCTGATGAGCACACACAGGAGCGGGTCAGTCTCTCGCACTAACGGGGAAAGCCAACACCGACCAGAGTCATTATTTAATGATACCTGTTCCTTTTAACCATACCTATAGGGCGGCTTCACACACTGTGGTATCGGTAGCACTCACAGAAAGGGTTATGAGTGAAAAGAATAAAAAAAAAGAGATGGATTTTCCTCTGGTTTGGCATCATCATCAGGCATTAAGTACTGAAACTGCTACGCTTGATCAGTAAATGTTTTGTCACAGTTACATCCGTCGAGTCTTCCCCCCTCACCACCCCCCGACCCCAACAGGGAGACAGACACCAGGAAAGATTCCCCAGTACAATACATACAATCTGCATAAGCATTACGCAGACAAAGGGAAATCAAATAGCAAGAGAAAAGGTAGAGATGGTGATTTTCTTTAGGCATTCATTAATGTCTATTCAAATATAAATACTGAACAAAAATCCGTATTTCATATTGCGGGAAAGCACACTTGTGCCAAATCCTTTGGAGATTTGGTTCAAGAACAGTTCATCCCTATCTGAAGATTTGCCTGAAATACTGCCAAAAACCACTAGCACTTTATGTTAGCAGAAATAAAAGCTACTGTTGCAGAAGAGCGAAACGCAAAGGACTTTCACAGGGCCATGTTCCCACTCCTGTCTCAGTATTCATGTACCTGATCAAATCCTCTTTGGTCTTTGCCTTCCTGCGACAACTTCAACCTTACCCATTTTGGAAAGAAGCACAATACACCGTTGGCAGGTTTTTTTCAAGTTATCTACATCATAATCATCAGAGGAGGTACCTCTGAATCTTTCATTTCTAGGTTTTATTGGCGTCTTTTATGTTATCCACAGAAATCAAATTGTGAACCGCTCACAAAAATTCTTGTGCGATCCCTGTTCTCAGCCTCTTCTCTCCCTTTTCTCTCCTATTCATCACCTTGGGGACTCAGAACTGCACACATAGAAGACAAAGATCTAAAGAAACAATTTCAGATTTGGACTCAATAAGGAACCTGTCACAGAGAATTTTCTGTCTCCAGTGGAAGAGATGTGGGATTGGGGCAGGGAAGAGATCTCTAAGCTAGAAAAGTCCCAAACACCAGAGATCTCCGAAGCCAGGTCTCTGCTCTTCGTTGTGGTGCAGAGAGCAGATCACGTGCAACACGTGCACAGGTCATGCCCAAGGTCTCCCACGTGCTGCAGAGGTGCTGCTGATCCGCTCAGGGAAGTGACGGTGGCGCGGCTGAACCACTAGGGCCACGCAGCCACTCGCTCACTCCCCGTCGGTGGGATGGGGAGACAATCAGAAGGGTAAAAGTGAGAAAACTCATGGGTTGAGATAATGACACTTTAATAAGTAAAGCAAATCCATGCACACAAGCAAAGCAAAACAAGGACTTCATTCACTGCTTCCCACCAGCAGGCAGGTGTTTAGGGCCATCTCCTGGAAAGCAGGGCTCCGTCACCTATAGTGGTTACTCGGGAAGACAAATGCCATCACTCCGAATGTCCCTGCCTTCCTCCTTCGCCCATGCACTAAGCATGACGTCATATGGTACAGAACATTCCTTTGGTCAGTTGGGGTCAGCTGTCCCCACGGCATCTCCTCCCAACTTCTTGTGCCTCCCCAGCCTCCTCGCTGGTGTGAGGAGCAGAAAAGACCTTGACTGTTTAGCAACAACCAACAACGTGAGTGCGCTACCAACATCACTCTCATCCTGAATCATAGCACTATACCAGCTGCTAGTACGAAAGTCAACTCTACCCCAACTGAAGCCATGACGGGCAGTTGTGGTTGCCATGGTACGACGGTACCTGGAGAAAGGGTGACAGTCCCTGAACGCACGGGGAGAAGAGGCCATCCCTCCTTCCTGCACCAAGTACACCCACGATGTAGGGCTGCACATCCTCAACCACTGTTGAGTATTTACCGGCAAGCTTCTCAAGGAAGTTCCTTCAACTCAGTCAAGTCACTTTACTACTTCTAAACACACACCTACCACCTGTTTGCCCTGCTCTCACACATGCTACTCCATCAACACAAATATTCAAGCTCATTAGAGCAGGCTGTCAAAAGCGCCTGCAAGAAAAGATTTTGTACTTCAGAGGATCCTCATCAGCTGCCGGGTTCCTCTTCAGGAGAAAGAAGAGTAATCACAACTGTCCTGATTAACCCAGATTTCTGCAACATTGAACACCTGCAAGCAGAATACTCGCAAACACCCTATGAACTGAAAATTCTTAGCAGTCCTTTTCCCATAGCTTGTTCCGGTTTCTTGTAAACAAGAACACTGGAGCAAACAGGACACATACATATTCATCTCACAGCATACTGAATTTATCAACGTAATACTGAGTACCAATTAACTAAGGGAGATGCACGGGCCTGCAGGACTGAAAGCCTGTCACCTGTACTGGTCAAATTAGGGATCTACACTCTCCAACATACTCATGGAAAGCAGGGCAAGGAAGTTTGCTGATATCAATTTATTCAGGGTAATGAGGACAAAGGCCGACTCTGAGGAACTGCAGAAGGACCTTATGAAATGATATGACATATGAGATGGCAGATGAAATTCAATAGAGATAAATGTCAAATATGCATGTGGGAAAAACAATCCCAAGTTCACATATGAAATGATGGACTGAGCCAACCGTGCCTTCACAGGAGTGAAATCCTGGATTTGCAACAGGCAACCCCACGGAAATGTCAGCCCAGTGCTACCAACAGTCAAAGGAAAAAAAGACAGCAGATCAAAAGCTAAGAATCTAGGAGAAAAGGAAACTTGAAAGTTGCATGCATGGACAGCATGGATGGGGACTGCTTGTTCACGGACTTTTCCAATACTGACACAGGGACCGAACGGGAACCACGTCCAATACAAACAAACAAACCCCATTTTGTTACCTAACAAGAGAAGCTGTGGATGCCACAAGCCTACACCGGCTTAAGGGTAGAGAAGATTAAGTTCACGGAAGAAAAGTCTATTCATGCTTACTATCTACAACAAAATCATTCCTGGCACAAAATCCATGAGCTGAAAACAGCTGGAGCCTGGGAAGCGTTAGAGGAGAAGCATCACGTGTGCCTGCCCTGCTCATCCTCCCCTAGCCTATGGCCGCTGCTGGAGATGGCATGGTGGGCTGGCCCTTGTCAACAGGAATTAACAAAATCATCTGAAGTTCAGCTTTGTATCCCTTAGCAGCAATTTGATGTTTACTCTATTTTTAACCCAACATATGTTGACTTGATAATTTTACATTTCTGGTTCCAGTGCCGTCGAATTTTGCAAAATGAATAAAAAGAAAGAGTGGGAGGGGGAGAGCAGCAGAGTAAAGACATTGCTCATTTTAAGAAATGTACCAGCCTGACTTCCCACTGCTCAAGAGACAAAACTTAGCAAGACTGTGGCTACCTACTTACTCAGCTTTTGCAAAAATGTCAGTAAAGGCTATTTTCAGAAACTAAGCACGTGCTGTTAACACAACCACTCCAGCTCTTCCTCTGCCACTCGTAATAACCCATGACATGGCCACGTGCAAAAACACTCTGCCATCAGGGTACCTGTGTGTGGTCCAGGGCGTCCATCTCAAGGGGATCTTTCTTCTGGCTGAAGCCAAGGAGCTGCGTGAAAAGGAGGTTTTGGAATAGCAGTAATCCAAAGCGATGGAACAGGAAGCTCACAGCAGCAAGTGGTAACGTGGGAGCTGAACCACACAGGGAGTTCATGCTTCTGCTATCAGCGCTCTTTGCAAGAAATTCTGTTCCACAGCGCACTCCCCTCTGATACTAATTTTGAATGCAAGACGGCTTTGTAGTACCTAATCCTATTAGCATGCTCCTGAAATCTGCAACAGCAGAAACGCAGGACTGGCCCAGAGACCAGCTCTCAAGCTCTGCTCCCCCACGAAACAAATTCAGGTTCAATTCAACAGTCCTTAGTCCCTTAGGCACCGATTAGGTAATATTTACCCATGCTGAGTGACAGTTATGCACAACAGCAAATAAAATAAAAACACAACAAAGCAAATAAAAATATTTAAATGAAAATACTTTGGACAAAATACACTTTTGTAATCTGGAAGAGTTCATGGATTTTTCCCTCTGTACTTTTCCAACCAAATTGGAAAAAAACCAAACAGCTGATCACATTTTTAACCCCCACTTTCAATTTTTACTGAGCTCTTTTCCTACAGTCTCTGCCCAACCTCTCCTTTTCCTACCAGGCTTTTACAGAGGTAGGAATTGAAAAATATACAGAAAAGAAAAAAGAATGAGAAAACAGAATGAAAAAAAGGGAAAAGCTTTTTTTTAAAAAGTTGTTTAGAAAACAGATAAAAGTGCTAGATGTTTGAATGAAAATAGTTCCTGTCAATATTTTTTACTTATTTTTTATTTTTAAGAAAAGCTTAATTTTACTAGATGGTAGCAATTACGGTAAAGGGGATGAGGTGGAACACATTTGCTTTGGACAGAGGTGTCATCCCCGACCTGGGCTTATTCTCTGTGCAGCCAGGTTGAGTATCTCCATCCTGTGATAGACGATCCCCAATGACTCTGGCAAGAGCTGATCACAGAGAACCCTATAAATCGCCTATGGCGGCTGACGAGAGCACTTCCGATTAAATGATTTCTGTCCAAGTTCCTGTTGCATGACAGCCAAAATGTTTTAACATTTTTTGTAGATGTGTTTCTGTGCAAACGAACAAAGCAGATGTTTTCTATCACAAACTGTAGGCTGGTGGCTAGGGCTTAGGTCTGGGAGACAGCAGCGCATCAGTCAACATGAGGCAGGATGAAGAATTCCACTGGAAACGCGGCTGTGTGTCCGCCAGTTGCGCCCATTTCACATGATTCAGCAATGGATGTGGTAACAATCCAATTTTAGCTAAAATGATTTTGTTTTTATTGAATTCTGGAATGAAAACAGGTTTTATATCTTTGAGAGATGCCATGAAATAGAATAAGCAGCTTGTATCCCGCATCCCCTCAGACATCCAGTCTCAGTGCAGAGACAAGCAGTTGGCAGCAGGGAATTTTTCAGACTCCAGAAACACCCAATACCTCTTCATGCACATTTGTGTTTTGAGGGCAGCTAATTTTAAACAAAACCCCAGAACATTAAGTAACAACAATTATATACTGGAGTTTAAGAAATTTCAACGCTTTTATTTAGCTTTTCGAAATACCAGCATTTCATTTCTCAGCTATGAAATACACCCCAAATGATGTCTATCAACTCTGTGTAAGTATGACTAGGTGGCTTAGATTTCACAAACTTCCGAAAAATTTTATTACACAGTAAATCTTAACGGCATACGATACTGGCTAGGATATAGCACCTATTGCAAAGGGAAAAATACAGCCCGGTAACATGACGTGCTGATCTCTGCTCAGCTCCCACCTCAGAAAAGCAGCACTTCTGGCAATTGCCCAGGGGAGCTGCCCCAGCTCTCCCAATTCCCTAATCACAGCATTACCTGGGATTCCACTGCTCTGGCAGCATTGCTGTTCTGTGGGCTCCTACCAAGGCCACTGGTCCATGCCCAGTTTTTCACATCTTCCTAACTGCGTAGTAGCACCACGTTCCTCTATACAGAAGACACACACAGAGTCTGTTGATCTGATCCATTTAAACCAGGGTTCTAGCTGCAGGTCACCGTTCCTCTGCCCAATTAATAATGCTTAATTACCGCTACAGGTTGGGTGTGTAAAAGCTCTCACCAGGACTACGCAAAAGGAGGCAGATCATGCAGGGCAGGATGCGGGCATTGATGCTTTTTGTGGTCTCTGCCAAGGAATTTGAGACTTAAGACCTATGATACTGCTCCAGAGTAACAGGCAGTAGGAGTCTATAAACTTCCTGCTGTCTACACAGGGACTACAGACACACACTGCACACTCATCTTCAGAATACTCCGATACAACAGGAAACGTCCTTCTTCATGACGGGGCGAAGGCTGGGAGAGCTTTCACACATCAACAGCAGATTGTGTGCTCCGAGGACAGCTGAGCTAACGCACACCCCTTCCAGTGACCCACCTCCCCTCGGTTTGCCTTGGCTCCACAACCCCACAGCCCTTATTCATCCCTGAAGGTCTCGAAACTGCATACTGCTGCACCCCTAGGCCATATTTGTTTCTGACATGGGGAAAAAAAAGCAAGACAATGACATAAACATAAAAAGAATAATTTTTTTTTCTTCCAAGAAAAGTTATTGTCTAGGAGAGCGTGGATAGTCTACTTCACGTTTCCTATTTTCTTGCTTATTCAGCGCTGGAAGTAGAAGCATCTATTGGGATTTCTGTTCAACTTTGCCTCTTTTTTCTCCTCCTCCCCCTCACAAAACCCCAGGAAACAGTGTTCATTTAAAAACATAAATCCGAGATGGGAATTATTTGAATCACCTGTTCCTCACCTGCTGATGGCCTTTAGGGGCTGTTACCTTTCATTTATTCATTTCTTATTTCAGGGCATAAGCAATGAGACTCATCACAGCCCATAACATTAGCAGCACATGAGCCTAACTTGCCTGACACCTGTATTTCAGGAGAGGCAAAGAATTCAGAAGTGATTTACTGGAGCTTTGAAAAGCTAAAAGGGGTTAAAACTGGCTAGCCCTACCATGGAATCTCACGCTGACATAAAATGTTTTGAAAGGATGATTCAGAGAAGCAAGGATCCCCTGTAAATCAGTCAATATTTGCTTCATATCAAGACTTTAACGCTACCTTTATCTTCACAAAGTTGTCTCTGAGGTGAAGACTCCCCCTCGCTCAGGTCTGGGAAGGCACGGAGCGCATCCAGAAGAGCCGAGCGGAGCACAGGGAAAATGAGGCTTTGTAACGGCATCTGCTTTCCTAAGCTAACACCTAAGAGCCTGGCAAACACAGCCACTTCTGATAGGGAAGATAACATCTCCAAGAGCATTTCCCTCCCATTACTTTCTTCTGACACACATTCCTATTGCGCTCGATTACAGAGCATTTCAAGAACATCTCACAGAACTTGGTCTTTGTTCCCATTTTTGTCTGATAAATGCCAAGTATTCAAACAGCCCGAGAAACATGGTCAGAATGAAGCTAATTCCCAATGTAGAGACACACTGGGGCTGTGATATGACCATGCTCTACCCCAGAGGACAGCTTAGGGTCAGCAGTTCCTTAGCAGCCCTTTACCTGCCGGTAACGCCACGAGAGAGCAACGGGCTTTGAACAAGCGAGTTTGATCCAACATGGAAATCACCACGAAGACCTGTCTATGCTGTTAAGAGCAAATGCATCAATCCATACACTTGAACAGAAACATTAAAAACACTTAAGAAAAAGAAAAAAGAGAGAAGACATCCTCTGTTAAAACTCCATTACAGGACGCAACATTTTCTCAGTGAGTCAGACTAAGCAATTAGCCAAAAATAGTTTTAAGTCGTTTCAGGCAGTTCACCTGCTCCCCAGACTTAAGGTTTCTCAGTTGTGTGTCATTTTCTAATCATATTTGCCTAATTTCCAAATTTGTTTTTCCAACTGACTACCTAAGAAACAGCAAAACAGATTGTACCAAAACAGCTGTGAAATGAACATAATAAATCAAAAAGCAAAAGGTTTATTTACTTTCTCTTCCTTTCCAGTTCTTTAACCTACAGCAGTCCTAGGCCTTGCCTGCAAAAAGTAGATAAAACAATACAGACAACAACAACAAAAAAACCCAATTAAAAAAAACCCCAAACTTGAGGCAGTTTTTAATGGATGGCGCTCCTTTCACAGCACAAATCCTGCAGTTTCTTACAGGGGTTCTAGAGCGACTAATCTCCAGGAGACACTAACCATCTCTAATAGAAACATAAAAATATTAAATTCTTATGCAAAGCATGTTTGACACTGTTGGCTTTTTCTAAAGAAAGGAATTTTATATAGCTTCATTCACTTAATATGTTTTTGAAGCATTCAAATTCTTGCAGCATTACAAGATAATGGCCTATATCCAGAAGAAGGAAAAAAAAAAAAAGCAATGCATCACTTGGCTAACATTTCTTTTCCATTTTGTGATATAATTCACTATATCTAGTTAGCTCCCTTTTGAAGCCAGAAAGGAAATACTGTGAAGAATCAGAAAACAATGAAAATGAAATGAAAACAAAGGGGGAAAAAAATAATTTATACACAAATATAAAGATGACACATTTGAAGAGTACTGAAGCGTAACATACCAAATTAAAGATATTTGTAAGGAATGGAAGAAAATGCTCTGTCAGAGATAAGCAGTCTGACATTCCCTGTCACCACATGAAACAGAGTTCAAGGATCTAAATCCACGTAGCTTCTGATAAAATGATGTCAACCATATATTGCTTTTGCTGCAATTAAGAGAAGTGGCTGCCTCCACGTCGGCCTGCTGGCACCTGTGAAATTTCTGCTGCCAGTTGGTTTTATTAACAAATTGAATTCACACAGGAACCCAGTGGTAAAGGCACTGCTCTTCTGGCACTTGGACCAGCATCTTCAGACCAAGCTACCGCTCAGGGAATTTCAACTTTATACAATAGTCACATTTTCTGATAGTAAAAGCTTCTGTCATCTCTGTTCCTAAAATGGATTTCATTGCTATTACAAATTGAATTTCTGGTTGGTGGCATTTATTTGATTATAAATTTCTGAGGCTGTTTTCTTTCACGCTTTGTGTCTAATGCCTCCCCAACCCACTACATTTCCATGCCCCAGAGCTGACTGCAGCAGCCCAGTGCGGTGAGTTTCCAAGGATGTGAAGAAGCACAAAATAGAGAAAAGTTTGATGTGTGTTGGAGGAGGAGGCAGGGTTGGTCTAAATCACCAGTTACCACCAATCTGCGCTTTTTTAGCAGGCTTTTGCTGATAAATATCAGCTTAATCCTAAAACCGGATGCTTCAATTATGGGATTAACGTCAATCGACATACGGAATAACAGAAAGTAGGTCTGGTTTCCTGACGGAGGTACTAAATCAGCATCTTGCTGCTGGCTCCACAGAGGCAGGCTGGCTACCCTGCAGGGAGATACTAGGTTTCCCGCATGGGAAGGAAATAGTGGATTTTTAAACAATAAAAAGCATTGAATTCATTGCAAAGTCTTTTAATATGACCCGGGTGGTTTGGGATTGAAAAACAAAGGTGGAAAAAATCCATCTGTATCCAGTGCTCCTTCAAGAAGATGAGCATGGGAAGAGACAACCTAGAAGGTGGATTTCCAGCACTGGAGCTCAGCATCCTGCAGAAGACAGGGGTTTTTAAACCCTCTTTTTTTATTCCTAAAACAAAGGAACTCCTCACAGCTGAGTATTCCAAAGATACGACTTAGTGAAACGCTGAATCAGTCAAGAGATGCAGAGAAACCACAGTAAGGCCCCCAGCAAACCCTCTCTAGAAAGTGACTCCTTTCTCTCCAGGGCCATGGTCTCACCCATCAACAGAAAATTGAAAAGTGAACTAGAGAAGATGAAAAAACACCTTAAATAAAGGGGACCTTTTAATTAAGGAAGCGTACAGTGCTCCCCACATCACCCATTTTTATCTTTTTCTGGTTTTTTGGGGGTTTTTTTGTGGTTTTTTTTCCTTTTTCTTTTTTAATCCATCTGTTGGAAATGGAACCGATTTCCAACCAATGCATCGGACATATTTATTGGCTGGATCCTATGATCCTTATTCAAAACAATATACCAATGTTGCACAGTGTCCGAATGTTTTGCTTAAGAATACAGCATGTGCTACAGACATACAATAGATCACAGTAATAAGAGGCAAAGTATAATTTAGATTCTATCCTGAGGAAATTTAATAACCTAGAATTAGAAAAGTCTACCTCATTTGACAGCACTTCTTTAAAAAGATATATTATGAGCTCAGAAAGTAGACGCATGCTGCAAGGTTTTTAAGACTCTTAAAAAGATGAATCCACATACTGAGAATTTCGAAACTGGCTGTGAAAGGCCAACTCAAGTCCCACCAAAATCATGGTAGGTCGGGTCTCCTGGACACCTCCCCAAGCCCCATCCAACGCTCCTGCACTGCCTAATTCTGGCGTCTGTGGTTCAGTTTCGTACTTCAAAGAGTCACAGGCACCTTTTAGAAAGAAAAACCAGGGAATAAAATAAGCCCTTCGAGCCCTGCTCCTTTGCTTGAAGGACGTTAACATGACAAAGATGCCCAAGATGCATTGGGAGGGTTGGGTTTGCCTCCAAATCTCTGGGTAAACTCCCTACCCTGAAGTGCAAATGGACGGACAAAGCCAGACAGGAGCCTGTACAGTGCTGAATATGCATGTGTTGTCTCCGAAAGTGCATAACAATAATGAGCTTGCACAATCTATGGCAAATTAATTCAATAGCTAAATGAATCTACTATCCTACAGAGATACTGGAATGGTGAAAATGGATGAGCAATGTTGCTCGTGATATTTTTACCACCACCACCACCCACCCCCCCCCCCCCCCCAAAAGAAAAATAAATAAATAAATCAGTCAGAGGGGAAAGGAACATGTTGGAGAAGACAGATTTTCACAAATATTTGTATTTGAATTGCTGATGAACTCTTCCTGCTGTTATTTTTATTAATGCTTTAATTATATATGCAATACACTTCATGAATAACTGAAAATATATAGGAGCTACAATATTTTACAAGCTAGAGAGACAGTTATATAGCCAACTTCAAATATACTTCCTTTCTCTTAAGGAAACAAAATGCACTGGGACCATGACCTTTTATGCAATATATTTAAAAGCAAGTATGTGATGGAACAGTTCTCCTGAGCTCATGCTAAAACTGATGTTGCCATCTGTAAAGCACTATTTCCTTCCACGTCTCCCGGGTTTAAGATGTACCAGTGAACTGAAAACACAACGAATAGAGAATGGGGCAGCAAGTTTTTATTGGGACATTGTAAGTTCTGAGATATTCTCAAGGTCTCGGGTCCTAGGACAATAGGTCAGTATTCCAAAAACACCTCTAAAACGAGCAAAGTTTTAGATATGAACTGTGCAGGGAGCCGGTAAGGCAAGTAAGCAAAACAAGGAGCCCTAATCCTAATGCTACAAATGCATACTAAAGTAGTATTTTGAGAACCAGTTCAATATGTAGGCGAGTTAAGGACGTAGCTCACTTAGCAAAACAGTCGCGTACATTATTCCTGAGTCTTCCATCAGGCCAAAGCAGCCTAGCCAGCTTTGGAATAAGCAGAGAGTGACTCCATCCCATCAACGAGGAGCAATAACCCCAACGCACTTAACACCCAAGAAGAATTAGACCCACAGTGCTCTCATCCAGCCTTCCCAACCTCATCGTAACACACAAGGTACCGCAACGTTCAGCGCACTGACCCCATCTGAGCTGGAGCCCTTGAGGTCTGCTGGAGACTGACTGCGTTGACCCTTCTGAATAGCATGTAATGAAATCTTCATTATAATTTTCTTTCAACTCACACTGCTAAAAAAATTTGTCAGCTGCTTTAAAATGGTCTCTGTTTTTCTGGCCCTGCTTCTGGCAATCTAAGTAGCTGTCATCACTGTAGGAGCAGCCTGCTTGATAAGATTATAATTTTGTTTACATTGTGCTATAGGATGCCACGCTGAGTACAGCACAAGGAAAATGGCAATCGACAGCATGCGATGTGCATTTTCAGTAAAATGCGGGGTATCTTCCTTTATTTCTGCCACAGAACTGCATGATTTTGGCTGATGTTCTTAAAAATAAAGAAAAAAAATGGGTTTAATGTATTTCTTCTCTGGAATGTATCGCAGTAAAACCTGTAATGGCCTTTTTTGGCACCAAACCTAAAATATACAGCATTCAGAAAGCAGCTATTTATTGAAGCAGGAAATGCAATACCAAGACTACAAATCATTTCTTACATATAGAAAACTGGAAGTAAATCTGCCTAACGCCTTCCTCTCTACCAAAGGCAGAGCTCCCAGTCTCCAACTAGGAGAAGCCAATTTTCATTTGCTGCGTGGTTGCAAGTTAAAGGACTTACTGCATCTCATTTTCAGCCTCTGTAAAATGGAGACACAGCCACGTATTTTAAGAGAGGGTCATGAAGCCCTCTTAGTACGTGAGACTGTAAATCTACTAGGGAAGCGTACCAATATTTTTACAGCAGTCAGTTGGGTTAGTTTTAATTTGTGTTTGATTAGCAAAGTGCTCTGGGCCAGACTCACAATATTCACAGAATTCCCGATGCAGGGAGGCAAAATTTAACAATTATAATAGTAGTAATATGTATTCAGTCTTAGCCATTAGCTGTCGGGGAAAATGGGTCAACAATAACATAGCTGTATAGCTAGAGGATTCCTCCACCAGACATTTAAATGTTGCAGTAAAGGGCAGCGAGGAACATGAACCAGATTCTTACTACCTTTAGCATGATCACTGCTATTTTTCCCTTCTCAGTAAGCGAAATATTTTTATCTACCTTTTTCTGAGTCTCTCCAGAAATTAATTTTTCAGCTGTGTTCTGTTCTCTCCTTCCTACGAAAGGTCGGCCAGAGCTGGAGCATGCGGTCCCAGGAGCAAAGTTGAATCTAGGACTTCGCATTGGAAGGGGAGGCACTGAACAGCTTTGTCAGGTCAACCAAAAGGCAACATAATGAATCCTTAAGCAGTGCAAGTGCACAGAATGGGTATTTCACGTTAATAATTGATGGCTTACCAAGACGGGTTACGGAGTGGTTTTACATCCAAAGTCAGCGCTGTCAAGCCCCGCGGGTAGGTAGGAAGAGAGCACACGCCACGGAGGCAGGAGTTTCTGCGGTGTATTTGCAGGTTGCTGCTGTGTGGGATGTAAGTCCACAGCTCCCATTAAGAAAGCGAGGGGTCTCTGCTCACAGGCACCCACGCGTGCTCGGAAAGAGCGCTACCGCTCCTCTGCCCGGCCAGCATAACGGAAAACTCCATCTCGGAGTTTGACAAGACAAATTGTGAAATTTCTCTCTCTCAGACTGGATTGTCCTCTGCGTAATGGGAACAAAAGGCAATACCAACAAAAGAAAGAGCGGCGTTAAGGCCTTTTTGAGGCTAGAAAAGGAAGCAGCCATACATCAATATGCTAAGTCGGTGCACAACACCTCACGTAGGTCTGGAGGACCAGCTCAAGCTTTATTGACCCACGCGACAGCCACTGCTCAAGATCTTGAAGCATGGTTGAGGCCTTAAACAGGAGGACCTGCAACCACCAAAGCACGGGAAACAAAAGCACAAACAAGAAACACTTGTCCTCTCCTAATATAAAGCACCCAGCTTTACACAGCTCAGGCAAAATTTTTAAAGAGCACATTATTGCAGATGACAACCGTGTTTTGTTACTTGAGGACAATTGGAAGTGTCAGAATTTATGAAGGTATGAATGTCAAAACATTATTTCTTCATTAATGGTATCAAAGCCCGTGCTTGACTTAACGGTCACAGTTTTAAGGGATTCATCAATGTCATTCATTTGAAGTCTGCCAAAGTACACATGTAATTTAGTGTGATTGTTTAGGAATATATTTCATCTAACTCCTGCTGTTCGAGAATAGAGTCAGGTGATTTGGGCTCAGCCTGCTCTTCCTAACAACTGGGAACAATAGTAACATGAATTATACCTTACTTCACCCATTTAAATGCAGAGCAACTTAAACACATTGATGAGCAAGAAATTACTGAGAGAGAAGCACCAAATTTCACATTTGAGAAGTCTGAACCTCCCATTTGGAACTACCAGTACCTTTCCGTGCAGCAGCAAATACAAAAATACTGAATTATTTCCAGTTCCGTTTTGTGAAGTGAGGTAGGGAGAAACTAAAAATCAGCCTTTACCATGCGTCAGCACATAGTGTTGCAAACGTTGTGACTAGAAATCCAGTCACTCACAACGATACCTTCTTGCTCCTGAGAGAAAAGGTGCAATAACCTACTGCATTCACACTTTCCAGACTCCCACTGCACATACACCAACACCTGCGCAGACCAGACCCTACCAGCATTTTGGGTAAGGCCACGTTTAATGGATTTAGCGTTTTCAAGCTGATGGTTACATATTGCAAAATTAGGGCTTCTATTCTGGCTTTGTTCCCAACGAAGTGGCACAGCCTGAGCCAAGAGCCAAGACGGAGTCGTGTAGGAATGTATTTTCAAACACAGCATCAGCCTGTCTGTGCCCACTCCCAATAACACCATATGCAGGAAAGGCACCGGGAACACCATGTTTCCCTACCGGCACTTTTTACTGGCTGTACAAAAACGTACGCCCAGGAGGATCCATGGCTGCGTATATGCAAAACACCCTAATGAAATCTGCATCTACAGACTGTACGTGATTGTAAACCATAGCAGAAAAACCCATGCCAAACTGCGAGTTAGTACAGCCGTAGAGTGGTGTGAAGCCAGGAGAGCACACGGCAAAGCTCCTAGCCATTACCTCAAAAGGATATTGGAAAAACAAAGGCGATTAGGTGTAACTGGAAAGGCAACTGGATGCTCTCCTTGAAACGCACACCAGGACAGAGCGTTTTACTGATGCTCGCAGCCAGCCAGATAGGGGAATGTGAGCATAAAGCAGACAGAAGTGATCAACTGCGATACAGTGGAAGAGGGTCAGGTACAACCATTCCACTCCCCACGCCACTGACTGCGCACAAAGCAGATGGCTTGCCACAGATGCACAGATAATTCTTCTGACCAAAATCAACACTCCAAATTATCATCCAAACCAATGGCAACTGGAGGACACGCGAAACGACACCTTCGAAGCCAGCTGGCACGCGCCGTGCTGGGCCTGGATGTGATCAGTGGCACAATGGGCACACAACTTTGCTTCCATCTGGTGCGGCTGGCAACGGCGGAGGTCGGCACACGAGCTGAAGGAAGAGAGCGGCGCGAAGATGAAGCGGTTGACTGATGACAAGGGAGAATTGAAAGGGGAGGGAAAAAATGACCTGCAACAAATCAAGTGTGGCTGTATAGATGTGTGTCTCTTCAGCGGACTCAATCAACAGCCTGAGGGTGACAGAGATAGCGAAATGGTTAAACAAATAGCTTCACGTCAGCCCGCCCAGCGTTACGATGAGATGGATAGGTGCAACTAAGAACCACTGACCTTAACAACACAGAAAGAAGTGAGTGTTCTGGAAAATACGTAGATAAGCCAAATCCACAACAGAAAGATAAATACCAGTATGTGCTACGATTTGCATGCTAATCCATGAAGCCCAAGGTAAATGAACAGACAAATGAGTAGTGTAAATGAGACAAGTGTTAGTACCGCAAATTGCATGGCGTATCGGTAAGTGGTGAACAGAAGGATCCCCAAAACCCCCCAAGAGTTCCCAACCTCTGACTTGCCAATGTGACATCTCCAAGAAAAAAACCTTCACTAGATCTTTTTTCCACCTTAACTCTCATTTCTCAATCATTACACCAAGAATCAATTCTATCTTTGATCAATAAATACTCCTTACATGTTACATTTTCAAACACTGACCTTCAGATTTAATCCACGCCTGATCTGAGCCCTTAGCAGGAGTTTCCACAAACTTCTACAAAATCATCTCCTTATCTTTTTTTAAGCCTTTCACTGCCATGCCTTACAAAAGACTTCGCACAAGGGGCACGCTGAGATTACCCACTCTCAGAGTGATTCATTTTGTCCGTTTGTTTACACGTGTCCATACAAACGCATCAAACATCTCTCATACTCCTAGATTCTTGGTGGGGCGAGACTTTCTTTTCTTTGATATTTACATACAACAAGCACCACAGAGTCCTGGTCCCCAGTGAAGGTTCCTCTGCATGACAGCAAGACAAAAATAAGCCACTGGATTTAAGGGTACAAAAACCAGTGTGCCAGCAAGTACTCCAGTTTGATAGCGACTAGCTTTTCTCACGCAGGGAGCTGAGCAGAAAGCCTAAAACGGCAAGATGCCAAACTGAGCTACTCAGCATGAAGGCATGTTTCCTGCACATCATGATCAGCAGCGGTAGCTGTGAAAAATCCAAAGTCAAGAGGCACAGTCCAGCTGTAAAATGCGTAATGAAGAAAAAGGGGGAGGAGAGGACTCCCAAGTCAAGGTTATCATCCAACATTAACAAAAAGGGGAGCCGTACCCTCACAGCTCTCTTCTGCCGGTCCAAGCACTAACCTGCTCCCCTCCACCATGGACATCTCCATTTATCTCAACAGTATGACTCCGAAAAGCCTGCCTTAATATAATAATGTTTTTAAAAGCCGTTAATCACTGTAATGTCTATTAACAGACCATTACTGTCCACAGTCCAAACACCATTTAGCACTACCTTCTGACTGGTTAGACATCAAGTCCCACAAAACCAGACAGTTAATCTGAGAGGTGTTCAGGCGATAAAGAAAACACTAAAAAGGCATGTGTTCTCCCAGGGCAGTTCTTTTGCCCACTGACATTTAAAAACAAGCAAAAGTTTTCTTTTGTTATTAGGCATAAGCTGCTTACTGAAGGCAAATGCGCTTGTTTTCTGCCAACCACTCAAGCCCCTCTTTGTTTGGAGGAAAGGGAGGAGAGAGGATTATCCAGCTAAGGTTCGATAATCACAAATCTTAGGGAGGGTGAGTTTTTGTGAAAAGGGGGGGGAATGAAAATTCACCCGATATAAACATATTTACCTTTTAAAATTATTTCCCCACGGAGCTTCAGATAGAATAAGATTAAAATGTCAACACATGAAACCTACGCTCAAGTGTCTTTCTCAAGGTCTCATATATAAACAAATCCTGAGATCCCAATTCAGCATCTCCTAAGCGTGTTTAGGTCCTGAAACCAGCCAACAACGTGACACAACAACAGGAAGCATCCTCTTAAGAAACACGCAGACTGCTCAGGAGGGAGATTTCTGAAGATCCTCACCAGAAGCACCAGCATAAAAAAGCCATTAATAGATGTAGCTAAAACCTTTCACACAATTTCACTCCAGTTTAACTTTCATTTTTTAAAAGATGCGTTTAAGCTTCTGAGTCATATTTACTTTTCAAGTTAGAAGGAGCTGAATTTTCATTTTTATATCAATTTCTAATTTATTTTTTATTAGATTTTCATCAAAACATTCCCATGAGCACGGGGCAAAAAGCAAGCAAAGTGTGCAATGCAAAAATAAATTCTCTCATTCCTTCTTAAAAACAGTTTCCTTCTGATCCTTTACTCATCAATGGTTAGCTGTTTTGAGAGACTCCCTATTCAACTGATGAAGAAAGCAAAAGAAACTGGTCGTAAAATATTAACTTATTCAATTTTTTTTTAATCTTTGGGAATCAAACACAGATTAATTATCAAAATTCTCTGCATCGTGTTATTAGCACAATCCATGGGGAAGAACACCCTGCACAGCCCAATACCAGTTATAATCATGGAAATATTTATCAACAGCCAACTCCATTTTCATCTGCTACTGCATGTCAAGTACGTACAAAGCCAGTCCTTAGAGGATGGTTATCCGTGGTCACTGCAGCTCCACGTGCATCTCGGACAGGGCATCCCCCTTCAGGGGAATGGGACTGCGCAGACGGTGGCTCTTGGATGTCAGTCGATGGAAAACACTAACCTGAACTGCAGTACGGTAAGGCAGGACTTAATTCCCAAATGTCATCTCTTTCCTTCCGAGCTTGGTTTGTTTGCTATATTTATTGTAGCAATGTCTTTTTCATTGTACTAACTGCCCTTGCCAAGCGCGCCGCTTTCCCTTAGGCTACTTTAAATCTCTCTAAAAACCAAACAACGATCCTTATCTTAATATAAGATATCTGAGAACAGTTGAGAGCAATACAGAAGAGATTTAAATTGAGAGAGAGAGAGGGGTCAATGATGCAATAAGAGCACTTCCTCCCTAAATATACGGCAGACAAAATTTCAGTTTTGATCAAAAGCACAAGCTATTTGTGCCTGGCCACCAAACACCCCTCCTGGCCCCCACCCAGTACAGCCCTTAACTGCGCTTCGAAAAGCTCTTCTCCTGTGACTCCAGTCTGCCATGGGACTAAAAAAGCACAAGTTAAGGGTTCAAGCCCTCCATGCCCAACACTCCTCTGTCACATCCCTACCACCCAGTTTGGCACAGTCCTTGCTCAGACAAGAGCCAGCAGCAGCGCAACTGGGCCCCTCTGCAAGTCAGGACACCCAACTGGTCCCCTGCCTCGCCAGACCCCCCTGCCTCCACCTCCACCGTTTAACTGCCAAAAGTTCAGCTGAAGGCAAACAAAACCCAGGATCCCTCTTGCTGCCAAGTCGTCCATCCTTCCTAACCTTTTTCCCCCGATGTCCAGAACAAAACCAGTGCACCCTGACCCCCCGCAGGGCCGGTCCTGCCTGTCACCGTCAGACTGATTTGCAGCACAGAGCGTGTTTCAGGGTCGCGCTCGCCCAATTTCCTCGGTCGCGGTTGGGCAGACACGCCTACTGGCTGTTGTCCCCTGCCAGGAATTTCTTATTTTATTTTATTTTTAAACAAACCCCAATAAGCTCTGAGAAAAAAACCCTGATTACAATCTGCTGCCTCCTTATTGGGAAAATCCGGCACTGAAGTGAAATAAAAACGAAGCACTAGCTGCACAGGGAAGATGTGAAGTGCACCCACAGCTATTGCCTTGTTACTGCTGTTAGCGAGGCCAGTGTCATATCACAGAACCATAGCATCACTTGGGTTGGAAGAGACCTTCAAGATCATCAAGTCCATCCATAAACCTATGCCAAACCCACCCCTAACCCATGTCCCTCAGCACCACGTCTGCCCGGCTTTTAAATACCTCCAGGGATGGCGATTCCACCCCTTCCCTGGGCAGCCTGTTCCAATGCCTGAGAACCCTTTTGGTAAAGAAGTTTTTCCTAATACCCAACCTAAACCTCCTCTGGCACAACTTGAGGCCATCATGAGAGGAGAGAAACTGGAAGCACTGGCCAGTGTCTTAGCACGCTGTAAGCAGCAAATAGGCTGAAGATATGAGAACAGAAAAGACTCCACTCAGTGGCATTAGTTCACTTATGGCAAGTATTTTTATTTCCAGTCTTTCGGCCTGAGACACCACTGATCAGGATGGATTCTAACCCGAGAACGACTGCCCTTAGAAGGGGAAGCAACCCACATAGGGATTTAGTGCCTACTTGGATGCTGCACATTAAACCTTTCCCAGCAAAAGTGAATTTTTTGGTGTTCAAATTCCATTTCATGGCACCCCTTTAAGACCGGAAGAAAGAAAAAATTAGACTGACATTTAACTCGCACCCTCGAGCCAGCTAATCAGATATAGCAGGCGAGCAGAGCAGCGTTAGAAAAACATGGGAGAAAGGGGGGAGAAAGAATAGTATCAACTGGAAGTACTACAGCTGGAAATCTGGGTGGAAATGGGCTGAGATGGGGTGCAGGGAGGCCCAGGGACACCAGCGATGTACAGAGGAGGGGGACAGTAAGGGGGTGAGCAATGAAGGGATACAGCTGGAGCACAGGCTAGCACAAGGAGAAGAAGAAAAATGAAGCCCAAAAGGAAAAAAAATTGTGTTTCATGGGGCAGGAAACATTGGTGCATGAGAGCAAAGGGAAAGCAAACAAGCAAATGGAAAAGCTGGAAGCATCGCTGAAAAGGAAGAAAAGGGG
>VZSF01010784.1:541754-570331 GCA_013398295.1 Chionis minor
GTGTCAGGATTTTTATACAGCATCCAGAAAAAACGAGAGGGGGAAAAAAGGATGAGGAAAAAAGAAAAGAAAAAAAAAAAAAAGGCCAGACAGAACAGGCTCTAAGAAAAACAGAGGTTCCCAGGGAAAGATCCGACTTAGAGAGCACTGCACCATCACCCAAGAAAGCCAGAGGAGAATTATAAAATGCTGTAAGCTTAGAGAACCTTAATTCTGTCAAATACAGTGGTAACCAATAGCAATGTGCATTATATTGTACCCACTGTGTATTTTGAAAGCGGTCTGTGAATAATTATCACAGAGCACATTGAGGAAAACATCATCATAAGCACTCACGTAAGGTGATAAATACATTGCCCTCTAAAAATGCCTCGAATTTTTTTACTTAACAGCTTCCTCTCCAATAAAATGAGGCCTTTTAGATACACACATTTCAGAACGTGGGAGGGGGTTTGTTTGCTTCTCCAAGTAATTCTAAATAACATAGCAACAACCCCAAACATTTCTTAAAGTCCTCTCCTTATTTCAGTTTCAGTGTAAAATTAACTCTGAAATAATAATAGCTTCAATGAAATGCATTAAGTGTCACTTTGCAGGCGAAAGCATCTAGTAACAATAATAAGACTCAAGAATCTCATGGTGGTTCGTACCTACACTACAACTACATATATTGCAAATATATTGCTCTTTACGTGGATTGATATGCTCTAACAAGTTCTTCCTGAAAAATACCTGAGCTACCTGACAATAGCAGGAGCTTTTTTCAAGGGAGGGAACGGATCTTTTAATAATTGGTTTTGTTCCTCTTCACTGGAGAATTATGGAATATTACTAGTCCCAAATGAGACTATATCAATACAACAGGAGATACAGTTCTAATAGAATATTATAGAAAATAATATTGTAAAATCTTTTTCATTTCAGAGAGTTATAAAAATCTAAATCACTCACAGCATTCAGTTCAGGAGAACCACTCTAAACAACTCTAAAATTTAAATTAACATACACAAATTGCACAAAAGCAACCATGACTAGCCCTAAATCTAGAAATTGTTTCTACTCTTCAGTACATCGGGCTTGGGCATTCCCAGAGGCTCAACATAAAGCTCTGCTAAGAAAGTGGCTCCAGGCCTGAAGTTGCCAACTCTTCTCTGATAAATGATCTCTGAAATAGCCACCATCAGCAGCAACAGCAGAGGTGCCATTGCTCTTACAGGACAAGAGGAGATGGCCTCAAGTTGTGCCAGGGGAGGTTTAGGTTGGATATTAGGAAAAACTTCTTTACCGAAAGGGTTATCAAGCATTGGAACAGGCTGCCCAGGGAGGTGGTGGAATCGCCGTCCCTGGAGGTATTTAAAAGACGGGTAGACGTGGTGCTGAGGGACATGGTTTAGGGGTAGTTTTGGCAGTGTAGGTTTATGGATGGACTTGATGATCTTGAAGGTCTCTTCCAACCCAAGTGATTCTATGACTCTAAATGGCACAAATGTCTGAACAACCGTAGGTGACACCGAGCGAAGAAATGTGAGCAGAATCAGCAGAGAAGGTATCATAGACGAGTTGGAGACCAGGAGACAATATCTGAAAGCCAAAACCAGATACACTACAGCACTTGCTATTTGTTCATTTTATTCTTCCTTCTAAAACACATGTAGTGAAGGTGTGCGGCAATAGAAGGCCAAGTATCTGTACTTCAGCAAGTTACAATGAATACAAGTAAAAAATACGGTATTACTGGGAAACCAGAAATATCAGAGAAGTATAACTGGAGCATGAGATGCTAAGACCAAGGAGCTTATTCTTCTTTTCCTACTGCACTAGAAAGACATGGGCTATCTCAACAGATATCCCAATTTTGAGTGCCACTCCTTAAAACATAGGGGAAAGTCAAGCGGGCGGTGGACACAAACAAAAAAACCCCAAACACCAAGTGATTCCAGAAGCACGATCAACAAGAAAAGAACCAAGATTTCTCTTTTTTCTTCTTCTCTTCCTGCAAAGAAAAGTTTAATTTAAGGAGGTGCTAAGCATCATCTAAAAATTCTCCGCAAGGCAGTAACAGAAGAGGATATGCATCAGTTCTTCTCCATACAACTGACAGGAGGACAAGCAGTAGACGGAATGAGGTATTAGAAAAATGAAAGTCTTGTTAACTGTAAGAGTGGTGAAGACCCAGAACAGGCTGTCTGGGGAAGATGAGAAATCAATACCCAAGGTTTAAAAAGAGGTTAGACAGACCGTCAGCTTCTGGAGGTGAGACAGGTACACTTGATCTCGCCTAAGAGCCTGGCAACATACTAAGTTACCTCCCAAGGTCTTTTCCACATCAGCATTTCTGGGAATTTTTTAATGCTTCAAGTAATTTGTCTCAATTATGGGATAATTTCATATATGAAAGAACATATCCAATATTAGTGCTGGCATATGTTTGCCAATTCTCTCCCCCCACTTTTTTCTTTCTTTTTTTTTTTTTTAAACGGAAAACACTAAATTCAGTGAGAAATGAAATGTTTGTTATTCTTTCCCTCCCCCCTTTTGCCCTTTTTCCTTTCTCGTCCAAGGGCTCAATGCTCTGGGTGTTCATATCCTTTGGTTTATTTTTCCTCACAGAATCTTTGCAATAACAAAACATTTTATGATTCTGCTCTGTGTCACTACACAACTCATCTTTCTTATTAATAATAAGGTGATGTTTTGATCATGTCCCTCCTTTACTTAAGTACAAAAGGTGCTCTGAGATAGATGCTAATTGATACTGTGCATCTGTTTGCTCCAGTGAGCAGAGAAGTATCCACGTGAACTCAAGTCCCTTGTTCTCTTTACTTGCTGGCATCTCCCCGCCTTTCAGAAATGAATCCAGTAGGGCAGTCCCCATCACACAACTGCTTTCTGAAGTATCTCGTACTGCAGGAGACATACATAACCTCACAACTACTAAAAAAAAAAAATAAAATAGAGGGACACCTGACAATATTGTTCTCCCACAAGATAAAATCCTGTTCTTTATCCGTAGTCTGGGGAGCAATTTTGGGATTACTGAAGGATTTTGCATTGCAAAACAAATTAGAATACCAACATTTGCTAAACAAATACTGACTTTGGGACCTGCAAGCAGAAGAAACGCTCAACATCCTTTCCATTGCACATATCAGCAGACCTTAGCTCTACCGGCAGCTGAGCGAAAATTTCTGATAAAAAGAGGGTTTGGCCAACTGACACCAGTTTGGTGAGCCTACAAGGCTTCACAGGGAGCCAAGGCTTCCAGGTGCTGGGCTCGTGGGGAAGCTCCGCAATGCAGGTTGGCAGAAGGCAACCATCCACCAACTGCAAGGTGGCCCAGCTCCCACCTCGCAGCTCATTAGGCCCACAGCAACACATTTCACAGAATCACAGGAATTTAGGATCCCTGTTTTCCAGTAGGGAAGAATATAGACCTGCAAACTGTCATTTTAAAAGGCAAATATTTTAATTGCATTTTAATCCCACGTAGGTGCACCTCATCTCCAGATTCCAGATTTAAGGGGAATCTCTCCAGATTCCCCTCAAACCAGAAATTTCAACTTCAAACCCAGTGCTGGTTGAAAAGACTGGAGTTTACTGGTGCTTCAAAAAAGAAATGCAAACTCCCCTATATTTCCAAACTCAGCTAAACACACATCTTTCAGGCAAGGAAGATTACCAGGACCATTTTTGCTGCGATGGAGGTGCACTGAGAAAGAAGTATATCTACTTTTTCTCCAACTGCTTATTCCGCACAGATTAAAATCACTCGGTGACATTTTTAAAATCAGTATTTCTATATGGCATTGCTAAAATGAGAACATTAGCAAGTTCATTCACATTTGCCAAGTAAACCAATCCAAGCAGTAGCAAGTGGTAAGGATGCATGAAGTTAAAAGACTGGGAAGAATAAAGAGCTCTTGGGTTCTGCACTGCCTTCCCTGTGCTCCCCTTTCTCCGCATTGTGGCGGAGAACACCTTTGCAAGGCATATTTCCTTCTATCTCACTCCTATTTAAACTCAGATTAAAATCTCTTTTGTGCAGAGCAAGTCCACGTGGCACATAATGAAACAGAAGTTTGTGTTTGGGGTCGGGAAGTCCCCCATTATGGAGGATGCTCCCTGCTGCTGCCTGGTCTGCTCACGGGGAGGTGGTGAGGCGTTGCCTTCTCCGAGGCCATCAATGTGCATCTAACTACCTTGGGTGTGAAGCGAGGAAAGATTAAGGCAACTGTTGCGTTTCTTGGCTTCCAAAGTTGAGAAAAATCGCAGCACGATGTACAAATTGGGTCCCTCGTCCCAGGCAAATAGCTCAATTTTTTTTCCACGAAAATGTGATTAGCTGTAAAGCTGACAATTTGTATTCCAGTCTCGAGTCCAACCTTGTCTAAAACAAGTCTGAAGGAAACGCTGACAGAGCATTAGCTGTACCTGCAGCACCACTCTGTACTGCTTTAATAACTTTTTAATTGCCAACACAAAAAGTCACATCTCATTTCTAAATCAGTCGGTTAATTTAAAAAGAAAAAACACTCAGAGTCCCCCATTGTTTCTAAAGCGTTTTGAAATTAAAAGTACATTCTATTGCAGTTAAAGAACACAAGGATGCAAGACAGGAGCAAAGCTGGATGTGTGACAGTTCAAACTCATTTCACTTTAGGTGATCTTGAGCTCTGAACAAAACACCTGTACCCTCTAGAAATGTTGCACCCTTATTCTTTAAAGAAAGGAAAATGAAACACAATATGACAAGATGTAGGAAATCTGCTACACGAGGTTTAATTGCAACCATTTATAACCTACATTTCACCCAGATACATATCTTATTTTTAAGCAGATATTTCTAATTAAGAAGGGGAAGTGGTTATCACTCAGTGAATGACTTGCAGAACAGGGTTATCAACACTATCTGATATAACAGAAGTAACCCGAGATATCGATCCAGAATTAGATGGCCATCACAAACTGCAAGATCCCGGGACCAATTAGGGATCACGGAGGAAGGATGAAAGACACCAGGACCACAGCTCCTGCATCCGAGTGAGGACTCAGCATGCCCCTCACCAGCTTTTGCCTGGGGAGGTGACAGGGTCTGAAATGGGCTGTCCACTTCTCACACATCCTCCCTCATCCCAGCACCTGAGACCCACTGGGGTGTTGCACGCGTATTCTCACAGCCCTTCCAGATGGCGAATCCTACTGCCTCCCTAAGCTGAACAATTTACCTGGAGTTATATAGAGTCAATCATGGAAGGGGAATTAAACACAAGTCTCTTGCATTGCGGGTTAACTCGCTGTGCTACCAGCTCACCTTTCCACACCAGAGATGTCATTCCAGGCTTTAAGGTACTGCACGATGGTAGCAGACCTGCCCAAGTTTTAAGGGAGCCTAAGAACATACAAAAATAGCCTGGCAGTTACCAAAAAAAAAAATAAAAAAATCTGTAAAGTAAGGGGATCCTGAACTGAGCATGGTTTTGCATTAAGTATATCAGTTTATGGGGCACAGTGCAGCAAGCTATTCAAAGTCCGAGCACCCCTGGTAATTAAACCAAAAAAACCCACAAAATCAAGCACACCACAAAACCACAACCTCCCTCCCCACAAAAAAGAAAAAAACCACCCACATTAAAAGGAACAGCCACATCAAAGATATTGGTTCAAAGTAGTACTGACACATCACCACGATACTGTTAGGGATAAGGCCCTCGGGCCAGCATCCGAAAGACACCGTTCTGTGTTTTGGAAGAAGATCAGGGATCCTGCACTGGGTGCCAGTTTACAGCGAAGACATACCCACAACTCAACCCGCAGTTTCAGTCCACCCCGTCAAATAAAATAATATTTTCCATATCTGCAACCATTTTCTTTCCACAATCTCAGGACATTGAAGAGAGCTTGGCAATAAATCAAAAAGGCAGGTACATTATTTGGAAGCAGCATATTATTTAGAAACATTAAGACTGAAGTACTGAAGCTCTCTGGTCAGAATAAAAAAATTAAAATAAAGCCCTTCTGTCTTTCAGCCCCTCACTTTTTTACGCTGAAGAGTTATGATGCAAATAGGGCATTGCCAGAAACCAGGCTCTGAAGCTCAGCTAAATGCTCCTTGAAAATGTAAAATGAAAAGCTCACCAGTCTTAGGTTGTTTCTGTTAAGCAATGCACACTGTGGTGCTGGCTCACGGGTGAAACAAATTGCTGCTCTAAGTCTGTTAAAAAGGAAAAAAAAGGCTACCATATGGTGCTGACTGCAGTATCTCTTAGCAGGTGAAATGCATCCAAAACAGTAGCTACCATACTTAATTATTGTGACAAATTCAGTGGTTCTAGGTGAGAGGTCTTTTGTTTGGCGTTGGTTTTTTGTTAGTTTCGAATAGGCTAATGTGCTATCCTCACCCAGAAAAAGTAACTTTGGGGATCAGAGAGAAGAGGAGGAGAGGAGAAATCCCACAGTCACCTGCAGATGTTTGTCACCCAGAAATGGGGACGAGTTCATGAAACTTAAGACAACATAGGCCTCGGCACACCAAAGGAGAGGGATGCACTAAGTAGCAGAGAGTTTCTCACCCAAGCCTCTTGACTTTCCTTACAATCTAACCTGAACAACTACCAAAGTAACACCAGCACTAAACCCACTTAAAATACACCGATGCTGATGAAGATGGTGAAGCTGGACAATGCCTGCCCAGATCACCTGAGAACCTGCTTACACTCAATGTGGACACTATTAAAAAAAAAATAAATAAAAGCAGCTTTGTTGAATCTCATTTCCTCCTGATCCACACTGTCATGGCAGGGGGGTTGGAACTACATGATCTTTAAGGTCCCCTTCCAACCTAAACCATTCTACGATTCTATGTCAGGATAAAAGACACAGCGGGGCTGCTGCCCTCCCCGCGCAAGGGTTCAGCTCCCCGCACGGCAGGCTGCACGGGATTTATGGAGCACCGCCAGGCAGACAGATCAGCATCTGCAAACATGATTTTGAAAATGTCACTGGAAACAGAAAAGGTTTCCCAGCCCCGGCAGTTCCCAGCACTCATACAGGCTTTTTTCCTCCCCACGTTATCTCAGCCGATTTGTCAATGCAGCTTGATGAAGTTAATCGGCAATTAGAGATTTCAAAAGTATTTACAGTAAGATGGTATCAGATTTATTATATCCCAGATTACGCAAGATACACATGCATAGTATGTGTCTTTTGATGTGAAAGCTTCAAAAAATTACTGGAATAGCTTCAGTGTGGCTGTTGTCTGACCTCCAGGTCCTCGATGCCTGGTACGCGCAAATGAATACCTGGGCAGCAGCTTTAGCCAGATGCGATTTGAGCCATGTGTAAGTGAAATTGCTGCTTTCCCATTTCAGCATCTCGCCTTTAACACCAAACCAGACAAACAGCATAGCCAAACCCGATACTTTCTGAACTCAAAAACAGGAGTAAGTGTCCAAGCTTTTCTGTCAGCTTCTGTAGGGACACCATTGCTATGGAAACGGTCCCCAGCGCTAGCAAGCTACCACATCCATCTCCCTCTGTTTTGAAGCTTCACCTCCTCTAGACGTTCTGAATTAGTCAAGAGGTAGAAGCAATCCAAAGAGTACCTAAAATACAAACAAGCACACAGAGCAAGTGGCATATAAGTCAATTAGCTCCATGCACAGACGAGGCACATTCCCAAGTTACTTGCCATTTAGTGTAAAGTTTCACAGGCTACTGCTGGGATCCTCCACAGCCACACCTGCTCTTCTCCTACTCCTCTTGCCGCATGTCAACATCACACTGTCCATGTGCCACACATCTACAAGAATCAGATTAAGTTATTCCAACAATCTGACTTTCTTCCCCTTCATAACCTGTATTATTAAGAGTCAAAGACATAACCCTGTTCAGAGAAGAGGTCCACGAATAGTTTCCCCAGCTCCTCATGCCCTGAATCATAACTGTCTTGGCAGTACACCCACAAAATATTAACCTAATTCAAGCAACAAGAAATGCCCCTCTCCAATTCAAATAATTGAAAAGTCCCTGTGAAAGACACAGAGATTTGATTCACTCTTCTTCTCCCAGGATAAACACTTCAGGTGAACTCAGCTAATTATATTCATCACTAGCTGAGCTCCTCAGGTTCCCACAGCCCCACAGATTAGATGCCTTGATCATTCCCCACCTACAAGTTGTGAATGTATTTTTGTTGAACAACATCTTAAATCCAACCTCTATAACGTCTTGCAAAGGGGATACACACATATATACTCGTATATACACACATCTTTGAAGTAGTGAATAAGTAATCTCCTTTCCTTTCCAAAAGGCTCAATTTAAAATAAAATTTCCACCAGCAGAAACAGCTAAGAACTTACCCAAGTTCAAAACCAGAGCTGGCATAATTTTATTCCATTATTAAAAATTCTTTCATTACCATAGGGTTTTTTTTCTTCCCTTCATAAGATCTTACAAATCTTAAGGGAAAAAGCCGTGTTGTGGTCCTTCCACGCTCTCACTAATTTGCTCAAAAAGCCTACAGTAATTTCCCTGAACAGCTTTCAAAATGAATCCCATAAAAAAGCCCCTCTCACTGGAACTGTCTTATTTGTGGGTGAGCTGAAGGATCAACTCGTTACAGGGCTTATTTAGGGCGGGGACCCCAAACAAAAAAGTGTTTGTAATTTTAAATTCCTAAATACACATTTTAAAGCGTGCCTACCCTGAGCTGCAGGCATCTTTCTGTGAGAAATACACCAAAAAAACCAATGCAGCCACAGAAGCTATTCCTCATCTCCGAAAAGAAAGGCTGACCAGAGGTAAATTTGAAAAGTAATAAAAAAACCCATCCTGGCCAAAAATATCGGCCATGAACTATCTACAACTGATATACACAACTGATCCTTGGTGGCAGGGAGGCGTCTCCAGGGGAGACCAGGGCTTCCTGAAAAGGTCACCACATCCCACAGCAGCCTCAGCGCGGGGACCCACAGGCAGCGTAGCTCAGCGCATGTTTACAGCAGCAAGTAAAAGGAGCTTGAAACACAGAAAACACAAGTCAGGAGTCTCAGTAGCCAAAAAAAGGTTTGGTCACAAGCCCTGGCCAGAAGAAGCCTTTCCTTGCAAGAGCTACTCACTGTGTAGCCGGCAGCACAGCATTCCAGCATCATCCCCAGGTGGCAAATCCCAGATGACAAACTCCCCACGGCAACGACCCAAGGACGGCAGTGAACCGCACCACGGAACAAGGTGACACAGTCCAAGCCGAGCAACTGACAGCGATCTTGGCCTCAGCCACAAGGAGAGTTAACAAAGGTTTACAAAGTGCTCCTGCCAGCCTCAGCAAGTGTCTTCAGGAAAGATGGAAAAGAGAACAACTCAAAAGACCAGATGAAAATGCCAGATCCTGCAATCTAAAGATTGCCTTGAGGTCTAGCAAATAGGGAAGAGCAAACACGGGTCTGCTGATGAAAATCGGTGTCTGTGAGTATGACGAGTGAAAGTTGGCGAGTGAAAAAGGCTGAAGAAACAGCATGGGAAAAGGAACAAGAGAAGAAGGGCTCACAGACACCACCTGCCCAGGGTTTGATGTCACTGTCCAGGCTTTGTCCGGTGGTTTTGTTTACCTCCAGTTTGTCACAACCCTGCTACCACGTCAGTCGGACCCCCAGCACAGGAAGGGAACCTTTTTCTACTTCATATGGGATCCTTCCCATTTCTTTTACACTTACCCTTTTTTCCACTTCTTATCATATTTTTAATCCAGATTAAAAACTAATCCGTGCTTTATTACAGACTCACACCAGGAAGACGGGACAAGATCCGGGAAACAGTAGCTGAAAGCTGTGTCCAGAACCCAACAGGCTCCTCGGCCAAGGCCACCAGCTGCTTCGCCCATGCTGGCTGCATCTCCCCTCGTGCCCTCAAACACATTGTTTGCTTCTGCTGGTTTTGCCCAAAGACACCACCTATTGCTCTAAACAGAACCAAGCAGCCTCATTATTTGACAGAATAAGCCATTTCTGACCAATACCTGAAAACAGGGGACAATGGTAAGTTTTTGTTCAGGTTGTGCTTCTAGTTACATTATTTCTGTTGCAGAATGACCCAGATTATGAACTCCTGTTCCAGTGCATCTCAACAAATACAACCTCAATATTTAGCAAAAATTTCCTGCTAGGCTCACTCTGGTAACCACATGGTCTGATAGCTTTGAATTCCCAAACCAGTTTAGCTATTTAACGTACTGTGGAGACACCTTTTAAACCATTAATTGCACTTAACACAAACAGAGGTTCAAAAAGAACCGCTCGCTCGAGGTGCACAGGCCGATAAATTCTGGTGAATTTGCGAAAGGCACCTGAAGTTCTGTGAAAAATCAGTCTCATCACCTGGTCCCAGGCACCCAGAGGGGACTGTGTAACAGCATCAACGTGCCGCCTCCGCACTGCCACAGCCTGATGATGTGCGACACGCTTTGCTCCTCAGAGCGCTCTCACCACAACCTCTTCGACAACCTCCCCAGCAAGGAGCATATTATAACCCGCCTCGGTGAGTAGCCGCTGCTTCCCAAGCCGCGTTTCATTTATGGGGAACACAAAGGCCAAGCCACAACACAACAGACTGAAACACATGTGTTACCCGAGCCAGTAAAGCTACCAGCTAAAGCACCTGCAGGAAGAGTCTGAATCCTACACAGCTCTGTCATAGCCAGGTGGCTGCCCCTCCACCTCCAAAGTCACCAAAATATCCTTCATAAAAGAGAACACACCACATGAGAGCGAGTCACCTTAACCAAGGCAACAAAACAAGGATGATTTCTTCTAATTTTAAGTGGACAAACAGGTGTTTTGGGTTCCCACTGAGCTCAATTCAGAATACGTAGTTTGTCAGGCTTGGATTCAGGATTATGCCACCAACAGCCCACACACAGTGTCTTCTTAATTCTCACTTAATCCGTCATATAATCCCAAGTGATCTGTAAAATTTCAAAAAGCCTTGCCAGGGATGGTAGACCAAACTGCCAGCCAACATGTAGAAAAGTCTAGCAGAGAATATCCTTCCTAAAGGCTAACAGTAAAATCCCAATTCCATTTCGGAGGGAAGCGAGACAACCACAGAGGAATTCTCTAACAGGAAAACTAAGGCCAACCTCACATACCAGGAGTCACGGCCAGTCTCAGACAGTGGTCTGTTTTCCAAATACTTATCCACCAGCCCAACCTCAAACGCTGTTAAACAGAAAGATTATACTTGACCCATTATGAGAGTCAACCCACTCACTGCAGTAAACTCTTGATCCAATTCCAGCAATTCCACATAAATCCTGAAGCATCACTAGTACCGCTGACATGTTTAGCAGCTATCTCCAGTCTGGAAACGTGAGATGACATTTCAGTTTTGACACGACATGCACACCGGCACATTATCACACTCAGCTTCATCCAGACTTGGGTGAACAGGCAGAGCATGAATTCACCACATCAAAACTGCTCCAACAGCAGCCCACAGATTGCGGTGTAATCCCTGAACAGGTTTCATTCCACCCAGTACTCCTGCAGTTAAATCTAAAGCCTCAGGATCCAACAGGATACTTTTCCACAATCAGACTTAAGACTGGAGCTAATGCTCTGAGGGACAACTCAATCTTTTGGGATTTAGCCCAAACAGACCACTTGGTTTGATGAACTGGTTAGAGAGATCTCCCCATTAATCTGAGCCTCTTCTAAGACTTCAATGTCCAGTGCAGACTATCACCGACAAACTCCCAGTACACGTGAAGAGGAAACTGGGATGCTTTACCACTAAGGGAATGAGCAGCTCATGAGAAGACTATCACTCGGCATCTGCGGATTGAGCAGAGAGCACCATAAACACACAAATGGCTTGCAACTACAAGATCAGGTAATTCATCCTCAATTAAAATATTAGACAGCTGAAAAACTTATTAACCATCAGTCTTGTCTTTAATATAATGGACATAACCTTACAAACTTCGACCACGAACAACCCAGCCTCTCAAAAAATCTACTACAGGAAAATGCATTATTAAATCAAATCCGAGCGTGGCTCAGAATGTCAACTCTTTGTTCCCTGATGCTGCGAGGATGTATCTGGGCAGGGGGTGGAGGGAGCGGGAGGGGTGTTATGAGCAAGCTGGCTCAACTGATTTCTTGTAAATACCATAAAAATGAACACTTGACCATAATCTATGAATTGGATATAGAGAAAATAATTCTTAAGGAAATGAACGCTTTTAAAGTGCTTGTGGAGCATGATATTGAAGAAAACATTTATGAATTTTCCATCACGTTGTGAAGCATCGTGTCAGGCGGGATCAACCACAAAATTATTTTGTGACAATACATGTAAATGATTTTAACATTCTCCGTCCCTCTAAAGCAATAGCAAAGACCAGCCAAGCCATCTGAGAGTTCAGAATTGTAATAGGGCCTTTGAAGAGATTATTTGCAGACTAATCCTATATTTTCTCATGGAAGCATTCTACAATTTGAAGTACCATATTCACACAGCACATTTCGCCTCCCAAAATTACCTCTGAATGAGCCAGTGAAAAATTATACACTGCGTACACAAGTGTGTATCTACATGATATGCATGTCTAACAGAAATAGATTCTTTTCAAGGGGTCCTAAACTCAGCTTTTCCATTCGTTAATACAACTGCATGCGATAATAATTTATGTATAAGAATCTATGCATTTCAATCAGATAGACGCAACTGCTAGGGCTTCCCATTTGTTCATTTTTGTATGTTTAGACAAAAAAAAAAAGCAAACGTGTCTTTTAAAGGTATTACCATTTTGGTTTTTGAAAATCTGAAAGAGAATATATTTACAATCCTCAAGAGATATCTACCAGAATATGGAGTTTTAACGATAGTTGCTTGAAAGTAATCACTGAGATGTCATCAACGCATTTTCATTATGCATCCCGTGCAGTGCCTTCCCCACTTTATGTTTTTTTTTCCCCTCACTACGATTCTCAGGAATTTAGGCTTCTAACCTCGGTCTTCTAGAAGCCATCCAAGTCCTATGACTCAAACAGCAACTGGTCAAAAGCGGGAATCTCCCAGTGACAGGTTCAAGCACTTGAGTGTACCCCACATTCCCCCTGAAGCAGGCAACAGCAAGGCTGGATCCACCAAGTAGGTTTTTTTGATTAAAAAAAACCAACAAAAAACCCCAAATCCCACACATGCGTGCACACACACACCTCCACCCCCTTGTTTAGGACGCAAAGAATCGTTCCTCCAAGTCCTGTTTTAAATGGTAAGAAGAAACTAAGAAATCAAGAAACTAAGATACAATAAGACTGGTTTGGTACTTAGATCAACCCAAAAGAAAAACCTACTTGTCACCACAGGAAATTTTCCTGATTGCTTGTTTTTTAAAAAAAGCCAAACCTGTTTCTTATCCAAGTGTACCAGGAGATAATGAATGAAAGTGGTTAGGGGTTTAGGAAATCTTCAGGCAAGCTGTAGAGGAAACTGTTGGGATCCTGCTTATTCCAAAGCTCAGCCATTTCATCAGCCAGCAGAGAGTGAGCCGTGCTGTGCAGCATTGCATTACAAGCAGCACGCTTTCCACCAGTTTTGTTTGTTCCTAATGAACTCCGAAGCAACAGCACCACACTGGAAAGACATTGGGGCAGCAATAAAAATCTGTAGTTGCATTCTTATATCCTTGTCACGCCTGAAAATATGCAGATTGAGCAGCAATAACTTGCTAGAACTTCAACTGAAACAAAAGGGTTTCAATTCACTGCAGCCCTACTTGGTACAACGAGTTGAGAAGAGCCCAGGACCTGCAACAAATTGCGTGAGCCACAGGGGATCGTAAGCCAGGGCGAGGGAGACGCAAGACTGACTGATTTCATCTGACTCCATGGATTTGTTAACCTCCAGTCTCATTTGAGATAAAACATTGAAAAAGAAAACACACATGAATATGAAGCAGTTTTAGCAATTCAGGTGCATTATACAGAGCACGTAATTTCTAAACCTACAGAGGTACCGTGGGATGGGTACAAGAAGGCCACCTGCATCCCCACCACTACAGGGTTGACCCAAGGTTATGAAAGCTGGAGGATACGAACAGCTCAAACCAGCTTAAAATGGACATATACACCTTTCTTCAAAGCTGCATCACACCGCATTGTACCAGAAAGATAAAGATTATTAGTTCTGTTTCACCAGAAGGCAGGTGCGGAACAGAAGAGACGAGGACTGTCACAGTGGGCTGAGGACATGAATCACATCGTTGTGCTCGCGCCACCGCATCGTGCCTCAAAAGTGAACCAGTGAAAACCACAGTCTAAGTACAGGTCCCCCACCCAAACTTCCTGCCCACCCTTCTGTTTCCATCTCAGCCTCTGTGTTGTTCACCATAGCCAGACGTATACAACTACGCAGAAAAATCACGTGCTTTCCCTATATTTCAGTGCCACAATTTCTAAGCCGGGCGCATTTTTGCCTCCCTTCCCCACAAAGACGTCGTTGGTCTTATTCTCCTGTTCTGCAAAGGCCACAGACACTGTTCTGCTGCTAAACACGAACGGAGGAGAATACAGACCACCTCGCTCACAGAATACAGCTGCCTTTAATATCAAACACAAAGAAATTTCATTAATCTCATAATCAAAGGTGAATGCCATGTTCAAAAAGCCAAGGCTTTTCTCCAATAATAAGCTGATTTCTGTAAAACCCTGTGGCACAGCAACACAAGGTTTCATTTTCTTCTGTGCTTTGCCATGGAGAGGGAAGAAGAATTTCATTCCACTGCTCCATTCACGGTGCATCCCTGATCCTTGGATCCTCACTGAAGTAACTGACTTTTGGGTACAACAGCAGGAACAGTCTCCAAAGCTTTCAAGAACTTAATTTACAAGAAAAAAAAAAATTTAAAAAAAAAATCCACCGCTTTCTAAATTTTCTTTGTCAATGCAAGGAGTGCGTTAGATCAGATAAGGGATATTAAATGGTGTTTAAGGCTGACAGCAAAGAACAGTTCTAATGGGAGTCCCAAATTGTGCTGCGAGCAATAGACCGTACGTATAAAACAGTAACATCAAGATGCCAGAACAGTGCCATGACCTATATTTCCTGCAAACCAATTTTCTTCTTTGTAGGGTGGATGGAAAGAATCCAACTGCTTTTTAAGTTCCTTTTCTTTCTGCTGGAACTATGCCTCATCATAGACATTTTTCCTACACCCAACTTTTCTATGCCCCAAGGCATTTAAAGCATGAATTATCTACAGTCTATTTATGCAGTTATAAACAATAAATACTGCAAAATCGTGTTTAGGCTGCAATTACTGGATAGGAACAGAATTCTTTATATCTTATTTCCCTACATTTAAAAGAAGCCAAATCCATTAAAGAGGAACCTTAAACAGATGAACAACGTTACAGGGAAAGAGAGGTCATGTATTTGGAAGAATTTCTGTGGATTCATTATTGATGAAGTACAGCTTAGCTGATGCTGTCACAGCATGGAAGTTCGGACCTTAACATTTCCACCCTCAAAATTACAAGTTTCCCCACTCTCTCTGCCTTTTAGTACTTGCAGCTTTTTTAAACAGCGTCAGCAGGGGAAACAAACAGCTCAGGCCATAGTGACAGGTTTACCTGAGCTCTTAGTAAGGTGGCACCCAAAAAGCCACTGCTAGAGGACGGCAAAACCATCACTAGGGACCGAAAAGACTGGGAGACAGAGCCACTTTGTCCCACCTCCAAGGGTCGCCGCCTGGGTTTTGCACACACGAAAATGACCAAATTTGCAACACTCATATTTATCAAAGTGAAGGATTTGCCCTTTTACAGACTCTGATCCTACAGGGAAATTGTATCCTTTAAGGAGGACATAAAAATCAAGACGACACTTTCAGAAGAAAGGAGGTATGTTTGTTTGACTTCTTTTACTCCCACTGCCTTGCAATATCCCTGAAAATTCCATTTTTGTCTCAGAAGGAGGAACTTCACTCACGTCTCGCACAGACACGCTATGCTCAGTGGTCAACAAAACACCTGAAAGGATTTATTATAAGCTTGTTTTCACCACTCACCCCCCTTACAGACATTCTTGCCAAATGCAAACACTCTCCCTCGGGCAGGAAAATTTGGAAACGGAACACCTGATGCAGCTTTTATTCCAAAATTGTCTCACGTGTGTTGAGTGTCAAAAAGAGCCATGTTGTGCCACAGCACCCGCTTGTCTCAGGAAAATTGAAATCGTTCGGTGTCTAACACTTTGAATGATTTCCCAACTTCTCACTTGCCCCATCTGCTCCTCTCAGTTCATTTTGATTTGTTTTAGCCTTTGTGTCTGCAGTGGCACCAACAAAACTGCAGCATCACTGCAAGTTCCTCTGCTATGGAGCAGTGCCAAGGTTGTCTCAAATTCAACCGCCTTCAAAAGACACCACCAAAAACCAAAACCACTGGCCTTTTCTGTTGTCTCTCCGTTCCTCCAAAACACGCACAGGCAGCTATCTGGCTTCAATGCTGAGCTCTAAAATAATGTAACGCCTATAAGATAACCAACATCAAAATTATAAATGAGTATCCGCAGAATACAGCAAAGAGCATCAATGCTGTATCTCAGCGCCAATTTTATTTCATTAGTTGGGCCAATTAGCGAAAAAATTAAGTCAAAATTACTTGCGTTTACACAGCATTTTGTCTCTTTGCTGTTAGGATGGTATTTATAGGACCTTTAAGGCACAAATACCAGCTACTTTCCAACATTACATTTAAGAAACTGGGGTTCTGAAACCGGAAACAGAACTTTTAGTTAGGTGGGGAAATTGATAAAAACAATAGGTGAGATACACACATAAAAGGAGGAGTTTTTGTAAGGCAGTACATAAGGTATGCAATCACAGTGCTCTCCTTGAAAGTCAAGAGAGTCAGGATACATCCACCCAGGGTTTTAAAAAGGTCGTTAAATATGATGGAAGACAGATGTTAGAAATAATCACATAGAAAAAACCCACCACAATCTGCCCATAAAAGTCTCCATTGCAAAAGACTCAGTTCTGACTAAGCAGAACCTTAACAAAACAACCAAAATAAAACCACACAAATCCCCCCACGCTCAGACACTTATTCATCATGCCACAGGCTTAAAGTCAGCAATCACCAGCTTAACGAGGGCCCACAAAGATGCAGGTGTACCCGTGAGAAAGGAATCAGTCTGAGACTCTCAATTCTGAGCCACCAAGGACTGAATACACAATATTGCGCAGCGAAGACGATGGGGAACACTCCTCACAGCTCACACCCCCGATTTGTGTTCAGTGCCACTGCAAGCACCAGGCTGAAAAAAGCTCAAAACTAAGAAGACAGCCTGTCAGTGGTCTCCAGTTGCCTTAGGTTTGCTCTAAGGTCTCAGCTCAGTGAAAAAAAAAAATAATAAAAAAATGTTAAACCTCCCCAAAACCTTGACATACACTTCTTCAAGAGCAAAGTACCAAACACAAGTGACTGACTCAACATGTGGCTCGGTTTGGTACTTGTAACAAGAGTTCAGGGTGCATCAGGTAACCATGAACTTCTGCTTTAGCTTCAGTAAAGCACAGAGCGAGCATACCAACACTTACCCAGACACGGCACTAGCTCCACTACGCTGCATCATTTAGCTAGAATTTCTTACAGTAGCCTCAGTGGCATATTTTTTCCCCGGTGTTCATTCCTTCCTTCCAGTGAAGCTAATGAAATTTAGTTTTACAATTCAAAAGATGTATGGCTACACATCTTTAAAGAGAAGTCACTAAACACACCGCTGCTGCTGCAGCATCCTGAGCAGCCAGTCACAAAGTTGAGCTGGTCCTGAATTCAGGGAACGTCGTTCGGCGGTCATTGGGGAGTAAATGAGGCAGAAAGCAAGTTAGCCAGGCAACTGCGGAGCTGAGAGCCCAATCAGATGTGGGAGCTGCAGGGGAAGCAAAGGTGAACGCAACCAGAGAGCCAGCATCCGATATCTGCAAGGTAAAATATGATGTTTGCAACTAGTAGGCAGAAGGAGGAAGAGAAATCTCACTGGTAAAAAACTGCTGGCTGTTTCATAAATTGCTCTTGTGAAATTCTTCGGAAGACTGACGTGCACGTCAGTGAGCATGTGTTCATACTGCCTCTTCAATAAATGGGGAAAAAGAAATCAGGATACGTATCAAAAGACTGAATTAACCAGCTTCGATGGACACGCCGCTCTCCTTCAAAAGCACAATTGCTCCAATCTCTGTTCCTATCTGTTGACATCTGCTGACAGGTAAAAAATGCTATTCTATTCCCTAATTTGTACTTTTGAAATAAGGGCTACGTGATCTCCTTGTCTCTGTGAAATTCTTAGCAGCCATGACGTACAGCATAATTCCAATGATGAAATCTTCCTCAGTTACCGATCTGTTCCACAATGTACTGAAAGAAAAGTTGTCAGCCAAATGTCTCCAGCCAACCGCAAAATACATTATTAATGAAATTATAGTAAGAGGAACCTTTTTGTATGGCTCTTTTATTATTAAATAATTCCAAGTGACTCCATTGCACAATTACAGTATGCGAACTTTGCTTTTTAAATGCTGCCATGTGTAAGCTCCACTGTGTATTTGCACTTGAAGTGATAATCTTAAGGCAAGACAGTCTGTAATAAGTAAAATTATTAATAAACTCTACTAAGGGTCCTCCCACTAACAAATGTCATTGTACCCTAGAACCCTGCATAAAGTGACATTCTTGCTACCAGATTAATATTTTATTTCTTCAAAATTTGTACACAGAAAGTTACATGAACAAACATTTCCCCAGAAAACAACCCATTTCAAAGGCAGCCATTTAGAAATGGCTTCATCTCCAGAATGAGAGCGAACTGGGCGAACCATAGCCTCCAGGACCAACAGTGATCACGGCCTGTGGAGAAACAGGTTGGGAGAGCAGGAGTGACCTGTCCTCAGGGCAATTCACTTGGCCCTCACGCCGACGCACAGCACGCCTCCTCTGCAAGCCTCGTCTGTGCTGCCTCTCCTTTCAGGGAGCACGTTCCCTTTCCAAGTGCTCATTTCAACACTTTATACCAGGACACTATTTAGTTTGGGGGTTTGCATTGTTTTTTGGGGTGTTTTTTATATGTACATTTAAAATTCTGCTGGGTCACTTCACAAGCTTCTTACACCTGTACAGCCAGATACCGATATACGTAACACGAGTATTTGCTAAGAACGAGCAACTCCAATCACTGCACTGTCAAACAGCAAGGGTAGAGCGCATACCACCAAATAAGTGAAATAACAGGCTTAAACCAAAGTCACTGGTTAAAACTACAGCAAAATAAGTCACCTGCACAAGGAATGACTTCAGTTTTCTACATCTCAGCGACACTGAGGGCCTTGCTAGAACTTAACGTCTTTCCTCCGACACCTGCCTCAGAAACAGCTTCGACCATCTCCCATACTCTAGTCCAGCCCAAGCACCTTACCTCAAGAGAGACTCACGTGACGGCAGGGGAGAGGAGATGGTGTCCTATCCTGCCCTGGCTTTGGCCAAGTTCTTCACCCCGTGTGAGGAAGCCCTGCTGGCTCGGAGCAGTGGGCCAGCTGCCCCTGTACTCCGTAACCTTGACACTTTGGCAGTGCCCGAGAGCAGATACATATTGCAGTAACTCACCAGAACACGTTTCCAGCCTCCAGACACCTGTGAACCTGGCATTTCTACACCAGAAGCAGTCTCACCCCATGCAGTAGTCCTCAGTTCTACCACAAATTTTTCCAGAAGATTGTTTGGTCCCCAGAAGCCTTCAGCATCCACAACATCCCAAGGCAGTGAGCTTTCCTGCGTAACACCACCTCGTGCGAAGCATCTTCCTTGTTCTGTATCTGCTGCTTGTGCCTGTCATATGACACCCTTCACTTAATTTACGGGAAAAGACAATTCCTTATTGTAACCATAACTCCATACAGTTTTAACAGATCTCTATCGTAAGCGCTCTCTTTTCTGGGCTAACCTTCTCCTGTTTCACTATCCCATTTTTATGCTGAGGGGACACGAAATCTTTGCCTAGGGTAGCCCAAGTGCTCTCAGAAAACAGACATTCAGCTAAAAATCGCACTTCTATTTCTGTAAAACAGTTCTTGTCTTCCTAACTTACTTGCCCAACCCAAAGCTAGCACAGCAGTCCAGAACCTTTCAAAGGAGGATACTTACTCCAGTTTTCCTCCAGATTATACCTAGAAGACATGACCATACAGAATTCAAATTACACAGCTCAGAGGGAAAATTAGACACTGACGACTTCTAAAGTTGAGACCTCTCCAGCTTTGGATCAGGGAAACGTTTAGGTCCACCCCATCAAACCAGAATTCTGGTCATGCAATGAGAAAGACGGTAACACCTCAACCCCTGATCTGCAGGAACAGCCAAAATGGTGAATGTTCACTGCAACCCTTCTGTTTTCTTTCTGCACTTGATTCCTAAGAGTGAAAAGATTCAAATATGCACAATAAAAAATGGGAACATTTTAGACACTAAGCACAGCTGACCTTTACATAAAACTACTCTATTTTAATAACATGTAAGAAACGATGCATTAGTATCCGACATGTCTGTTAACGCTTTGTAAAGATAGTGGGGATGCTGAAGAGCTTTCTTCTTTTTTTTCCAGTGCTCCATCTTTTCCTAGCTCTAAGCCAAGTCATACGTACGCTGCACCAAAGTGGGATTACGATTTGAGAAGCTGTTGATCCTCATGTCCTGATCCCAGGACACATTTTCCCAGACTCTCACATACAATTCACAATTACATGCCCACTAACCACGGGGCAACTGTTGGAAGGTCACTTGTATGGAAAACTGCTACAGAGAACTTGTGATTTAACTGAAGTGACACCAGCATTAGCAATAAAGAGCACATTCTCCACCCTAACCAAGGCTTGACTCCAACTCTATGCAGTCCCCATGTGGACCAAGCCATAAAGCCTTTTCCACATGAAAAATATTGAACTAATATAATTTAAAGCATGAATCTAAGCTCATTTGAAAGGCTGCAAAACCATGTGTAGGCACGGTTATTTCAATAGTAAAGTTGCAATTTTCAGTTTAGCTGCAGCTAACTGAAGCCATTTCAACACTAAATCTATATAAACCAGTCCTAATCTGAAAATGTTTCCAAGCCTTTACCAGCTTAACAGCTGGGAAAATAAATCAATTTAAAGTGAAACTTGTACAGTGATCATGTACATCTCAGACCTATGACTGGAGGGATGTTGGTCTACTGACAGTAATCACACACTTTCACACAAGCCCGACATCATCTCTTCATCCCCCAGACAAATAAAATTTCACATTGGAAAACAATGACAACAAGTTAATATTTTCAGTAATAAGTTATTTGCGCAAAGTGCACTTGACCTTCACTGTAATTTCCACACAGCTTGCAGTAAACCACCTGAGTGTGTATAAAATGTAATGAATAAAGAAATATTAAAAATGATAGAATGTTATTAAAGTAGGTCACAATTCAAACAGCACAATTACTGAAAAAATGATGTTTGAAACTACATCACTCACAATCCTTCTCACACTAGATGAGCTACTCTATAATTTATTTTGCCTAACAACAGCTTCTGTCCATATTCTCTCTCTCTTTATCCCCAAAGACTCTATTAATGCAGCCCACTGTGCTGCATGACAGCGTAATGCCCACATGAGGCATGAAATGTCACAGATCACAGCTTTACACCTGGCCAACATAATACATTCATCAAATTCTTCCAAGCAGTGGAAGCGTTTGTTGTTATTTTGTGGGTCAAGCCACACAGAGGTAGATGGAATGGGCACTTTATTTACATGTGAAGTCCCTAAGCCCATTCACTTTATTTATTACGGACAAAATCTGGCCTTACACAGTCATCTAAGAAGCCTTGGACCAAAGACATTGTTATTTTACAAAGATAGGGAAGAGTGGTTTCCTTCCAGGCTTCTGGACGATGAACATTACGTTCCACATAGCCTGAACATCTTAAAAAGCTCAGAGTTGGGATTTTGATTCACATCCTAAGAGGAGATCAGCATAATTAAGACCCACCTGTATGTTAAGGCAACTCTGACAGACAGTAAGAGAATGATGAGACTCTCCCCGGCACTCACAACTGCCCCGTGACACCCCACCAATTCTGTAGAACCTGCCCCATAAGTAACACAGGTTGGCGTGGTCCACTCTTCTCTTTTAACCAGAAATTCAAGACATGTGGGTGCAGATATCGGCTTTACCCATCCTTCCACAGACTACAAAACAATCTAAACAGTCCACGAATACATGAAAAAGTAGAAAGGAAATCACCGGATGCAAAATACATGACTGTACACATTATGTAGATTTTGCGTGATTTTGAAATAGCATTTTAAATTATTGACATTGATGTTACCATGAGCATTTTGGGGGAAATTTCTATATAAATAGCAAAAATATTTGCTATAAAGAGTATTAACTCTATTATCTTTTCATTATCTGTGTTGCACATGAGTATTAGTGACATAGGTAGCTTAGAAGCATAGCCTCCTTATGTTTCAGCTTGCAGGACAAGTCTTCCAATAGAAAAATAACAAAATAATACTAAAAGAGTACCTGTTATTACATTGCTCTTCATACGTTGTTAATAAGATTACATATTAAAGTCTGCATGCACATCTAATTTTATCTCTCAGCATCTGCCACTGCTTCATGACCTCTAAGGCAGACTGCAAGCACTTTGATAAATGGACGGAAAGGTAGCCCCGTAGATACACAACAACCCTCCAAGTTCCCAGACCATATTTTGACTCAACCACGACAAACGCACTATCCCTAAACCTCCAAAACAACATGAAGCCTCTTCTGCCTCCAATAAGCATATGGCTATCCTACTCCTTTGCCAACCTGAATACCAAAAAGCACTGCCATTAAAACACATGCATAACTGGACAAGAATTTTTTTACTGGAAGAGGTGTTTTGAGTGTCCCTGTCCGCCCCCCCCCCAAGAAAAGATACAAGTTCAGATAGCTAAAAGGAAAATAGTGATTAGAGAAGACAATACTTTATACATCAACTCCCTTCTCCTAGAGACAGATGATTCTTCCATCCACTGGTCCTCATAAAACAGGGTTGAGAACCAGCTAGAAGGAGAGGGAAATACGCCACGGCCAGCTTGAAGCGAAGGGAGACCTCTCCACAGGAAGACTGCAGTTAATCTAAATTGGAACTGGGCTTTGACGTGTGGCCTTGCAAAAAATGCCTTATTAGTCCCCAAAACAAGTAACTGCAATGAATTCTAAGCATTGACACACTCCACTGTAAAGACTACCTGGAGTTACGAAGGTACTCAACCACAGTAACTAAGGCTGACTCATTTTAGAAGAACCTACAACTGATAACATGCACGCAAAGAGATTACTACTACTATGACAAAATTCCAGGGAAGGGAGGAGCAACGGTGCAAGACCACCTTTACTTACCCCTCCATAAAAAGGAGGTTAAGTAGAAAGGAAATAGCAAGTAAAGCTGAGTGTCTGGATTTCCTCTTGGCTTGCCAGCTGAAGGTGAAGAAAACCCTTGGACACACGGAGCTGGAAGGCAGGTGTTCCCAGAGAGCCTTGGGCGCATGGGGAGGAAAGCACATTGACCAGAGCAACATATCCTGAAGGAAGGCGAAGCATTCACTTTATCCTCAGGATGAGGTGGAAGGCTTTCAAATGAGATGTAAAATAGAGCCCTGACCACTCATCGTCATTAAAGATCCCATGACAATTCTTGCAAGAGTAAAAATGTTAACTAACATGTCCTGGCCAATATCCAACTTGGATAATTGCCTTCTGCTTCCTAAATTCCCCTTGCAGTTTCAATTGGATTAGTTTTTCTTCATTCCTCTTCCCCAAACCCCTCCTGCATAATGTTTCTCGCCCGGAATGGCTGCTGTATTCCACTCCAGAGGTGCGTGAATTATCAGTGTTGGGCAATCCCAACATACATTTTGTATACATTAGTCAGAGAAAATGCTCTGTGAGCCAGAGTAATATGCTCACCTCTCACTGAGGAGTATTTAACTTTTCAAATGAGAAATCCCACTGCTGGTAGCAAGATTTTTTTTCCCCCCCCCCTAAAATATTGCCCTGTGAGGAAGGGTAAGGGTACCAAACTCAGCATCCCACCAATTAGAAAAGTCATTTGCTGAGCCATATCCTCATCTTTAGGAGCCAAATGCAGTTGCTTTCATTTCAATAGAACTCTGCTACATTAAAACCAGAGTAAATACTCATACAGTATTTTTCCACTAAATCACTCATGTTTAAATGCTGCAAGAATCACAAAAGTTGGCTGTTGAAGGCATCAATCTGCAGATATAAAGAGGAATCTCAGAACGTTCTTCTCACTTTTAACTGGCTTGCACAATCTTAACGCTATTTTAAAGGAAAGATGGAGGTTCTTTAACTTGGCACACCGATGAAAAATGAAAGTGCTGTGAAATATGAATCTCCTGTTGTTCGTTATGTGTACTCTACTGTAAGTGCTCATCACACTATGGAGGCAAACTAAAAAGTCCTGACCCAATGCATTTTGTGAAACAGGAGGAGCAAAGGTGATTTATGTGCATAAAAGCAAAAACTGACAAGCCTTTGATTTTCTTGTAGAACAATCCCAAAGCAATTGTCAAGACTGCTTAGGTTTTTTGCCCTTTGCACTTCCTGTAATAGGACCGTTTTATCCAAAACGCTGTTTTATGGACACTGTGCAAAGCGTCATTTCCATCTGCTATCCAGGTTACTCAAAGGAATACTTTTCATTTCCTCTTCCAAGAACTCTTAGCAACAGTTGGGAATGGCTTGTTTTCATTTCCAGCCTGCTTCTGCACCCCTGGTAAAGCATAAAACGATAAACACACCACCTACTTGGTTCTTTACAGCCCTGATAGCAGGAGGACACGCTTAAAAAAATCTGAGAGAGCGACCGTAGGCAGCCTGCAGTCAGATGAAGAGGGAAGACAGAGAATATACTCATTTTGGTATTTCCTCACGAGTACCATCACCCTTCTCCTTTCCCCCCTGCAGACAGTAAATTCACTTAATAGGCGTCACTGTGAAAGCATCCACGTTTGCCAGCTCCAGGCTGGGTCAGTTACAACACCATGCTTACTGCCCAAGCAAAGTGAGGAAGGGGGCAATGGGGAATCTCCAGTAGCACCCTGCTTCACTGGCAAACACTCCTAGCACCCAGGGATGGAACCGAGTGGTGAAAGGAAAGGCTGGTACCAGAAGGTGAATACCAGGCACAAGCGTGACTTAGACCCATCCGATGAGCGCAGATGAAATTGCAAAGGAATTTTATGTCAGAATCAGATGGTTAAAGAAACACAGACCACGCTCCTGGTCTGCAGTGGGCATACAAAGTTGGTAAGGAGAAAGCTGATCTTCACAAGTGACTGACTCAATTTTCTGCTGCTCCTGTGCTGCCATTCTGGGTGCCAGTCTTGACTCCAGCTCAGCTCCTTCTGCACTCAATAGTTGACATCAACATGGGAAACGATGCCCATCCTTGGCCATATACTCATCTGTTCCCATAGTTTCACTCCAGCGGAGAAACGGGCTTGGGCTGGAGAACACTGAAGTGCGCATCCTTCTGACAAGTAATGCTCAACATTACCTGGCATTTCTACAGGAAACACAGGATTGAAAGCTTATTCCTTTCACTGAAATTTAATTTCAAAAGTGTACAACTGTTCATCAATGGCCTCAGTTTCATGAACAACCTGAAAAAGGACTGGAGTAAGATGTCTCTCTCTTTTAGCCGCTCCTTCCTTCCCACTTTCATTTTTTTTTTTTTTTAAGACTACTCTATCTGGAGTGGAGACGTTAGCATTACCGTGCTCTGAAACACAGCAGTCACTGCCACAACAATCAATAAAAAAATTAGCATGACTACAGGAACAGAAGTTTGGGATTAGAGAGATCTAAAAATGGAAGGATTTCCCTGCCCTCCCCTCTGCATCCTGATGAACCCTTCCAAAACCCGACTGTAAACATTTTAATTCTCTGTCAGTTTGCTGGAGGAAATCATTACAGAGGCAAAATTGCCGAGCACCGGGTGCCGCTCCGCAATAAGCGCCTGTCAGTCAAGCAGGCGTCACCCTGCAAGTCACCCCAAGCACTTCCATCCTGCCACCCAGGAGAAGGGTGCTGGAGACAGAGGGTTTGCTGGGAGCACCAGGTGAGTGATCAGGCCAAAGCTGTACTTCAGCCAACCAGTGGCACGGTGGTTTTTATTTATTATTTAAAACGAACAGAGTCATTCTCTTCCCCTTCTCCGGTTCAAGCAGTTTCTACATTTAATTCAATTTTAAGAGATACGGGTTTGTTTACTAGAGCAAACAAAAACCAGTAATGAAGAGCTACAGTTAGAAGTAAGCAACCTGCTTGTCTCCCACTCAAAATTAAATTTTTAGCACCAAATATTGACATTAGAAGGTAAGCAGCTTAGTTCAGTGTCTGCTTTTCACACCTTCCAAGCACGCACCAGAGGATTTGGTGCGAGATCGCTGAAGGAAACGCACTGACCTATGCTGCGATTTCAGCATCACATCACACAGGAACCACCATCTAAAATACATTGGGGTTCCTCAGAATAAACCTTCATCACTCCATTTGCCAACACCATCAACCTCAGGAATCTTTTTCCCCTTTTATCTCTAGTTTTCCTCGCCTTCATTCCTTGCAGCTTCACAGATAGAGTGTATCATGCACAGAAGAGAAGGATGGTATCATGTACCACTGCACATCACCAGAACAGAAAATGCACTCCACTTAGTTAAGGAAATATATTCAAGCAGGAAACCTCAATGTCAATTAAAGGAAGAAGAAGAGAGAGAGAAAAAAAAAAAAAAAAAAAAGACCAGGAAAACCTGTTGCAAAAAAAGAGAGAAAAATTCTTTCATTCATATTGAAGCTTTGGGTTTGGGGCTTTTGCTTTTTTTAGATTTTGGGTTTAGATTTACCACTCACATGAATACCTACAAGCAGTTTAACACTACAATTAAAAAAGCACACTCAGTCCAGCCCAGATTGCTTAAATCCAGCATAATTATTTCCCACAGAACTACTGAAGTCTACTGAAAGCAGAGCTGCAGCATTAGAGGGTTATTTGCTCCAAGGACCTTTTTAATATGGCTGTATTGTAATACTGCAGTGCAAAAGCCTCTCTGGTCATAAAAAGAAATTTAGCTCAGAAACACAACTTGGGGGCAATGAAAAAATACATTGGCTTCAATTTGCACTCATTTAATAATAGCATTATTTAACAAGATCAGTTAAAACGACTATCCTCAAAAGACATGGCAGCGCACCTCTTCTCACGAGACTCCTAGGGCACCGAAATGAAATTCATTTCTCCAAACCAAACACTCAAAGCAAGCAGCAGCACTAAAAAGACCGGATTTAAAAGGAGAAAAACATTTTGTGACCAACCAGAAAAACCAGCCCCTCTCTCTCTCTCTCTTCCCCCCCCCCCCCCTTTTTTTTTTCCACTTTAAAGCTGGCATATATTTCACTGGCAAAGAAAATTATATTCTTCCACTGGAAGTAACACCATACTTGTCATTACACTTTAATTTTCATTCGAAATCAGGAACACACCGAATTCGCACACATTGGGAAGCAGCTACTGAAACCTGGGTGTATCCTGGATCACATCGCTACTCAAACCCCACGGATCCTCACACCGTTATTTTCCTCCCAGGTGATGGCTAATTGGCCACTAACCTCACTGATTAATCAGCTGCGTTACAAGAAGGCGTTGAGATAAAAGGCTGAAGGGCAACAAAACATTTATTGGGGTCGCAAATATTAAACCAAGGGAGGACGAGCTGGTTCAAGTTGCTCCTTGCCGGCTGCGCCCGCAGAGGTGGCTGGAAAGCAAACCCTGCTCCGGTCTCCCGCACGCGGAAATAAGAAAGAAAGCGGTGTCTCACGTTCGTTCCCACTACAGCTCTAAGTTGGCTCTGCCCGGCTCTGGAAGTGTTAAATTATTCCACAGGCCACCGCAGCGGCGGGTCCCCGCGCAGAGCCGCGGTTCGCATCGCCCCGCTCGCACGTCCCAGTCGCGCAGTTCTCGCCGACTTGGCCCCGGCTGCCAGACGCGGAGGCACCGGGCATCGCTCCCCGCCTCCGCCTCCGCCTCCTCCCCGCGGCTCCGCGCCCGCCGCGCCAGCGCCTCCCTCCCGGCAAGCGAAACTTTCCGCCTTGCCCTCCGCGCCCGGTTACGCGGGCGCGGCCGGCCCGGCGGCGGCTCCGGCGGCGAGCCGGGATCCCCGCCCCAGACCCCTGCGCGGGGTGGAAGCGCGGAGCGGGTGCGGGAGGCTGTGGGGAGTCGTCCCCCTCCGCGCATCCCCCGCGCAGCCCTGCGGTTGACTCCGCGCCTCCTACCTGCAGCCGGCGCCGCTCCCCGCAGCGCTGCGCTCATCCTCCTCTGCCGGCGGAGGGCTGCGCGCCCCCTTCCCTTCCCTTCCCTTCCCTTCCTTTCCTTCTCCTCTCCTCCCCACCCCTCCCCTCCCCTCCCG